>JANAVB010038616.1:1709187-2039187 GCA_029216955.1 Iris pallida | reverse complement strand
ATCTACCGTAATAATTATTTATAAAATTTAAAAATTATCATTTCAATCAAATAAATAAATAAATAATATTTCAAAAATTTCTGGAAAGGGGAGCTACAAATCTACCCACCCTTAAAAATAATTTTGTCCTCGAAATTCAAATTCATAATTATTCCTTAAAATTTAAAAGGAAGTCAACTATTACCTAAATCTCCTTAAATTTAATTGCTCAAAAATAATTTACAATATTCTCCTAGCAATTTTGTAACTACGAAACCTCGAGGACTTCTACCCACCTTTGGTCATACCACTCCTCAAAACATGGTCACTAAAATCTTATAATCCTCTAACTAGTTGCTAACAATTCTACCAACAGATATCTAGGACGTATGGCATCTATAATCCTTCATATCTATAAACAACCAAAAATTCAATAATCAGGCAATATTATACTATAACTTATGAACTTCTGATAAATCCTAGACAGCACGATCGTTTGTCACCCCGAAATAGAAGGAGACGAAAATCAAAGGTATGAAAAACAATGAAGTATAATCGAGAGCAAATATGGAGATTTCAAGGACGTAGAGAATTTCTAGAAGAATTTTCAAGACAGTGTGGATTGAGATTTCTAAGGTTTAGTCATAGTCGCAAGCTCATACCAGTACAGTTACGTAACCGATACGATATTCTATGACCTGTATGGGTCACCACAAAAACTTGTCACGACCCGCACCAGCTTTTCGGACGTGAGCTCGTGAGCAAGCCAGCTACGTATCAAGCGGACTCAAGCCCGACTCGAGTACGTATAAGCTGTCAAGATCATGGTATCATGGCTAATATGGTAATCTACAGTGTATCTCAATCCACAAGAATATATAAGACAAGAATGAACAAGTATGGGTCGTGGTCTGCAGCCCACTAGCATATATATCCGATTAGACTCCAAGAATAATATGCGTCTATAAAGCTAAGCTGACAAGCATGATATATCATAAAAGCATGAGAAAGATAGTAAATCAATAACACTAACTAAATACTTGAATCATACGACTGAAGTCAACTACCACACGCCCAGCTAACTAACTCCGTACAAACAGCTGCCTGAAGAGATCATCAGGTCTTCAGAGGACTAGCAAGATACATAAAACATGCCTACTAATATGACAGTAAATAACATGTTTGGAGGATAAGAACACTGCAAGAAGAACATCTAAGGACGACGAGTCGTGTGGAAATGTAATACTAAACTTGGCTAACTATCAATCAGAACTCCTATAGCTTGTAGTATAATGCAAGATACTCCCAATCTATAGTATTTCAATTGACGTACAAAGCAGGATACTCTCAGTCTAGATTAGCCAATTCTAGTATCGATCTTCTCTCCTAAAGGATACAAGGTCAAGCAGACTCCTATAAATCGTAGTACAATGCAAGATACTCCTAATTCATAGTGTCGTAAATCAAGTAAATCAATCAATCAATATATGCTATAGGTCGTAGTACAATGTAAGATACTCCCAATCTATAGTATATCTCAAGTCAAGTCAATCAAGCAATATCAAGATAAAGAATCGGCTATAGGTCGTAGTACAATGTAAGACACTCCCAATCTATTGTGTATCTCGACTGTAGTACAATACAAGATACTTTCAGTCAAGAATGGTCAAGTCAAGGAAAAGATATAAAAAATTGACAACTCAATCACGTGACATGGTAACACGAAAAGACCAATAATCAAGCAATGTCGATTATCCTATACGTGCACGTATTCTAGAACAAGTAAAACAATCAAGGCAGATCAATCACAATATGGGATCGTGTGACAATATCAACAGGAATACAATAAAGAAAGAGAAAATAATATAAATACTGTATATGTTCGATAAGGTATACTTGCCTGGAGGTTGCACGCAGATCCAACAAAATATAGTCAACTGCTAAGCCATAAAGTCTAAATCATTACAACTGTCTCCGAAAGTTGAAACAGACATTGCCAACATTCTCAGAATAGTCAAATTAGCTAGAATTACCTGTCCTTAAGACCAATTCTGGACACAGGGGCAAAACAGTAATTTTGGGTCAAAACGGTATCCACCGTTGGACCCGCTTTGCACCGAAAAGCATGCCAGAGTCAATAATCTCTAAAGTCGTCAAACTACATGTCTACAAATTCATTTTGATGATACGAACCCAATGGTATGTCCAGTTTTGGATTCCGGCAGGCCGTGCACAAAATTGCCCGTTGAATAGGATCGTAGGTCCCATGAAACGACGATCCGATCAACTGTCTCAGAATTTGACCAAACTTGGCATACATGACCATAAAAATGATACGGTCCTGTTGGCACAACTTTTGTCTGATCTGACGAACGTGCACAAAGTAATTGGAAAATTTACATAGAGGCCGATATGGTAAATTCTGACGGATACGCATCAAATTCGTCGCGCACAGTCAACCAATTTGAATTTCGTCAAAGCCCACACGTCCACGAAGTCGATACGCACCTTTCGATACTTTTGGTTCGCGACCACGTCGCCCGGATTGGCGGGACGCACGTCTTATCGAAGGTTTTTCTAATTTTGAAAACAGGTTTTTTAATCAACTTTGAACAGGTTTTATTTAATAAATACCTAGATTTATTTAAAACTAAAAGAAGGGTTTTGTTGTCCTATATATTGTCAATAAACTCCTTCAAATATATTTTCGAAATTCCTAATATTGGGTTCAAAATTTTACTTCGAACACAGGAGTTGGGGCCGGGTTTACTGTTCCGTGTTTGGACAGTTTTTCGTGGTTTTGTGATTTGATTTTCTTACCAATTAGATGTACTAGCATTAATTCTAATTGAAGGGAAGCAAAGTTGGTTATATTGTCAATATACCTACGAAGACGATGCGCAATACGGTGCAACGAGGCGACGGGAATTGTGACACGAAGTTAGGGGTTCGGGGCGATTACTGCTGCCATTGTCTATCCCTCGTGCGCGTACGGCTGTGGCTGCACGCGACAGCGCCCAGGGTGGCACACGCGTGTCGACGGAGGCGACGCACGGTGGAGATGGCGGTGTGTCGAGTTTAGGGTTTCGGTTTGTGTGAGAGACATTGCTCCCTCTCTCTGTTATATAAACGCGGTTTGGGGGGTGCTCGGCCTTAAGGCTCGGGTGGACTGGGATTTGCTGGGTTCGCATGCTGCGGGTTCAAGCATGGGAATTAGTATGGGTTTTCTTTGTTTATTCTTTCTATTCAACAAAGTGTATATATATATATATATATATATATATATTTTACATATATATATATATATATATATATGTAAAATATATATATATATATATATATATATATATATATATATATATATATATATATATATGTAAGAATCCTAAAATCACAAAATATAATAATAATTTAAGTACAACTATTATAATTAATAACAATTATCTTATTTACATAGAAAGGGCATCTATATATGTCACCCTCATTTTTCGTATTTCTCGTATTTCGTATTTATACTCGTATCTGGATTTTGGCATGTATTTTTATTTTTCTCAACTTGTGGAATTTCGGTATTTCTCGTATTTCTTGTATTTTGGGTTTTGACTTGGCTCGGTTTTAATTGGTTTGGGTTGGTTTGGTTTGGTTTAATGTGTATTGGAACACCTTAGCCTATGCTCCACCCTCAACACACCACAACCTACCCTCTTTATAATCCCCACCTAACTCTCTCTCTTTCTTCATTCTTCCTCCATTAATTTTCTTCTTCTTTTTCTTCTCCTTCCTCAACTCTCCACCAACCCATAGGCAAGTGCATCTTGCCACTACATGAGAACCCTCTTTTATTTGTCTATTTGCTAGATTAGGACATGGTGATCAACATTAGAACTTGGCTTTTTATGATTTGGAGTCCCCATTGTCATAGATCTAAGTTATTTATATTTTTGGGTTTTGCATGGTTTGAGCTATTTAAGTTGGTTTTCTATGAGTTTTGATGTTTCCATGTGGAAGAGCATCCAGTTTCACCCAAGATGGAGCTTTGGAAATCCGGATTTGGAGTTCGGATGGCCAAGTTGTGATGCTTTGAGCTTGGGTTCAACCGTGGAGTTCTTGCTGTTTGGAGAAGACTGTGAGCAGTGTGCAGAGCTTCTTAGCTTACGCCACTGAGCCTTAGGTACGCTTCCTGTTGGAAATGTGTCTCCCTACGTGCGTGACTTTTCGCGTACGCAGCTCTCCTACGTGTGTGACTTTTCGCGTACGCAGCTCTCTTGCGTGCGTGACTTTTTGCGTACGCAGCTCCCTTGCGTGCGTGGCTTTTCGCGTATGCAGCTCCCTTGCGTGCATGACTTTTCGCGTACGCAGCTCCCTTGCGTGCATGACTTTTACGTATGCTGCCCTGCGTGCGTGCGTGACTTTTACGTACGCTGCCCTGCGTACGTGCGTGACTTTTACGTACGCTGCCCTGCGTGCGTGCGTGACTTTTACGTACGCTGCTCTGCGTGCGTGATTTTTCGCGTACGCTGCTCTGCGTGCGTTACTTTTACGTACGCAGCTCTCCTACGTGCGTGTTTTATTGCGTATGCATTCCTCCTGCGTGCGTGCTTTTGTGCGTATGCTGACTTGAGTGTGCCTTGGTACGCAGGCTTGAGCGTGCCCTGGTACGCAGACTTGAGCGAGCCCTGCGTGCGTGCTTTTGTGCGTACGCGGCTCCCCTGTATGTGTGCTTTTGCACGTATGCTGCCCCTGACCCCTTGTTTAACCCATTGGCTCTTGGAGTTTTGGTTTTATTTCTCGATTTGGTTTCTCTTTGTGGATTGGGTTTTCCTGAGATCTGTTTAACACAGCACGACTATCTTGACCCGACACGGCCTAACATGGTTTTCAGTAATTGTTTATGACTAGTACGGTTCTTGAGATTTTCTGTGATTTATGACCTTGGTATTCTCTGAACTCCTTGCTAGTGACCCAGTGGGTGCACACCTAACTTGTAACTTGTAATTAATCCTTGTGATGTGATAACCTGATAGTGGCCTGCCGTGGTGCACTCCTGACCTGATAACTTGACCTGCATGGGCCACCACTTAAACTATGTTACGCCCCAGAACCAGAATACTGGAGAGCTTGGGCAGACATAGCCAGCTACGTATAATGAAATGGAATCCATCTCACATATCTAGATGGATTCCATTTCATTATACGTAGCTGGCTATGTCTGCCCCCGCTCTCCAGTATTCTGGTTCTGGGGCGTGACATGGTTTAAGTGGTGGCCCATGCAGGTCTTGTCAATCAAGAAATGTGAGGGTTTACCAGATAGATGTCTCAATCTGTACTCGCCTTTGATCTCCACTCGTATCTTCTTATCTCCTTGGATCCCTGACTTGATAACATGCTTGCATCATTGTTCTATCCTGGTCTTTCCTTAATATCCCTGATGTCATTGCTTCAGTGACATCGTTCCTGTTGATCAGCCGGAAGGAGCTCAGCCAGCAGCCCAGCAACAGCAAGAAGATCAAGATCAGTCCTCAATAACCGCCTCTCGAGCCATACCTTCTGGAGAACCAGTGCCTCCGGTTCAGCCAGCCCAGCCCGCAAGGCAGGATGATGAAGCCTTGGTTGGACTTATCCGGGAGTTGCTTGCATCGCAGGATCCTCGAGGAAACACTTTGCGTCAGGTGGTGGCAGATGCTCTGGGCAGAGGTGGACATCATGGGAACAGTGCAGCGAACAGTGACAGGACCGGAGGTCGAAAACGATCTCGCGGCCAGATGAACCAGTCGTCAGCCCCAGCCCCGGCAGCTAGGGCTTTGACCATTGGAGCTCCGAGAAGGACAGCTTCGGTTACGTCGGTTCAACATTCAACCCCGACGTATTCTCAGCAGCAGAAGCAGTCTTCCACAATGGGCTGCTCTCATTGTGGGAAGCCTGGACATGTTGTTTCAGAATGTCGCAAGGCTCGAGGATTGTGTTTGCTATGTGAAGCATCGGACCACAAGGTAAGGTCCTGCCCGTTCAGGACTGACTCATCACCAGCCATGATCAGTTCATCGGTTAGGGGACCAGCCCCAGTACCAGTCCAGCAGCAGTTTCCATCCCCGAGGCCGTTGCCGACGCAGGCCCAAGCTTTTTGGCAGCAAAGGCCTCAGCAGTTCGCCCTGGCCCAGGCCCAGATCCAGAATCGACAGAGAGGTATCTGTGTCCTATTGTCTTGCTTTCCGCCGTCGTTATGCAGGACACATGCCATGTTTCATGTATCCTAATTACAACGGTATATTTCGGACCCGAGCCATGTCCTAGATCATTCGAAAACGGTTATTGGTACCAACCTTTTCGTATGAGAAAAGGCCCGTGTCCTTGTTTAACTAAGGGGAGAGACCTCAAGCACAAGACTATCAGTTTAGTTCATGTTGTTTGAGTTCATCGCTCCTTAGGAGAGTCAAACGTGGGAGTGTGAGGATGACATCCGATCACGATATCCTGACTTGTTTGACTCGTAAGGTGTAATATCTTTCTTATGCCTTACGTTTTCCCTTCCTTGCTTGCATTGTATGATTGTATGATTGAACTACTTAATGTAGCTTGCCTGTGCTTAGTATAGCTTGTCGTGACAATCTCTAGCTCCTTGATTAAATTCCGAGGACAGAATTCTTTTAAGGTGGGTAGAGTTGTCACCCTCATTTTCCGTATTTCCCGTATTTCGTATTTATACTCGTATCTGGATTTTGGCATGTATTTTTATTTTTCTCAACTTGTAGAATTTCGGTATTTCTTGTATTTCTCATATTTTGGGTTTTGACTTGGCTCGGTTTTAATTGGTTTGGGTTGGTTTGGTATGGTTTAATGTGTATTGGAACACCTTAGCCTATGCTCCACCCTCAACACACCACAACCCACCCTCTTTATAATCTTCACCTAACTCTCTCTCTCTTCATTCTTCCTTCATTAATTTTCTTCTTCTTCTTCTTCTCCTTCCTCAACTCTCCACCAACCCATAGGCAAGTGCATCTTGCCACTACATGAGAACCCTCTTTTATTTGTCCATTTGCTAGATTAGGACATGGTGATCAACATTAGAACTTAGCTTTTTGTGATTTGGAGTCCCCATTGTCATAGATCTAAGTTATTTCTATTTTCGGGTTTTGCATGGTTTGAGCTATTTAAGTTGGTTTTCTATGAGTTTTGATGTTTCCATGTGGAAGAGCATCCAGTTTCACCCAAGATGGAGCTTTGGAAATTCGGATTTGGAGTTCGGATGGCCAAGTTGTGATGCTTTGAGCTTGGGTTCAACCATGGAGTTCTTGCTGTTTGGAGAAGACTGTGAGCAGTGTGCTGAGCTTCTTAGCTTACGTCACTGAGCCTTAGGTACGCTTCCTTTTGGAAGCGTGTCTCCCTGCGTGCGTGACTTTTTGCGTACGCAGCTCTCCTGCGTGCGTGACTTTTCGCGTACGCAGCTCTTTTGCGTGCGTGACTTTTTGCGTACGTAGCTCCCTTGCGTGCGTGACTTTTTGCGTACGCAGCTCCCTTGCGTGTGTGACTTTTTGCGTACACAGCTCCCTTGCATGCATGACTTTTACGTACGCTGCCCTGCGTACGTGCGTGACTTTTACGTACGCTGCCCTGCGTGCGTGTGTGACTTTTACGAACGCTGCTCTGCATGCGTGACTTTTTGCGTACGCTGCTCTGCGTGCGTGACTTTTACGTACACAGCTCTCCTACGTGCGTGTTTTATTGCGTATGCATTCCCCCTGCGTGCGTGCTTTTGTGCGTACGCAGACTTGAGTGTGCCTTGGTACGCAGGCTTGAGCGTGCCCTGGTACGCAAACTTGAGCGAGCCCTGCGTGCGTGCTTTTGTGCGTACGCGGCTCCCCTGCATGCGTGCTTTTGCACGTATGCTGCCCCTGACCCCTTGTTTAACCCATTGGCTCTTGGAGTTTTGGTTTTATTTCTCGATTTGGTTTCTCTTTGTGGATTGGGTTTTCCTGAGATCTGTTTAACACAGCACGGCTATCTTGACCCGACACGGCCTAACACGGTTTTCAGTAATAGTTTATGACTAGTACGGTTGTCGAGATTTTCTGTGATTTATGACCTTGGTATTCTCTGAACTCCTTGCTAGTGACCCAGTGGGTGCACACCTAACTTGTAACTTGTAATTAATCCTTGTGATGTGATAACCTGATAGTGGCCCACCGTGGTGCACTCCTGACCTGATAACTTGACCTGCATGGGCCACCACTTAAACCATGTCACGCCCCAGAACCAGAATACTGGAGAGCGGGGGCAGACATAGCCAGCTACGTATAATAAAATGGAATCCATCTCACATATCTAGACAGCCGTGACCGTATGGTGAGATGGATTCCATTTGATTATACGTAGCTGGCTATGTCTGCCCCCGCTCTCCAGTATTCTGGTTCTGGGGCGTGACAATATATATATATAGTAAAATATTTCTATATATAGAAATATTATTTATATAAGATATCTATATTTACTATTTTCCTAATGAATAATGAATTCATCTAATCATTTAGTAAATAGCCATACCTATGAATATATATATATATATATATGTATATAGTCTACCACCCCAAGATCCACTAATATATTTTTAGGAACTCGTTTACTATAGATAAAATATTATTTATTTATTTCATAAAAGAACATCTAATGTAACCACCTTTGTAATATGGCCTACTAGGTTACTAAGATAAAATAATTATCTATCATACATCTACGTGGATGTTTTTAGACGTACTACCCGACTACATGGGCTCTGGTTTGGTTCGGGTCAAGTTTGGGCCAATTTGGTACAACTGGGTCACTCAAACGTCAAATAATATTAATAATAAATAATTAAACTATTTATAATGGTCATGTCACAACTTGGCCTGGTTTTCCTAGTTAGGACACACTTATGGCTGCGTCTTCCTTGGCATGGCTAATACACTAGTCAAGACACGCCACTGCACTATCCGTGCCATGATTCCTAGTCGTCTGGTACTTCAAAACTCAACCAGAGTCATGTACCGTAATAATTATTTATAAAATCTAAAAATCATCATTTATATCAAATAAATAAATAAATAATATTTTAAAAAATTTCGAGAAGGGGAGCAACAAATCTACCCACCTTAGAAATAATTTCGTCCTCGAAATTCAAATTCATAATTATTTCTTAAAATTTAAAAGGAAGTCTACTATTACCTAAATCTCCTTAAATTTAATTCCTCAAAAATAATTGACAACCTTCTCCTAGCAATTTTGTAACTACGAAATCTCGAGGACTTCTACCCACCTTTGGTCACACCACTCCTCAAAACATGGTCACTAAAATCTTATAATCTTCTAACTCGTTGCTAACAATTCTACCAACAGATATCTAGAACATATGGCATCTATAATCCCTCATATCTATAAACAACCAAAAATTCAATAATTAGGCAATATTATACTATAACTTAAGAACTTCTGATAAATCCTAGACAGTACGATCGTTTGTCACCCCGAAATAGAAGGCGACAAAAATCAAAGGTACGGAAAACAAGGAAGTATAATCGAGAGCAAATATGGAGTTTTCAAGGACGTAGAGAATTTTTAGAAGAATTTTTAAGGCAGTGTGGATTGAGATTTCTAAGGTTTAGTCATAATCGCAGGCTCATACCAGTACAGTTACGTAACCGATACGATATTCTCTGACCTGTATAGGCTACCACAAAAACTTGTGACGACCCGTACCAGCTTTTCGAACGCGAGCTCGTGAGCAAGCCAGCTACGTATCAAGCGGACTCCAGCCCGACTCGAGTACATATATGTTGTCAAGATCATGGTATCATGGCTAATATGGTAATCTACAGCGTATCTCAATTTATAAGAATATATAAGACAAGAATGAACAAATATGGGTCGTGGTCTGCAGCCCACTAGCATATATGTCCGATTAGACTCCAAGAATAATATGGGTCTATAAAGCTAAGCTGATAAGCAGGATATATTATAAAAGCACGAAAAAATAGTAAATCAATAACACTAACTAAATACCTGAATCATACGACTGAAGTCAACTACCACATGCAAGGCTAACTAACTCCGTGCAATCAGCTACATGAAGAGATCATCAGGTCCTCAGAGGACTAGCACGATACATAAAACATGCCTACTAATATGACAGTCACTACAACAAAAAAACCCTTTTAATGACGGCTAAAAAGCGTCATTAATGACGAACCATGACGTTTTTTTTCAAAGCAACCGTTATGAAAACGAGTGTTATAAATATTTTTTAAAAGCGCTATAAAAAACCCGTCATGAATAGTTTCTATAAAAGCGTTATGAATAGTTAATATATAGTGCAAAATTCAGGACATTTTGAAAGCGTTATGAATAGATAATTTGTATAAGCTCAATGGAGAACATTTATAACACTCAATATTACTGAACTCATCACATTTATAACGCTTAACACTGCACATTATATATTACTTTCCAAATACTTCTCAATTCAATTTTAAAACAACCACTTTGAACTATATTCACAAGAAAATATCGAAATGTTATATCACCATCTTCATTACTTGTCACTACCACATTTCTAGTATGAGGGTATTTTTGTCATTTTTGGGGTAATTTAAATTTATTAGAATTTATTTGAATTTATGGGAATTTTTAGGAATTATTTTGGAATTGTTGGACTAGGTTGACTTTGACTAGTGATTGACCCTTGTAGACCAACCTAGGAGCTAACCCTAGTTAGTATGGACTTGGTTAGGTTATGTGACTCTAGTCTAACCTATCCTAATCATTGGTTTGGTCATTAGACTCTAGTTAGCATTAGGATTTAGAGAGTCATAAGTCATGGCTTATGATTTAGAGCCTTTGGTTAATCATTTAACACATAGCCTTGTAAGTTGGCCCAAAGCCCAAGACATTTTCAAACCCTAATCCCTAGAACTAGTGGATGGCCACCCCTATCCTTATTGGGATCACCACCCTATATAATCTCTCCTAAAATCTAGGGTTGCCTCTTTCTTAGGAAGGCTCAAGTTTTAGAAGGTTAGTTCCTATTGTATTTTAATTCCTAGAACTCCATTCCTCTTCCTTTTTCATTCTAATTTATTCCATTAGGTTCTAATATACCTATTCCTGCTGTTGTTAAGGTCTCATCTCAGTTTGATGTGATTTAAGTGGATTGGGACATCAAGACAAGAGCTATTGATTGGGGGTTTTTCTTGAAAGTTCAACAATTGGTAACTTTCTCATTTCTCCATGAAATTTTGATTTATCTTCATGATTAGGAAGCCCTAGGGGTCCCCTAAGTGTCTGCATTAGTGTCGTGTTGGGTTTTGTAGGTTTCGTGTCCATTTGGACACGTATCAGTGGTAATATGTAGGTGTTTGTCGAAATGCCACTGAGGGCATTTCGATCTCTTTTGTGCATTGTTTTTAAATAGAAAATTTGATTTTACTATTGCTTAGGCATTCCTGTTCTTCGAATGTGGTTTTGGTGTCGCGTCGTGTCGAATCGGACACGTGCACATGTGGGTGTAGACGTGCGTGCGCAGGCAGTGCATCCCCTGCTACTCGTGGTCTCATGCTCGATGCACAGGCTACGTGGCGAGCTGGGATTTGACGAGGGGGTGGGGGCAGTGTCTGACATGAGGGCCCCCAAGACTCGAGTTATCTCGTGTCGTATCGGACACGCACGAGGCTCTGCACTGGGTTGTCTGACTGTTCGGTCGGGTTTTTATTTGTCACTGATACGGCACTTGTATCTAACACAGACACGACTTGGACACGGGCTAGCTAGCCTATTAGGTAGCCCTATAGGTGGTCTACCTAGGTTGGTGTGCACGAGCCCTAGGATGGACTGTGTCGTGTGTACGACACGCGTGCACACGTGCACGACGCAGTGTGTTGAAACAGTGCCTGTGTGCACTGTTTCGTGTCCTGAGCTATTTGGACACGTTTGTGTCCTTTTGTTTGGACACAAACACCCTGTATGACACCTATACATTTCATGTTTCCATTACCAACCTTTCGTTTATAATTTTAATATGTTTGTCAATAGGTTTTGTTAAGTTAGCAATTTCTGAAATTATGTTCAGTTTCCAGTTTTTTATCCAGTTTTCATACATGATTTTTTCTGATGATTTAGCCTTTGAAATGATGATTAATACTGGGTTTTAGATCCTAAACATGTTCCCCTCTATGTAACCTAATTGTGGTTAAGTTGTGTAGTGATTTGTGGGCTTTCGATTTCAATTTGACTATGTGAGGATAAACTGAAGTTTAAACTCAGGTTTTTGGTGTCTTAGTTTGGTTCTTTTCCTATTCCTGTTCAATGAAGTTGAACTGAAATTAGATTAAGCTTTATAAATGAAGGCCTGAGAATGTAGGGATGTTTTGACTGAAATTTGGGTTTTTGCTTTATGGCTGAAAACTGTTAACAGTGCACTGTTGTACAATAATTTTTCCTTTGTGTTTCCTTATGAATTTGAGTGTTTTCCCATGTGGTATAAACCTGGAAATGTTATGAGTGATAGATGAAATCTAGGAATTAGTTTATGAATGGAAACTGAGATGAAGTTGGGTTTAAACTGGAATTTTGGACTGTCCTTGCTGTTTCAAACAATTAAACTATAGTGTTGGGTCTTCTCATGTGGTAAAACTGAGCTGGAACATTTTGATTTGATTAGTCCTATAGACTGAATCTGAGAATTCAGATTTTATTGATCTAGGAATGTTTCCTAGGAGTCTTGCTCTTCATATTCTAAAATCTGAGAATATTTGTTATGTAGCAATCTGAGATTAACACCACCACACACATTTGCTTTTATGTACACACAGGTAACACTCACCCTCGCACTCATTTCTTACACACACACACACATTGTTTCATGATCTCATCTCTCACACACTGTTTTTAGCACACACCCTCACTCATTTCATATACACACACACACTCTATACTATTCCTGTCACTTGTTGCAGCCCACACACACACACACATGAATTCTCTCTAGTCACACACACTCATACACTTGTACATTGTGTTCCCTTCTCTCTACATATATATATATATATATATATATATATATATATATATATATGTATCCTATATGATATATCATGTGTGTGCCTTTATATATGTATTGTATATATATAGAGTATGGGTGATATTGGAGAGTGGCTATAGGTTATGTGTTCTAATTTAGATTATATATATACCAATGTGTGTATTGTATAGCTATAAAGATAATCTTGTGTAGAGATGTGTATTGGTAGGCTTGGCATGGTATTGCCTAGATTAGTCTTGATTAACCTAGAATAGACTAGTTTGACCTAATTTAGACTTGGTTGACCTAGTTTAACCATAGTTGACTTAGGTTTGACTCCTTGGTTGACCAAGGTTGAACAAGAGTTGACTTTGGCCTAGATTGACCTAAAATCATATAGAATGCATAGTAGGACTTCATTATTCCATTTTGGACTTGTTGTGACTTGTGCTGTTCTGATTAGGATCCAGACACCACTCCTCGGACAGTACTTTCATATTGGACACTCAGATATCAGGCGAGTAAATTCTTTGATCATTTCATATCTTGCTTAGAATTATTTCCTGCAGTAGATTACTTTACTTGCACTGTCACGCTGGTCACACGGATTGGTACTATATGGATCCCTTCTTGAGATGTTATCCTTAGGGAGCATCGGGTACTACATGTTCTGTGCGTTTCACTTACATGACGTATCACTATGCTTCATTGGTTCACTGATTACTTGTGACATATACTCTTATGATCACAGAGTCTTCCTTGAATCCTTATCCCATACATTGGGTTTCCTAGAATCCCGATTTATGGGACATCCATGTACCACCCTTCGGGGGCCTTGCATGGAATCATAACATAACCTGCTTGGATCCTTGTGTATTGATTGGGGGTACGGGGGAGTAGAAGTGGACATGTGAATAATACAACAGTAGTATCTTATCAGAATCATTCCATAGTGTCTTATCAGAATCATCCCATGCCATTTACATGTCCATGTTGTACTCTGACTCACTAGTCACATGTTAGCTCTTTATTTATAGTAGATATTCTATTACAGCTTTCTCTCTCTGTTTACATACTGCACTTCTTTCAGTACTTGTATTTTACTTTACTGTATGATTATATTTTCTAACCTGCTATAAACTGTTGAGATGTACTGTGCTCGCTCCTGTCCTGACTGGACCTGTTGAAATATTACAGAGGACGAGGAGGAGGCCTGTCTGGACACTTTCTACGGGGCAGCCTTAGATGACACCTGCGAGCTGGACCCTCAGGAGGACCCAGCTCTAGCTGAGGATATCACCCCGATTGCCTAGTCTAGATTAGTTAGGCTTATCTTCTTTTATGTAGTCGTGAGACATATTTTAGCTAGACTTTATTTGGAGTTCAGAGTTGTATATATTCTTTCATTCTGTATCTGAGACCATGTACTTCTGGATATTGCTGGGATTATCTTAGACTACTTTTCATCTATTTATTTCCTTGAGTTCTATTTCATATCGTGCTATCTCTTTCTTAGTTGTGATTGAGTTTTACTGCTATGTTACCCCCATTCGGGGAGTATAAACTGTTTAGAGATATATTGCTAGATGATTGTTGACCTAGGACAGCGTCCTACCGCCAACACTGCGGCGTAGGCTAGATGTACCCACGTCTCGTGCCCTTACTCTAGGGTGCGGATCGTGACACGTTTTTAGTGGTGGCCCATGCAGGTCTAGACTAGAAGTGTAGTGGTATTCGAACTAGACTATCACTACAGCCTGCAGTAAAATATAGAACATTAATTTTAAGGTACTCAATCACTTTAGGAAAATTCTTTTTTTGCCATCTAAATCCTTATTGTCAGCTGATCCTTTGAATTTTTAATTGTCCGCCTTTGTTATTTTGCTTCTTTATCAGAAATTGATACTCTTGTTTGTCTATCTTCAGGAAGGTAGAGACTAGATCGCAGCGTACCATCCATAGGGATGCTATGGAGGGGACTGCTACCTCCCAGCCAGTACAGCGAGGCCAGGGGACTGCAGCTCCTGCCACCTCAGCTCGTATTGAGACCTCGACAGCCGCAGCAGGGGGTATGCATCCACCGACTTGGAGGCAGGACCCGGTCATTCCAGAGGATCCCTTCCAGCAGCCGCCGCCAGGATACGTGGATGCAGCTCAGATGTTCGCATATTTCTAGCAGTTCATGGACTGACGGCAGGCTCGACAGGACAGAAGCATGGAGCTGGCCCTTACGACGGTTGCAGCTCGACCAGTGGTCCATCAGCAGAGGACACCGGGGATCGAGCAGTTTCAGAAGATGAGTCCCAGAGAATTTCTGGGGACAGAGGGGATCCTATATGTCGATGAGTGGATCGAGCATATAGAGGAGATCTTCCGCTTGGCCAGGATTCCAGCAGATCTTCAGATCGAGGCCGCAGCTAGCCGGATGCGAGATCTTGCTCGCACCTGGTATCAGTCAGACCCTTGGGTGGGGGTAGCTGGGCAGACTTGGGAGCAGTTCAAGGGCTTCTTCAAGAAGAAGTTCTTCCCAGATTCAGCACTCAGAACCTTGGAGACTCAGTTCGAGAGCCTGGTCCAGGGGAGTCTCTCAGTGGAGGAGTACGCCGGGGAGTTCGGCCGCCTCGGCAGGTTTGCGGAGGGCTTGAGTGAGACGGCGAAGGGCCTAGTCAAGGAGGTCAAGTCCTTGACCAAGGGCAACCGGGATGCCACGTTCGAGGAGATCTTGACAGGGGCCTTGTTGGCAGAGGATGATCTTGAGCTTAGGCTCAAGAGGGGGAGAGACCCAGTTGGAGGCAGCAGCAGCAGCGGAGGCCAGGCCAAGAGGCCCCACTTTCAGCATCAGCAGCTGAGGCAGTTTCAGCCACAGCCGATTCAGCAGAGGCCAGTCCATCAGCAGCAGCAGTCGAGGCAGCACCAGCAGGGTCAGAGACAGGGTGTTATTTGTGCCTACTGCAAGAAGCCCGGGCATGTCGCCAATGAGTACCGGAAGAGGCTGGGCCAGTGCCTGGTGTGTGGTTCAGCAGACCACCAGATGAGGGAGTGCCGCATAGCACGAACAGGCCAGGGAGGAGGAGCCAGGGCTCCAGCAGGCCAGCAGAGGGGGCCAGCCCTACAGACGTAGCAGCAGAGGTTCGTCCAGTACCAGCAGCAGGCCAGGAAAGGCCAGTAGGGGCAAGGATTCGCCATGGCAGCAGAGGATACGGAGGTCATCGGAGAGCTGATTGCAGGTTCGATTCTTCTCGACTCCAGTCCAGCTTTTGCATTATTCGATTCCGGTGCTTCGTATAGCTTTATATCAGTATCTTTTGCGATTAGACACGGTATCGTAGCTGAATCGTTGCCTAGGACTTACAAGATCACGACCGGGGGTGGCATTATCCTCGTGAGTGATATTTGTAAGGATCGGAGAGTAGTTTTGGGAGGCCGAGAGTTGGAGGTGAGCCTGCTCGTAATGCCATTGCCGAATTATGATATAGTACTAGGCATAGATTGGTTGAGCAGGCACCACGCCAGCATTGATTGGAGAGGGGGTAGAGTTCTTTTCAGAGCGCCGGGGGAGCCAGAGTTCGAGTACTCCAGACGTCAGGCAGAGCAGAGCAGCGGAGTCTTCTGTGGAGTCTCGGTCGAGGAGCAGACGATTCTACACCCCTTGATAGCAGATTATTTGGATGTTTTCCCAGAGGAGTTGCCGATATTGCCACCAGACAGAGACATAGAGTTCTCGATAGACTTGGTTCCAGGAGCGGAACCCACCTCTCAGCATGTCTATCGGATGAACAACAGCGAGCTGGTGGAGCTGAAGAAGCAGGTGGATGAGCTACAGGACAAGGGCTTCATCCACTCGAGTTCGTCGCCATGGGGTGCACCAATGTTGTTCGTGCCGAAGAAGGATGGGTCAGTACGTATGTGTATTGACTATAGGGCTCTCAACAACCTCACGATCAAGAACAAATACCTACTGCCGCGGATCGACGATCTATTTGACCAGTTGAGCGGAGCTCGGGTATTTTCCAAGATTGATCTGAGGTCGAGATATCACCAGGTGAAGGTGAAGGGGCAGGATATTCCCAAGACCGCTTTCAGGACGCGGTACGGGCAGTTTGAGTTTTTAGTTATGCCGTTTGGGCTAACCAATGCACCAGCAGTATTTATGAACCTTATGAACAGGGTATTCCACCAGTATCTGGATCAGTTCGTGGTAGTATTTATTGACGATATCTTGATATATTCCAAGACTGAGGAGGAGCACGAGGAGCATTTGAGGATAGTGCTGGAGATTCTCAGGAAGGAGCAGCTTTACGGGAAGCTCTCCAAATTTGAGTTCTTCTTGGATCGGGTGGACTTCTTGGGGCATGTGGTGACTGGAGATGGTATCTCAGTTGACCCCAAGAAGATTGTAGCAGTTAAGGCATGGGCAGCGCCGACTTCAGTTGCAGAGATCAGGAGTTTCCTGGGGCTGGCAGGATATTATCGGAGATTCGTGCAGGATTTCTCCCGGGTTGAAGAGCCGTTGACTCGGTTGACCCGGAAGGATGCTGAGTATGTTTGGTCAGAGGAGTGTCAGGAAGCTTTTGATGAGTTGAAGAAGCGGCTGACGACAGCTCCGATTCTGACATTGCCTTCAGGATCAGGTGGTTTCACTATTTATAGTGATGCTTCAGGGAAGGGGCTTGGTTGCGTCTTACAGCAGCATAGAAAGGTGATTGCCTATGCTTCCAGGCAATTGCGTCCCCATGAGAAGAACTACCCTACCCACGACCTGGAGTTGGCAGCAGTAATTTTTGCTCTGAAGCTGTGGAAGCATTATCTGTATGGTGAGAGGGTGGAGATCTTCACAGATCATAAGAGTTTAAAGTATGTGTTCACTCAGAAGGAGTTGAACATGAGACAGCACATATGGCTAGAGTTGATGAAGGATTTTGACATCCTACTTCAGTATCACCCAGGAAAGGCCAACGTGGTAGCCGATGCCTTGAGTAGGTATCTGACAGCCATGTGTTTGACCATAGATCGGTATTTGCTTGCCGACTTGGAGAGCCTTGGGATTGAGGTGATCGTGCCCGGAGTGCAGATACAGTTATGGGGGATGCAGATTCAGTCAGACTTGGTAGAGAGGATCAAGTCGGCACAGTTTGAGGACATTGCTCTGCGGTGTCTCCAGGAGCAGGTTCGAGCAGGATTGCTGGAGGGCGAGTTTTCTCTTGTAGAGGATGGTGCCTTGAGGCACGGTTCCAGGTTATATGTGCCCAGCGGAGATCTCAGAGAGCAGGTTATACAGGAGGCCCACAGATCTCAGTACTCTATATACCCGGGTGCCAACAAGATGTACCAAGATCTGCGGGAGCATGTTTGGTGGTCAGGGATGAAGCGGGAGGTGGCTCGCTTCGTGGCTAGGTGTTTGGTCTGTCAGCGGGTCAAGGCAGAGAGACAGAGGCCCGGCGGAGTGTTACAGCCGCTGCCCATTCCTGAGTGGAAATGGGAGCATATCACGATGGACTACGTTTCAGGATTGTCGCGTACTCCAGGAGGGAAAGACGCGATTTGGGTCATCGTTGACAGGTTGACCAAATCGGCCCACTTTTTGCCATTCAAGGTGGGTACGTCTACAGAGAGGCTGGCGGAGATGTATATGCGGCAGATAGTCAGGATTCACGGAGTTCCGGTCAGCATCGTCTCAGATCGGGATAGTCGTTTTACTTTCCATTTCTGGAGGAGTCTACAGACCAGCTTGGGCACTTAGCTCAAGTTTAGTACTGCATACCACCCCCAGATGGACGGACAGTCAGAGCGGACTATTCAGACACTTAAGGATATGCTGCGGACGTACGTCCTGGACTTTGGAGGTTCCTGGGAGGATCATCTTCATTTGGTGGAGTTTGCCTACAACAATAGTTTCCAGGCCAGCATTGAGATGTCAACTTTCGAGGCTCTGCACGGGCGTAGGTGCCGTACACCCTTATCCTGGGATGATGTTGGTGAGCGAGCTTTACTGGGGCCGGAGATGGTTGTTGATGCAGCCGAGAAGGTGAAGCTCATCAGGGACAGACTTCGCGTGGCGCAGGACAGACATCGGCACTGGGCCGATAGCCACCGGAGGCCATTGGAGTTTGAGGTACAGATTAGAGTAGGATTAGATTTAGGTTTGTTTGTTGTGATTTTGATCATGTTTGTTTATTATTTTAATTGAGACCTTGCTTGTGATTAGGTCGGAGACTAGGTTTTCTTGAGGATATCTCCGACTCGTGGTACGATACGTTTTGGTGGAGGCGGGAAGCTTAGCCCGCGCTTCATCGGCCCTTTCACTATCAGCGGGAGAGTCGGTGACGTTGCATACAGGCTAGACTTGCCGCCTGTACTAGTGGGGGTCCACAACGTATTTCATGTATCACAGTTGAGACGGTACGTGGCTGACCCTAGCCATGTGCTCGATCATTCAGAGATAGAGGTTGGGCCTTCTCTCAGCTATCCAGAGCAGCCAGTGGAGATTCTGGATCGACGGGAGAAGGTTCTGAGGAACCAGGTGATACCCTTGGTGCACGTCGCATGGAGGCATCATCCTCCAGGAGAGTCTACCTGGGAGCGGGAGGATGAGATGCACGAGCGCTACCCTTATCTTTTTGGACCGTGAGGTATGCTTTCTATCCTTCTCATCAGTTGTATTTCGCCTTTCAATTTCGAGGACGAAATTCTTTTAAGGAGGGTAGATTTGTCACTACCACATTTCTAATATGAGAGTATTTTTGTCATTTTTGGGGTAATTTAAATTTATTAGAATTTATTTGAATTTATGGGAATTTTTAGGAATTATTTTGGAATTGTTGGACTAGGTTGACTTTGACTAGTGATTGACCCTTGTAGACCAACCTAGGAGCTAACCCTAGTTAGTATGAACTTGGTTAGGTTATGTGACTCTAGACTAACCAAGCCTAATCATTGGTTTGTTCATTAGACTCTAGTTAGCATTAGGATTTAGAGAGTCATAAGTCATGGCTTATGATTTAGAGCCTTTGGTTAATCATTTAACACATAGCCTTGTAAGTTGGCCCAAAGCTCAAGACATTTGCAAACCCTAATCCCTAGAACTAGTGGTCAGCCACCCCTATCCTTATTGGGATCACCACCCTATATAATCTCTCCTAAAATCTAGGGTTGCCTCTTTCTTAGGAAGGCTCAAATTTTAGAAGGTTAGTTCCTATTGTATTTTAATTCCTAGAACTCCATTCCTCTTCCTTTTTCATTCTAATTTATTCCATTAGGTTCTAATATACCTATTCTTGCTGTTGCTAAGGTCTCATCTCAGTTTGATGTGATTTGAGTGGATTGGGACATCAAGACAAGAGCTATTGATTGGGGATTTTTCTTGAAAGTTCAATATTAGGTAACTTTCTCATTTCTCCATGAAATTTCGATTTGTCTTCATGATTTGGAAGCCCTAAGGGTCCCCTAAGTGTCTGCATTGGTGTCGTGTCGGGTTTCGTAGGTTTCGTGTCCATTTGGACAGGTATCAGTGGTAATACGTAGGTGTTTGTCGAAATGCCACTGAAGGCATTTCGATCTCTTTTGTGCATTGTTTTTAAATAGAAAATTTGATTTTACTATTGCTTAGGCATTCATGTTCTTCTGATGTGGTTTTGGTGTCGTGTCGTGTCGAATCGGATACGTGCACATGTGGGTGTACACGCGCGCACGCAGGCAGTGCATCCCCTGCTACTCGTGGTCTCGTGCTCGATGCACAGGCCACGTGACGAGCTGGGATTTGTCGAGGGGGTGGTGGCAGTGTCTGACACGAGGGCCCCCAAGCCTCGAGTCATCTCGTGTCATGTCGGACACGTACGAGGCTCTGCACTGGGTTGCCTGACTGTTCAGTCGGGTTTTTATTTGTCACTGATACGGCACTTGTATCTGACACAGACACGACTTGGACACGGGCTAGCTAGCCTATTGGGTAGCCCTATAGGTTGTCTACCTAGGTTGGTGTGCACGAGCCCTAGGATGGACTGTGTCGTGTGTACGACACGCGTGCACACGTGCACGACGCAGTGTGTTGAAACAGTGCCTGTGTGCACTGTTTCGTGTCCTGAGCTATTTGGACACGTTTGTGTCCTTTGGTTTGGATACAAACACCCTGTATGACACCTATACATTGTATGTTTCCATTACCAACCTTTCATTTATAATTTTAATATGTTTTTCAATGGGTTTTGTTAAGTTAGCAATTTCTGAAATTATGTTCAGTTTCCAGTTTTTTATCCAGTTTTCATACATGATTTTGTCTGATGATTTAGCCTTTGAAATGATGATTAATACTGGGTTTTATATCCTAAACATGTTCCCCTCAATGTAACCTAATTGTGGTTAAGTTGTGTAGTGATTTGTGGGCTTTCGATTTCAATTTGACTATGTGAGGATAAACTGAAGTTTAAACTCAGGTTTTTGGAGTCTTAGTTTGGTTCTTTTCCTATTCCTGTTCAGTGAAGTTGAACTGAAATTAGATTAAGCTTTATAAATGAAGGCCTGAGAATGTAGGGATATTTTGATTGAAATTTGGGTTTTTGCTTTATGGCTGAAAACTGTTAACAGTGCACTGTTGTATACTGATTTTTCCTTTGTGTTTCCTTATGAATTTGAGTGTTTTCCCATGTGGTATAAACCTGGAAATGTTAGGAGTGATAGATGAAATCTAGGAATTAGTTTATGAATGGAAACTGAGATGAAGTTGGGTTTAAACTGGAATTTTGGACTGTCCTTGCTGTTTCAAAAAATTGAACTATAGTGTTGGGTCTTCTCATGTGGTAAAACTGAGCTGGAACATTTTGATTTGATTAGTCCTATAGACTGAATCTGAGAATTCAGATTTTATTGATCTAGGAATGTTTCCTAGGAGTCTTGCTCTTCATATTCTAAAATCTGAGAATATTTGTTATGTAGCAATCTGAGATTAACACCACCACACACATTTGCTTTCATGTACACACAGGTAACACTCACCCTCTCACTCATTTCTTACACACACACACACATTGTTTCATGATCTCATCTCTCACACACTGTTTTTAGCACACACCCTCACTCATTTTATATACACACACACACTCTATACTATTCCTGTCCCTTGTTGCAGCCCACACACACACATGTATTCTCTCTAGTCACACACACTCATACACTTGTACATTGTGTTCCCCTCTCTCTACATATATATATATATGTATCCTATATGATATATCATGTGTGTGCCTTTATATATGTATTGTATATATATAGAGTATGGGTGATATTGGATAGTGGCTATAGGTTATGTGTTCTAATTTAGATTATATATATACCAATGTGTGTATTGTATAGCTATAAAGATAATCTTGTGTAGAGATGTGTATTGGTAGGCTTGGCATGGTATTGCCTAGATTAGTCTTGATTAACCTAGAATAGACTAGTTTGACCTAATTTAGACTTGGTTGACCTAGTTTAACCATAGTTGACTTAGGTTTGACTCCTTGGTTGACCAAGAGTTGACTTTGGCCTAGATTGACCTAGAATCATATAGAATGCATAGTAGGACTTCATTATTCCATTTTGGACTTGTTGTGACTTGTGCTGTTCTGATTAGGAGCCAGACACCACTCCTCGGACAGTACTTTCATATTGGATACTCAGATACCAGGCGAGTACATTCTCTGATCATTTTATATCTTGCTTAGAATTATTTCCTACAGTAGATTACTTTACTTGCACTGTCACGCTGGTCACACAGATTGGTACTATATGGATCCCTTCTTGAGATGTTATCCTTAGGGAGCATCGGGTACTACATGTTCTGTGCGTTTCACTTACATGGCGTATCACTGTGCTTGATTGGTTCACTGATTACTTGTGACATATACTCTTATGATCACAGAGTCTTCCTTGAATCCTTATCCCATACATTGGGTTTTCTAGAATCCCCATTTATGGGACATCCATGTACCACCCTTCGGGGGCCTTGCATGGAATCATAACATAACCTGGTTGGATCCTTGTGTATTGATTGGGGGTACGGGGGAGTAGAAGCGGACATGTGAATAATACACCAGTAGTATCTTTTCAGAATCATTCTGTAGTGTCTTATCAGAATCATCCCATGCCATTTACATGTCCATGTTGTACTCTGACTCACTAGCCACATGTTAGCTCTTTATTTATAGTAGATATTCTATTACAGCTTTCTCTCTCTGTTTACATACTGCACTTCTTTCAGTACTTGTATTTTACTTTACTGCATGATTATATTTTCTAACCTGCTATGAACTGTTGAGATGTACTGTGCTCGCTCCTGTCCTGACTGGGCCTGTTGAAATATTACAGAGGACGAGGAGGAGGCCTGCCTGGACACTTTCTACGGGGCAGCCTTAGATGACACCTGCGAGCTGGACCCTCAGGAGGACCCAGCTCTAGCTGAGGATATTACCCCGATTGCCTAGTCTAGATTAGTTAGGCTTATCTTCTTTTATGTAGTCGTGAGACATGTTTTAGCTAGACTTTATTTGGAGTTCAGAGTTGTATATATTCTTTCATTCTGTATCTGAGACCATGTACTTCTGGATATTGCTGGGATTATCTTAGACTACTTTTCATCTATTTATTTCCTTGAGTTCTATTTCATATCGTGCTATCTCTTCCTTAGTTGTGATTGAGTTTTACTGCTATGTCACCCCCATTCGGGGAGTATAAACTGTTTAGAGATATATTGCAAGATGATTGTTGACCTAGGACAGCGTTCTACCGCCGATACTACGGCGTAGGCTGGACGTACCCACGTCTCGTGCCCTTACTCTAGGGTGCGGGTCGTGACACTACATTATCTCAAAATAGGGTATCCAAATACATATATTTATAACTACTACTTAAATGGATCCTCAAAACAAGTAATTACTTTGGCTTCAACTTGAGCACATCAAAACTGTCAACATCACGTGTAGCAAATCCCTGAAAAAGATAAAAACACGGTTCAATATACTTTGTAATATTGCTCATGTACCAAAACATAAACTAAGGAACTGGCATTACCTTTCTAAATCAATTCCTTCCAATTTCAAGTTAGGTGTAAAATTCAACATGAGACGAGATGGCAATCAAACAAGCAACATGATTCAGGATAACTGAAATCAATGTTCTAAAAGTCATGTTAAATCTTGAAAGATTTTTGACTTCCAACATGGACCATTCCTAAAGTGATTGTCCAGTCTCATCTTTCACTGCTTACTACATATGTTGCAGTTAATTGAATCAATAAAACCAATCTACCACCTATATGAAAAATAAATAATTTTAAAATTCATAAAAATGGAACAAATACCGGGATTCTGTCACTTTCACATATGTTCCAAAGTCTTTGTTTTCTAATACATGGATTCTCGGTTAGAATAACTCTACTAGAATTTAGTTCTACTTGGATCAGTGACAATGAGACGTTGCGCATGGAGTTGTAAACTAGGAGATACCCCCATCATTTCTCTTATGTTGATGTTATCATCCGATAAAACACTATTTATCAAGAGAATCATTGGCAGATTAACCATTTAGAATTATATAATGATAATAAACTAGTCTGATCATTCTTGCATGTGTTTGTTTCTTAGAGACTTGGTACATAATATTTCTGCATCTACTTTTGATGGAGCAATGTGTATATATTGCAGAAATTACACACATCAACAATTGTCACTAGTGTATGCATCTTTTGTTTCAAGTCAGACTGCTAGTCATAGGCACAGATTGGTTAAATATTAGGCGAAGACATTTTGTGTCTGATCATATTTTGAAGGGATTATATTTGATGATGACAAGGAGGAGAGAGTTGCTTTCTACAACATGATACTGACATAAAAATATTGGCATTAGAGAAACTCATCCCCCACGGCATGTGGTGGCTGCAGTGGTGGCAAGAACAGCAGCAGTGATATAGTGTGCGAAAAATACATCCTACACTACTTGTCATTTAGTTGGTTAATACTAGCACCAAAATAATCATAGATGGAGACACTTGAGACGACTCATAAACGTGCATAATTGCATACATGCTCATGTTAATCGTGTTAAAAATAGGGGAAGTTAATAGGACTTAGCAAACAAAGTTGCAACATACGTTTACATCCTGAATATCAAATAGAAGGGCACTTGATCAAACAATACTATAAATCGTAACTAAATGTGAGACCATAATGTATGCTCTTGAATTTTGTTTTAACACCAAAATTATTCAAACATGTTATACTGAAGCAGGTAATGAATGTAAATAAGAGTCTAATTTTTTCTATATATAACATGCAAAAGTGATTCCAATAATTTTAATTTTTGAACGACACTAATCTTGTATTAGTAGATAATTTGATGGGTTACTCACCATTAATATTGGAGTCAAATGGATCAAAAGCAATTACTTGTGCAATATGCTTTTCTTGACTGGTTTCTGTTTCTTCGAAATTTGTTTCTGAAAAAAACATCAGTTTAAAATGAGGACAAGCTAAAATAGACAAAAACTCCCAGAATCCAATTCACTGCAACCAAGGAAGCCCTAAAAGAAGTGCTTTACAAGATCAAGGAAGCATACCTTCCGTCTTTCCAAAGACTCAAAATCTATCATGTTCTTCCAAGTGCTCTTCTGTAATTTAATTGGACGATTTTAACATACTTGCCTGTCAAAATCGTTCTATGAGATACTGATTAGGATCCATTAATAAACATACAGTCATAAGTAAGGAAATACACACCATTCATCTCTTTTAGTGCCACCACAAGGTCAGAAGAATTTGCAAAGCTGACAAAACCATAACCTGTTGTCTTGCCAGTCCTCTTGTCTCTCACCACCTGAGGCTGTATACGTGATCAATTTAACCCAGATATTGCTTAATTAAGTATAACACAAAAATCAGATATAACCATAGCAAGCAAAAAATCACACAAGTTCATGGAGGACCAAGGTTCCTACCAAACTTGTACAAGCACTAGGGGAAAAGTAGGACATGAACTCACTCTTGCCATGTTGAAAGAAGGTAAACTTGAAAATGCTCTTGTAAGGACATCATCATTAACCTCATTGCCAAGATCTCCACAGAATAATCGAAAATCATCTGAAAATAATAAAAAAAATAAGTAAATACCAACTAGGAGAATATGAACTTACTGCAAAATCTGTATATTTCTTAGTACGCAAGGTAAACTTCAGAATGCTAGACTCTGAAAGTAGAAACAATTGTGACTAGATCTGGACATCAGCTACCAGATGCAGCATAAAAAGATGTAGAGGTGAACATTCAGCAAATGCAAGCCTTCACTAATGATAAAAACATATCTCAGTAATCGTCTGTCTTTCACATGTGCAGCAGCAAAATTCACTTGTTAGATGACAGGTAAGTTGGTAACTCGAGATATAACCATAGCAAGCAAAAAATCACCATATTAGGCGAAGACATTTTCTTTCATGTTGATTGCCAAGAAAAACATGATACTGACATAAAAATAGATTACCAATCATTGTGGTCATATTTCTATAATTCACAAGTGGTTAGCAACTTAGCACTCCATTTAGAGCAAAACAACAAACTGTTTTCAAGGTTTTATTTTAAGCATTCTATGAGTAAGCATTCTACGAATCTTATGTTCCATAATTTCTTTCCTTCCTTATTTTCCAAGTTGACATCACTTGTGTTTGCATTATAGAAATATCAGATGAAACAACTGAATCCAATCCACTAATAAAACTTAACATTTCCAAATAATGCAACAACAACAACAAAAACGAACTACTACCATTCTCGTCGTGATCTCCCAGGCCCAGACTCGAGCTCATATCCGTCAACTAGCTCAAATGCAAGCTCCACAGCTCCAACAACAGCTGCAAAAACAAAAAAATTAGGGTTTCCACAAACAAAAATGACTCACATTCTAAAAAAACATAGCAAAAACGAGATATTGGGGTAAAATTTGAAAATTTTGAGGCCGAAAGAAGCTCAGGAGAGCTCAAAAAAGCTCTCGCAGCTGCTTAAAATTGCCATGAGATGAGCTCTCGAAGGAGGAGGAAGATTTCATTATAGAGCTTGCTGGTAGCGGATTCGGGTCGGGGAGTCGAGGCTCCGAAGAGCACGCACTTGGCGTAGCAGACGAGCCCGACGGAGGCAACCATCACCGGGAGCCACTTCTCAGAGACCCCGTCGTCGATCTCCCTCTCCAAGCTGTCGATCTCGCCAGGGAGGATGTCGAGGAGGGTGGAGAGGTCGGAGAGGAGGCCGTCGAGGTCGGCACAGAGGGCTCTGGAGTAGAGGAGAAGGCGGACGTGGCTACGGGCCGAGAGGTCGACGATTAGGGTTTATGGGAGGGGGCCGGGGTTGGGGGCTTAGGGCTTAGAATGGGACCTAGGTTAGGGTTTGTGGGGGATTGAAAGAAGGAGGAGGAGAAGACTAGGGTTTGGTGAGAGGAGGAAAGAGGAGGCGAAGGGGAGTGGAGCTGAGAGGGAAGGAGGAGGGATTTGGAGAGGTAATGAGAAGGGGGCGGGGGCTTGAGTCTCAAAATATCACGGGGATGGAAAGGATTTTACAGAAAACTTATTACAAGTTTGCCACAGCTCTAAAATATTAATAACGCTTTGTTTTATAAACGTTATAAAAAGCCGAAAATTAGCCCAAACCGTCATAGAAAAAAGGTATTTTGAACTTTGATAACGTTAGGTATCTGGCGTCATCAATACGTCTTATCGAACGTTATTAATAGGCCTTTTTGTTGTAGTGAGTAAATAACATATATGGAAGATAAGAACACTGCAAGAAGAACATCTAAGGACGACGAGTCGTGTGGAAATGTAATACTAAACTTGGCTAACTATCAATCAGAACTCCTATAGCTTGTAGTACAATGCAAGATACTCCCAATCTATACTGTTTCAATTGACATACAAAGCAGGATACTCTCAGTCGAGATCATCCAATTCTAGTATCGATCTCCTCTCCTAAAGGATACAAGGTCAAGCAAACTCCTATAAATTGTAGTACAATGTAAGATACTCCCAATTCATAGTGTCGCAAATCAAGTCAATCAATCAATCAATATATGCTATAGGTCATAGTACAATGTAAGATACTCCCAATCTATAGTATATCTCAAGTCAAGTCAATCAAGCAATATCAAGATAAAGAATCGGCTATAGGTCATAGTACAATGTAAGATACTCCCAATCTATATTATATCTCGACTGTAGTACAATGCAAGATACTCCCAGTCAAGAATGATCAAGTCAATGACAAGATATAGAAACTGACAACTCAATCACGAGACAAGGTAACACGAAAAGACCAATAATCAAGCAATGTCGATCATCCTATACGTGTACGTATTCTAGAACAAGTAAAATAATCAAGGCAGATCAATCACAATATGGGATCATGTGACTGATGGAACTGGGGATTCCCAGGACCCTTCCTTTGGTGTGCGTATTGATCGATAGAAAGTTAAACAGATCTAATACGTATTCTAACCCTTCATAGGCGGAAACTAGGGTTCACGAATTATACCTGCGGCGGAAAGGAGACAAGTAATTCTTGGCAATCTCGAGCGGACGACCCCAAGATCTTCTGTACTTATTCCTTCCTCGAGTTGGACGTCGTGTGGGCGACAATCTCCCAACCTTTTCTTCTCCTTGGCAGCCCTCTCTTTCTCTCCTTACGTGAATCACAAATTTAGAAAAAAATTCAGATTTCTGATCAGTAATTTGGCGGGCAGAGAATAGAGGGTATATATAGGCTACGGTAGGGACCATGAGAAGAAATTAGGGTTAGGCCTCCTAACGGATCTGGATATCCCGTGTTCAGCCCGAACACACAATCCAGGCCCATTAACAATAGCTCGGTCCACTAATGAGCTATTGTTGCACTACCTCCCTAATCCCAAATTATGTTCGTGGGCTCCTTTTATTATATGCTCGTTTGGCTCCCCATGTTAAGATATCGTATGTCCGTCGATTAAATTAAGTTACTGACAACTATATTGATTCGACATCTTTTATCCTTAAGTAGTACCGCTCAACTTTATTTGTCATGTCGGATATAATCCACCTGCAGGGTTTACATGACAATCCTTATGAGCTCCTTAAGAGGACATCATCAACCCGATATATCAGGACATGGATTCTATTTATAATCAACAGCCCATCATACATACAATGTTATTACCCAATTCATAGAGGTTGTTGATCGATAATGAATCTCACACTTTTATGAGTCAAAGTAATGCACACTGCATATACATGTCCGTTATTATATCCGGATTATATTACGACCCGTACCCTAGAGTTAGGGCACGAGAAGTGGGTACATCCAGCCTACGCCGCAGTGTCGGTGGTAGAACGCTGTCCTAGGTCTCATGCATCTAAAGTATAAGGCTAAACAGTTTATACTCCCCGAATGGGGGTGACATAGCAGGTACAGACCCAATCACATCTAAGAAAAAGCATGATAAGGATAGATAAAACATGAAATCCAAAAGAGATACAGCAGATAGAAGTCTAAGTGTCTAAGATACACAACCCAGAAATACATCTCAAAGCTCAAATACATTAAATCCATAAATACAACTCAAGACAACTGAAAATAAACTATAAGCAAAACCCTAGCTATCTATACAACCTCTACTGTGTCTCCTCTAGGCTAGCAGGCAACCTTCAAGCTATCTGTAAAATTTTCAACAGGTCCAGTCAGGACGGAAACGAGCACATATCTCCCAAACAGTTCATAGCAAGTTAGGAGTATAAATCATGCAATAGAGTAAAATACAGAAAGTACTGAAAAGAAAGTACGAGTAAACAGGAGATATTTTGTAACTGAAAGTAAATACATGATAGTAGAGACTGTAAGTGGCTACGTGATTTAGAGCATAATGGTTATACAAACGGCTTGGGGGCACATGAATACAAATAAGGAGGCACATTTATACAGCTACTTGGGATAGTGTTCAAATAACCAATTCTACTCACCCCGCCCCAATCAGTACACAAGGATCCATTCAAGTTACGTTATAGGCACTTGAATACAACTAAGAATACGTGAACTCATGTAATGAGTAGTACATGAGGCACGTGAAAGCACATGAGAACATGTAAAAACATGAACTAGTACGAGTACAAGGAGTACCTGATGCACATGATAAAGTACATGAACATGAAATACCCGATGCACCCGTAAAGGGATAACATCTCAGGAAGGGATCCATATAGTACTAATCCGTGAAGATATGTGTCAGCATCATGTAGAGTAATCTAGAGCAAGAATATAATCCAGGTAAGTATGAAAAGATCAAAGAATGTACTCGCCTGATATCTGAATGTCCAAGGTAAAGATACTGTCCGAGGAGAGGTGTCTGGCTCCTAATTAGAACAGCACAAGTCACAACATATCCAGAAAGGTAATATAAAGTACTACAATGCATTCTACATGAATCTAGGTCAAACTAGGCCAAAGTCAACCCTTGGTCAACTCTGGTCAACTGTACTAGTCAAACTAGGTCAAACTAGGTCATGTCCTAATCCAGCAAGTCTTACTAGGCCTAACCAAGACTATCCTAGCAAGCACACATCAATACAAGTCTATACAAGCCAACATACACCCAACTCTATATAGCATGTAATTATTCAATACTCAAATAGGCAAGAATTCACATTGGATATACACTAGGTAATCTATTACTTAAGCTATATATGTCTACACATATATACACATGCATATATTGGTATTCAATATTAGGTCTATAATCATGGCATTTCAAATGGTTATATAAACTTATATATTACAACACAATATGCTAACATATATATAATATACATACATAGCTAAGTTAACTATATTCATAAATACTTATTTAAGAGGCTATGTGTGTATGTGAACATGGCAAAGGGGCAAGTGAGGGTTAAATGGGCAAACATATTGTATACATATCAAAGAGTGTCAAAGTGTAAGTGAACAATGTGTCAAGTGTGATAGTGTCAACATAGTGTAAGGGGGTACATGAGGTAATATTGGATTTGTGTTAACATAGAACATTACATCTCATTAACTTGTATATTACATACATTACATCTATTATTACATTACATTCATGCTTGCATTCATTCATCATTCATTTATTCTCTTGCACTACTATATGCACCATATATTACAAACTATGGAACCTACATATTCATTACAAGTCATACTTATACATGCTTACATTAGATAGGATACTTACACCTCCTATATCATTTATTTAACCATTTACTCATGCTTACATTCTCTATTTAATTACAAAATGTATATATATTAACATGGGTTAAAATCAAATAGAATATTATATTACACACAAGGGTACACAAAATGCATATGTCGAATAGTAACTCCTACTAATAATCAATACTGTACCATCTCAGCATGAATTAAAATCTAGGATTAAAGTATGTTATAGATCTATGTGTTAGCTTTCCGAAACTTTAAACGGATCGCATTTTCGTTTCCGAAAACTCCCGGAATCGCGAAAACACCGAGAACGCATTTGTCTTTCGTACAGCTGACACTCAAATAATTCTTTAGAAAGTTACAGAAAGAATTAGGCCTATTAATACATATTTTTAGAAAGCTAACTTCAATACGCTTCTTTTAAAAAAACGGGAGATTAAACCGAGCTTTGAGCTAGAAGTTATGACATTTCTAAGTTAGGGCTGAAATTAAAAACGTGGATAAAAATCATGACGGATTTGGATAGTTTGAGACAAAAGAACACAAGTATATAACATAATATATCAAGAACTCACTCTCTACACTAATATATATATGAGAGACTATAGAACACATCTCTAATACAAAAATATGAGATTAAACATGTAATAATTTATTCATACATAACAACAGCACATAGTGTGTCCAAATTTAGGACTTTCCCACATGGACACAACCACAACACAAAGGACACTCCTATGACCTCCAAATGGACACGAAATGGACACAAATGGAGATACAACCATGGGGGTCATTCTTATGGGTTCAAAATAGACCTATATGTATGAGAAAATGAAAAGGAGAAGGGATTTATACCTCCCGGTAGATCGAATCGAAGAAAAGCCTTTCCGGAGCGACACCGACACGTAGAGATTCCAAAAGGACATGAACGAGCTCCGAATCCTCCCAAACTTGGGTAGCTTCCTCCTTGGCTAGAATGGAGAAGGAAAGAAGAAGATTTGGTGGTGAAATGGAATGATTTGGTGGAGAAATTGCTAGGGATTGCTCTCTAGGAATTTGGGGAAGAACAAGAGAGAGAAAAATAGATGGATAATGACAAATGGGAGGCTCAACCCTATCCTTATTGTGGCTGGCCATAAAGGTGGTTTAGTCCTATTAGGAAAAGTCCAAAAGCCCCTTTTCTAGTCTATTTACTAATACATTGGTAAGAAGTTAAGTCGGGGGTAGTTTGGTCAATCCTAAAACGCTAATCCATATTAATACTAACCAAAATAATTAGTCTAGTCACTAACTAAAATTAATATCATGCGGACTAAAATTAATATTATGTGGGCCATGCCTAACTAGTGTGTAGGCCCGCTAGAGTCAAAACTACCCCGGGTCCCCGATACAAGTCGGAATGAGTTGAAATTCGAACCCGACTCAAATAATCCCAAAAAATATCATAAATAATAAAATAACATCAAAATAATTCAAAGAGGTCAAATGTAAAAATATCCTTAGGCCAAAAATAATATTAAAATATCATAATCACATGGTTAGGCTCTAGGTCAAACAGTCTCTAGGGTTTCACTAGCAAAACGTCAAAACCACAAGTCATTGATTTAAATAATTTTAAAATGATTTAAAATCACCAAAAATCATATCATGAATTAAATATCATTATTAAAATAATTATAAACACGAAATTTCAAAATTACCCTCATTTGGAAAACTGGGTGCTACAACTCTACCCACCTTAGAAAAATTTTGTCCTCGAAATTTATGATCGATAGTACTCCTTCTAGAGCCTCTAACCTACCTAATATCTAAGGTAACACTTCCTAACACTGGAATAATAAACAGATGTCTAAATAGTGTCAATCTAGGAATACCTCCAATACTGCTTTGCTGTACGGCGGTAATGGAACTTCAATAAAATATGGACTGGAACCTATATCCAAAGGACTGGACCTATTTTAAAGTGGTCTTAACTAAGGATGAAAAGGAACTGATCATAGGCTATAGGTATGCTCAAACTATTATCTTCCTATTAACCATCTATTAATACATTCTATTACCATAGGAATGATGCATTACTAAGACATATAGGCCCCTATCTCTCATAACACATTTATACTCACCAAAAGACTAGTACATCCTATCAAGGCTGATACTATAATCTCTTCTAAATCTCCTAAGCTACATGTTTATAGACACACATCCCCACATCAAGGACTAACCCATATATATCTACAACTGATACTAATGGAGTGACGTCCCTATTTTCCAACAATTAAGGTCTAAATTTTTTTTATCTAAATCATGCAATTTGAAGGAATAGTATACAAGGTCAGGGCATACCGTAGCAGTTGGAAGTCTCACCTAGGTTCACTGGTCATTCTAGGTCAAAACAGTACTATGGTATCAACACACAAACAATCTAGGGTGTCTTAATTGGGAAGGTAAGGGAACAACAATCATCAAGGTTGTAGGGCTGTCTACCATCCTATATAAAAATTGGTCATTATCAAAATAAAATAAAGGCAACTACCAATTATTTAAAAAAGGTACAAAAAATCAAATTTAAAAATTAAGGAATTGAAAATCACTTGCATTGAAATCCAATCACAATATATATATAGAGAGAGCGTTAGACAGGGAAAAGCTAGCATTGTGTATATGGGGACGTGTTCATATGGTTAGATAGTAGGCGTGTGTGTACGTGAATATACATGAAAGTGTATATGAGAATTTGGATTTCAAACAATAACTATCAAGTTACACTAATCATGGCATATGGGTTAATAATCTACAATATACAATCTATTTAATCACAACTTGCATGGCTAACCATATATATATATATATATATATATAAAAAGGTAGAGACTTAGTTATATATTTATATATATTATAACATGTATGCCTAAGCTCTATATACATCTATCTAGATATACAATCATAACATAGAGGGGAAGGGTTTGGTTACATGACAGTGTATACTAAGTTAGGGTGTGTGTGTGTGTCCTTGTACAGGATTATAGCTTAGTATTAAAAAAGTTAAACCTAGTTTTAGTTCAGCATTTACATAAAAAAAGAAATATCTGAAAATAAGCTAACATTTAACCAGTATAATATTAACATAATACAATTTCAAAATTTAGGAGTTTGAAACATCACAACTAATTTCAATGCTCCCAATACATCCTAGCATGATAGAAATAAAACCCTAACATACTATCAATACATTTATCTACGCATACAGTTCAATATTACATGTTAAATCTGAACTTGAACATTTGAAATCAATAGAAAAATGTTAACATATATTCAGTTTTCAGGATTTTGGAGAAATTTGAACATCAAAACCAACTCAATGTTTATCACAACCTATCATGTAAGAATATGAAACCTAACATTATATCCCTATAACAACAATGTACACAGCTCTAAATATTACATTTAAAACAATAATTTGAACTAACATTTAAAATCCAGTATTAAGGGTTAATATGCACACAGTCTCAGATTTGACAAATTTAAACACAAAACCCAGCAATTTTTTTTTAAATAAAACTCTAGGTATGACATACATGTGCATTGATGTAAACATAACTAATAACATGAAATTTATATTTAACTTACGAATTTAAACTGGAAAAGCAGAAAACCAGAAATATTGGAGTTTTGAAAATTCAACATCAACGACATATTAATATTTATTTAGATAGGTGAAAATCAAGTGTAGCATGCATAAGTGTCAGGAAAGTATCCACTATATATATTCATATATATATATATTCTCATGTCCCAATATAAAAATCAGATTTTATACCAAGATTAACATTAGATTCCTACCAATATTGCAAAACAGGTGATTGGTGTAATCAAGACGATTTATTATTATGTAATACAAGAATAATAGCAAGAAGGGAATAACGATAAAATCTATTTTGCTTATCTGTTTAAAAGAAGGAACCATTTTGAAATCCAGAGTTAAAATATCAAATCCAAGGTAAAGACTAGCAAAATTATCGATTCATTGTATTAAGAAGAAATTCATAGAAGAAGTTACACAAAGGTTTATAAAATAGCTAAAGTTACTCCTAAGCTAAATAATGAGAAGCAAAACAAAACAAAATAATTAATAATTCCCTTTTTTTTGAAGGACTGAAACAAAGTAGAGAAAACATGTTCGAAAATATTTAAGGTACAATCCGATAATCATATGCGTCTATCCACAATCATGGTACTCTAAATCCTCGTCATACTAGTAAGCAAGGCTACGATAATCACAGAGCCCTTGACTTATGCACATATCTCTAGAATCATGGTATTTAACATTTTTGCGGTGCCGCTAGCTTGGCTACGAAAACCTTAAATTCCTGCACCCGAGAAATATATCCAGAGTCAGACTATATGTCCTCACCATGCTGGCTAATGTGACTATAGAAGACTAGATTCCATAACATAAATGACCTAGCCCATATAATTTCATCTTGCCAAAAATTAAATTAAATCAACAATGAATACCCAAAAATCAAATCAAATTTATCAACGAACATCAAACTCAAAAATGAACAAAATCCTTCAATCATATAAATATAAACTCGGATGCTACAGCTAATCATCAAGATTCAAAATTCAAAAATCTTCCATCAAAATCAATAAATACAAACCCAAATTCAACAATAATCCATCAAATTCAACAACAGAAAATAAAGATAAAACAATCAAGGAAAAAGAGAGTTTTCAAATCGAAGTTAAATTAAGATTCTCAAGGGTCGTCCCAGGAATCTCTCAAGGGTTCCTAACTGTGATTGAGTACCTTCAAAATATATCCTAATCCTACTGCAGGCTGTAGTGGTACTCAAGTTCGAATACCACTACATAAACTCGACCTGCATGGGCCACCACTAAAAACGTGTCACGACCTGCACCCTAGAGTTAGGGCACGAGAAGTGGGTACGTCCAGCCTACGCCGCAGTGTCGGTGGTAGAACGCTGTCCTAGGTCTCATGCATCTAAAGTATAAGGCTAAACAGTTTATACTTCCCGAATGGGGGTGACATAGCAGGTACAGACTCAATCACATCTAAGGTAGAGCATGATAAGGATAGATAAAACATGAAATCCAAAAGAGATACAGCAGATAGAAGTCTAAGTGTCTAAGATACACAACCCAGAAATACATCTCAAAGCTCAAATACATTAAATCCATAAATACAACTCAAGACAACTGAAAATAAACTATAAGCAAAACCCTAGCTATCTATACAACCTCTACTGTGTCTCCTCTAGGCTAGCAGGCAACCTTCAAGCTATCTGTAAAATTTTCAACAGGTCCAGTCAGGACGGAAACGAGCACATATCTCCCAAACAGTTCATAGCAAGTTAGGAGTATAAATCATGCAATAGAGTAAAATACAGAAAGTACTGAAAAGAAAGTACGAGTAAACAGGAGATATTTTGTAACTGAAAGTAAATACATGATAGTAGAGACTGTAAGTGGCTACGTGATTTAGAGCATAATGGTTATACAAACGGCTTGGGGGCACATGAATACAAATAAGGAGGCACATTTATACAGCTACTTGGGATAGTGTTCAAATAACCAATTCTACTCACCCCGCCCCAATCAGTACACAAGGATCCATTCAAGTTACGTTATAGGCACTTGAATACAACTAAGAATACGTGAACTCATGTAATGAGTAGTACATGAGGCACGTGAAAGCACATGAGAACATGTAAAAACATGAACTAGTACGAGTACAAGGAGTACCTGATGCACATGATAAAGTACATGAACATGAAATACCCGATGCACCCGTAAAGGGATAACATCTCAGGAAGGGATCCATATAGTACTAATCCGTGAAGATATGTGTCAGCATCATGTAGAGTAATCTAGAGCAAGAATATAATCCAGGTAAGTATGAAAAGATCAAAGAATGTACTCGCCTGATATCTGAATGTCCAAGGTAAAGATACTGTCCGAGGAGAGGTGTCTGGCTCCTAATTAGAACAGCACAAGTCACAACATATCCAGAAAGGTAATATAAAGTACTACAATTCATTCTACATGAATCTAGGTCAAACTAGGCCAAAGTCAACCCTTGGTCAACTCTGGTCAACTGTACTAGTCAAACTAGGTCAAACTAGGTTATGTCCTAACCCAGCAAGTCTTACTAGGCCTAACCAAGACTATCCTAGCAAGCACACATCAATACAAGGCTATACAAGCCAACATACACCCAACTCTATATAGCATGCAATTATTCAATACTCAAATAGGCAAAAATTTACATTGGATATACACTAGGTAATCTATTACTTAAGCTATATATGTCTACACATATATACACTTGCATATATTGGTATTCAATATTAGGTCTATAATCATGGCATTTCAAATGGTTATATAAACTTATATATTACAACACAATATGCTAACATATATATAATATACATACATAGCTAAGTTAACTATTTTCATAAATACTTATTTAAGAGGCTATGTGTGTATGTGAACATGGCAAAGGGGCAAGTGAGGGTTAAATGGGCATACATAGTGTATACATATCAAAGAGTGTCAAAGTATAAGTGAACAATGTGTCAAGTGTGATAGTGTCAACATAGTGTAAGGGGGTACATGAGGTAATATAGGATTTGTGTTAACACAGAATATTACATCTCATTAACTTGTATATTGCATACATTACATCTATTATTACATTATATTCATGCTTGCATTCATTCATCATTCATTTATTCTCTTGCACTACTATATGCACCATACATTACAAACTATGGAACCTACATATTCATTACAAGCCATACTTATACATGCTTACATTAGATAGGATACTTACACCTCCTACATCATTTATTTAACCATTTACTCATGCTTACATTCTCTATTTAATTACAAAATGTATATACATTAACATGGGTTAAAATCAAATAGAACATTATATTACACACAAGGGTGCACAAAATGCATATGTCGAATAGTAACTCCTACTAATAATCAATACTGTACCATCTCAGCATGAAATAAAATCTAGGATTAAAGTATGTTATAGATCTATGTGTTAGCTTTCCGAAACTTTAAACGGATCGCGTTTTCGTTTCCGAAAACTCCCGGAATCGCGAAAACACCGAGAACGCATTTGTCTTTCGTACAGCTGACACTCAAATAATTCTCCAAAAAGTTACAGAAAGAATTAGGCCTATTAATACATATTTTTATAAATCTAACTTCAATACGCTTCTTTTAAAAAAAACGGGAGATTAAACCGAGCTTTGAGCTAGAAGTTATGACATTTCTAAGTTAGGGCTGAAATTAAAAACGTGGATAAAAATCATGACGGATTTGGATAGTTTGAGACAAAAGAACACAAGTATATAACATAATATATCAAGAACTCACTCTCTACACTAATATATATATATGAGACACTATAGAACACATCTCCAATACAAAAATATGAGATTAAACATGTAATAATTCATTCATACATAACAACAACACATAGTGTGTCCAAATTTAGGACTTTCCCACATGGACACAACCACAATACAAAGGACACTCCTATGACCTCCAAATGGACACGAAATGGACACAAATGGAGAAACAACCATGGGGGTCATTTCTATGGGTACAAAATAGACCTATATGCATGAGGAAATGAAAAGGAGAAGGGATTTATACCTCCCGGTAGATCGAATCGAAGAAAAGCCTTCCCGGAGCGACACCGACACGTAGAGATTCCAAAAGGACACGAACGAGCTCCGAATCCTCCCAAACTTGGGTAGCTTCCTCCTTGGCTAGAATGGAGAAGGAAAGAAGAAGATTTGGTGGTGAAATGGAATGATTTGGTGGAGAAATTGCTAGGGATTGCTCTCTAGGAATTTGGGGAAGAACAAGAGAGAGAAAAATAGATGGATAATGACAAATGGGAGGCTCAACCCTATCCTTATTGTGGCTGGCCATAAAGGTGGTTTAGTCCTATTAGGAAAAGTCCAAAAGCCCCTTTTCTAGTCTATTTACTAATACATTGGTAAGGGATTAAGTCGGGGGTAGTTTGGTCAATCCTAAAACACTAATCCATATTAATACTAACCAAAATAATTAGTCTAGTCACTAAATAAAATTAATATCATGCGGACTAAAATTAATATTATGTGGGCCATGCCTAACTAGTATGTGGGCCCGCTAGAGTCAAAACTACCCCGGGTCCCCGATACAAGTCGGAATGAGTTGAAATTCGAACCCGACTCAAATAACCCCAAAACAATATCATAAATAATAAAATAACATCAAAATAATTCAAAGAGGTCAAATGCAAAAATATCCTTAGGCCAAAAATAATATTAAAATATCATAATCACATGGTTAGGCTCTAGGTCAAACAGTCTCTAGGGTTTCACTAGCAAAACGTCAAAACCACAAGTCATTGATTTAAATAATTTTAAAATGATTTAAAATCACCAAAAATCATATCATGAATTAAATATCATTATTAAAATAATTATAAACATGAAATTTCAAAATTACCCTCATTTGGAAAACTGGGTGCTACAGATTAAGAGCACAGGCATCCATAATAACAGAGGTGTTTGTTCTCTTATGTAGTCAGTACAAAGAGAACAACCTCAAGTGGTCATGTTCAATACACACAAAGTGTACTAGTATAAACCTATAGTCAAGATAGACTAATACCAGATTACACTACAACCTTTCCAATAGATTGTCCAAGTCCATCTAGGTTGTGAACTATTTATATACTCCATAGGAAACTGATAATATGATCTTTTGTATGACACCACACACCATATTATCTACAATATAGAATATCAGACATTTGCATTAACACTTGCAACAAATACAATATGCAAACATTTGCCCATATGATTCTCATTCAAAAATTAAGGAAATAAGGTTACTACAAAAGTGATACTTTTAGTATATAACCCTAACAGTGACAACATGAATAGGAATACAATAAAGAAAGAAAAAACAATGTAAATACTGTATATGTTCGGCAAGGTATACTTGCCTGGAGGTTGCACGCAGATCCAACAAAATATAGTCAACTACTAAGCCATAAAGTCCAAATCATCACAACTGTCTCCGAAAGCTGAAACAGACATTGCCAACATTCTTAGAATAGTCAAATTAGCTAGAATTACCTGTCCTTAAGTCCAATTCTGGACATAGGAGCAAAACGATAATTTTGGATCAAAACGGTGTCCGCCGTTGGACCTGCTTTGCACCGAAAAGCGTGCTAGAGTCAATGGTCTCTAAAGTCGTCAAACTACATGTCTACAGATTTGTTTTGATGATACGAACCCAACGGTATGTCAAGTTTTGGATTTCGGCAGGCCGTGCACAAAATCGCCCGTTGAATCGGATCGTAGGGCCCAAGAAACGGCGATCCGATCAACTGTCTCATAATTGGACCAAACTTGGCATAAAGGACCAGAAAAATGATATGGTCTTGCTAGCATAAGTTTCGTCTTGATCTGACGAACGTGCACAAAGTAATTAGAAAATTTGCACAGAGGCCGATACTGTGAATTCTGACGGATACGTATCAAATTCGTCGCACACACACGACCAATTTGAATTCCGTCAAAGCCCACATGTCCACGAAGCCGATATGCACCTTTCGATACTTTCAGTTCGTGATCACGTCACCCGGATTGGCGGGACGTACGTCGTATCGAAGGTATTTCTAATTTTGAAAACAGGTTTTTGATCTACTTTGAACAGGTTTAATTTAATGAATACCTAGATTTATTTATAACTAAAAGAAGGGTTTTGTTGTCCTACATGTTGTCAATAAACTCCTTAAATAGATTTTCGAAATTCCTAATATTGGGTTCAGAATTTCACTTCGAACACAGGAGTTGGGGCCGGGTTTACTGTTCCGTGTTTGGACAGTTTTTCGTGGTTTCGTGATTCGATTTTCTTAGCAATTAGATGTACTAGCATTAATTCTAATTGAAGGGAACCAAAGTTGGTAATATTGTCAATGTACCTGCGAAGATGATGCACAAAACGGCATAAAGAGGCGACAGGAATTGTACCACGAAGATAAGGGTTCAGGGCGATTGTTGCTGCCATTGTCTATCCCTCGCTCACGTCAGCTGCATCGGCGCGGCCGTGGCCGTGCCCGACGGTGCCCAGGATGGCTCGTGCGTGTCGACGGAGGTGGGGCGCGGTGGAGATGGCGGCGTGTCGAGTTTAGGGTTTCGGTTTGAGTGAGAGATTGCTCTATCTCTCTGTTATATAAACGCGGTTTGGGGGGTGCTCGGCCTGAAGGCTCGGGAGGGCTGGGATTTGATGGGTTCGCATGCTGCGGATTCAAGCATGGGGATTAGTATGGGTTTTCTTTGTTTATTCATTCTATTCAACAAAGTGTGTGTATATATATATATATATATATATATATATATATATATATATATATATATATACATAAGATGGCAGGGATTTGGGCCTGGCTCCCTTGGGGCGGAGCGCCTCAGCTCCCTGCGCCAGGCAGGCGGCTGGCCGTCCACCGGCGCCTCGCCGCCCGACGAGGCCACCCTCTCTTCCCCGGCCTCCCCGCTCCCTGCGGTTGGCCGGGCGTCCCTTGGCCGCCTACTCCGTGGAGTTTCTCTTCGTCCCCGTCGCCGCCGGCCGGCGTATGTCCTACTTGTGGCGGTTCTCCTTCCTCCCCTCCGCCTCCTCGGCGACGCCGGCGTCCCTGGCGCCGTAAGCGTCGCCGCTCGCGGCGCCCTCCGCCAGATCCGGGCCCCTCCATCCTCGGCCCCGGCCCGTCGATCCTGTCCCTCGACGTCTCTGCCGCTACGGCGCGTCCCCCCGGTCCGGCGCCCCAGCCAGCCAGCCCTCCGGTCGCCGTCCTCACCGCCGTGCGTCCCCCTCCTGTGGGCGTCACCCCCCCCACCGCTCTGTCCCCCTCGAGTAGCCGCTCTGACCCCCGAAAGGCGACCGCCCCGGCCCCTCCCTCTCCCTCCCGTCCGGTGGTCTCCGTCCCCGTGGTTCCGGATCCGGCGGCTCATCCGGCCGACGAGTCCTCTGACCCGTCTGCCCCCTCCCCCCTGCCTCCTCCAGCCCCTCTCTCAGCTGGGGCCGAGGACCACCCGTCCGCCTCTGTACCGTGTCCCCCCGTCACGGTTGCAGACCCCCCCCCCCCGCCCGCCGTCTCTGCTCCGCTTCCATCCTTCTTGTCCGGGACCTATTGGCGGGACCCCTCCACCATGCGGTGGTACTGGGTCCCCGCCCAGTCCCCTCCCGCACCTCTCCCCGCAGCTGCCGAAGGCTTCCCCTCCGCCCCAGTGCCGTCTCCCCCAGCCTCGGTCGCAGAACCCCCTCTTTCCCCCGCCGCCTCTGCACCGTCTCACTCCTCCTCGACAGGGGAGTACTGGCAAGATCCCACCACCCTGAGGTGGTACTGGATCTCCGCCCCTCCCCCGGCGGCCGCGGCCCACTACGATTCCCCCTCCGCCGCGCAGTGGGCGGCGTATGCTCACTCCCTGGCATCGAGACGCTTCTACTAGCTCTCCCAGCGGCGGAGCCTCCCGGCCGGCGCGGCTTCCCCCTTCCTCGTCGCGGTTCTCGCCGTCGAGTTGACCTCTCCGTAGCACATCGCCTCCTCTTCCCTTTCCCACCCCCCCGTGGCGACCCGGAGCTCCGCCACCTCAGCCCATTCCACCGGCGACGCTCATGCCCCCCTCCGCCGTGCCGCGGCCCAAGCCCGCCGTGGATCCCCGGACCACCCCCGACCCGAGGCGCCCCCTCGGGCGTCGCCCCCCCCCCCCCCCCCCGCTCGGGCCCCGTGTAGCCTTGGTTCCCGACCCCTTTGGGACTCGCGCTTCCTCGGGCCACGTGCTTCCTTCGGGACGCGTGGCCCTTCCCGCCCGTTCATTTTCTTTTGATTTTCGAATTTTGGCCTGGGTCATCGCTTGTGGGACCCGGGATTGCTGCTGTTTTCCGCTTCTTTATTCAATAAAGATTGTCTTTTGGGGAAATATATATATATATATATATATATATATATATATATATATATATATATATATATATATATATATAAAATCACAAAATATAATAATAATTTAAGTACAACTATTATAATTAATAACAATTATATTATTTACATAGAAAGGGCATCAATACATATTAAAATATTTCTATATATAGAAATATTATTTATATAAGATATCTATATTTACTATTTTCCTAATGAATAATGAATTCATCTAATCAATTAGTAAATAGCCATACCTATGAATATATATATGTATATAGTCTACCACCCCAAGATCTACTAATATATTTTTAGGAACTCGTTTACTATAGATAAAATATTATTTATTTATTTATTTCATAAAAGAACATGATCTAATGTAACCACCTTTGTAATACGGCCTACTAGGTTACTAAAATAAAATAATTATCAATCATACATCTATGTAGATGTTTTTAGACGCACTACCCGACTACATAGGCTCTGGTTTGGTTCGTGTCAAGTCTGGGCCAATTTGGTACAACCGGGTCACTCAAACGTCAAATAATATTAATAATAAATAATTAAACTATTTATAATGGTCATGTCACAACTTGGCCTGGTTTTTCTAATTAGGACACACTTATGGCTGCGTCTTCCTTGGCATGGCTAATATACTAGTCAAGGCACGCCACTGCACTATCCGTGCCATGATTCCTAGTCGTCTGGTACTTCAAAACTCAACTATGGCTAGAGTCATCTACCGTAATAATTATTTATAAAATCTAAAAATCATCATTTAAATCAAATAAATAAATAAATAATATTTCAAAAAATTTTGGGAAGGGGAGCTACACATAGTTTTGTAGTGGCCCATGTAGGTCGAGATAAATCGTTTCGGTTACGTCACTGTACCGAACGAGCTTGCCCTAGGATAGTATATTAGGATCTCAGTCCATTACTGCTATTAAAAATTATTTGACTTCTACTACCATCCTTGAAACTCGTAATTGTACTCAATTGTACCCTTTTTCACTTACTATTTTTGAACTATCGTCCTCCTATCTCAGAATGGCGAACCTTTGTAATTAATCTCCTTTTTTATTATCACTTATTATAGATTGTGACTAGGACAGAGAGAATATTATGTAGGTGATTATTTAGAGTATATAGGGGTTTTAATAGACATCTTTACTAGATAGACCGATAGGACACGAATGGCAATACTACCAAGGTTTAGTTTCTATAGGAAATTCCTTTGTGAATGAGAGACCACTTGCCTAAGCAAATAATAGAATTATAGGTTTTACATATTTGTTCGGTAGAAGAGATAAAATTGTCAATGACGACCGAGGTGACTACATATACGATTAGAAAATTGTATAGATTATTGTGGGACTAAACAATGATAAGAATATGGTACCTCTGTAATAGAATTACCAAATGATATGACTTGAGGAACTAATAATTCAATGAGTCACAAATTAGTGATTCGACATCGGCATGTAAGTTATCACATTGAGCTAGGAAGTTTTACCTGAAGGATAGATAACCCATTCTTGGCAGGACTAGGTAATTATCCAATGTGGATAGACTTTTATAGACACTCCACCAAGGTAAGATGTAGAGTAGAGTACGGTACCAGGCTTAGCACTAACAAGACGCATAAGAGTAATTAGACTAAACCATGCTGCCGTTGTATGAGCTAGACAGAGTTCGAAAAATACGAAAGATTCATGACCATAAAGGATGAGATGAGTAAGGGTTCAACCTGAAGGAAGATATGTTGTATTTTAGAGTGCCAATAGGAAGGACAGTAACAAATAGAGCCCAAGGACCCCGTCAGGATACAAAATTATGAAGCGTGATTATCATGACTAGGTATAAACCTTTGGAGTTATATTGTACAAAATACTAATATATACAGAGAGAGGGGAGCAGTGTGTCACGACCCGCATCCGCTTTTTGGGATGCAAGTGCGTGAGCAAGCCAGCTACGTATCAAACGGACTCCAGCCCAACTCGAATACGTATAAGATGTCAAGAGCATGGTATCATGTCTAATATGGTAATCTAAACTATATTTCAATCTACGAGATGTATATAAATCAAGAATGAACAAGTATAGTTCATGGTCTGCAGCCCACTAGCATATATGTCCGATTAGACTCCAAGAATAACATAAGTCTAATAAACTAGGCTAACAAGCATGATATATCATAAGAGCACGAGAAGATAATAAATCAATATCACTAGAAAAATTCCTAAATCATGCAGATGTAATTGACTACCACGTCCTCAGCCAACTAATTACTTCGTGCAATCAGCTACCTAAAGAGATCATCAGGTCCTCAGAGGACTAGCAAGATACATAAAATATGCCTACTAATATAACAGTAAATAACATGTATGGAAGATAAGGACGGGACAAGAAGGACATCTAAGACACGACAAGTCATATGGAAATGTAATACTAGACCTAGCTATCAATCAAACAATTAACCCCTATAGCGTGTAGTACAATGCAAGATATTCCCAATCTATAGTAGGTTTCGAATGTAGGATAATACAAGATACTCCCAGTCGTGGTTAGCCAATTCTAGTATAGATCTCCTCTCCTAAAGGAATACAAGGTCAAGTAGACTCCTATAAATTGTAGTACAATACAAGATACTCCCAATCTATAGTATATCACTAGTCAAGTCAATCAATCAATATCAAGATCAAAGAATCTGCTATAGGTCGTAGTACAATGTAAGATACTCCCAATCTATAGTATGTCTCAACTGTAGTACAATGCAAGATACTAACAGTCAAGAATGGTTAAGTCAAGAACAAGGTGTAGAACTGGCAACTCTATCACAAGACATGATAACACAAAGAAAACCAATAAACAAGCAATATCGAATATCCTATACGTGTACGTAAATCTAGAAACAAGTAAAAAGTCGATGACAAACCAATCAAAATATGAGAAACAGGTAACCATATAGAAGAAGTACAATATAAAGAAAATAATATAAATTCTGCATATGTTCGGCAAGGTATACTTGCCTGGTAGTAGCACGAAGAACCAACAATAAGTTGTTAATTAGTAAGCAATAAAGTCCAAATCTCACAACCGTCTCCGAAAGATGAAATAGACATTACCAATATTTTTAGAATAGTTAAATTAGCCAGAATTGCCTATCCATAAGTCCAATCATGGACACAGAAGCAAAATAGCCATTTCGGGCCAAAACAATGTCCGTCGTTGGACCCGCTTTGTACCGAAAAGTATGCCAGAGTCAATGGTCTCTAAAGTCGTCAAACTATATGTCCACGAATTCGTTTTGATGATACAAACCCAATGGTATATCCAATTTTGGATTCTGGTGGGCCGTGTACGAAATCGCCCATTGAGTCGGATCATGGGGCCCGTAAAACGGCGATCCGATCAACTGTCTCAGAATCGGACCAAACTGGGCATACAGGACCAAAAAAATGATACGGTTCTGTTGGCGTAAGTTTTATCTAGATCTGACGAACGTGCACAAAGTAATTGGGAAATTTAGAAGGAGGTCGATACGGTGAATTTCGACGGATACGCATCAAATTCGTCGTGCACACGCGACTAATTTGAATTCCGTCAAAGTCCAAACGTCCGCGAAGTCGATACTCACCTTTCGATACTTTCGGTTCGCGACTACGTTGCCCGGTTTGGCGGGACACACGTCGTATCAGAGAGTTTTTCTAAAAATTCCAAAAAGTTTACATAGTTTTTTCTTGATTTTTAATAATTGTTTTCTCTCTACACAATTAATGAAATTATAAACTATAAAGTAGGTTCTGGTCTCGTATATGTTGTCTAAAAGATCCTTTAATTAGTTTTCCTAGACTATCGTTGGTTCGGCAATGAATCGCCTTCTAATAAGGGATGTTTGGACTGATTCTTGTCCTATTTTTGAACAGGTTTTCGATAAAGTTTTTATCGCGTTTCTGAGTAGTACGTTTGTTTATAACCAAATCTATTTACTGGGATATAAACTTGGTTATATTGGCTTCCCAAAATAATTTACGGTTTCTAAAACGATTCAGTATTGATAACGAAAACTTACTGCGATGTTGGGTTGTTGCTACCGCATTCTGCTGTAACTCGCCCCACCTGTGCGCGCGTGTGGCTCTCTGGTCAGCTGGCTGGCCGTCCCTGGCGATGCTCCAGCATCAGGGGGGCAACTCCAAGGGTCGTGAGGGGACATGAGGTTGGCATTAGGGTTAGGGTTCTCGTGAATTTCCTCCTCCCTCTCTCTCGGTTTGATCGCATAATATATATACTTGCTGCGACAATCTATTGGGATGGGCTGGACCAAAGGGTCGGGGTCTTGGATTAGGCTGGGTTGGAGCTTTACTTGGCATTGGCTTTACTTGGGCCTTATCTCTTTAATTTGTTTCATATCCTTTTTCTCTTTATTCTATATATGTTATATCTACATATCTACATATATATGTACACACACACACACACACACACACACACACACACACACAGATATATATATATATATATATATATATATATATATATATATATATATATATATATATATATATATATATATATAACACCTACACATTATAAATCACAAAATAAGTAATAAACTTATTACAAGCATAATCCATAATTGCAATATTGGTGATTTCTTAATTTATATACTAATCTATATATAAAAATATAATTTGATTGTGATGCATATATGTATTAATATAAAGCCTAATTTTGTATATCATAAATATACTTATATATATGCACAAGTGTATATATATGTAACCTAAAATCACCAAAATCTAAGAAGAACATTTTAAGAAACTCTGTTCATAGTATTCCCAAAATCCCAAAATATCTCATTTAATTCAATTAAATAAAATAAATAAATAAAAAATATTTTCCGAAATTCCGGGAAGAGGAGTTGTACAGTGAGCCGTTTTCGAGTCAGCTAAAGAGCCACGTGGCGAGCTAAACTTTGATATAGAAGGCTATTTCAAAGTTTTGATACAGCCTCTGTATGACAGGTGGGCCACCTATATATATTTGCTTAAACAGTTTACCAAGAAAGAGAAGGGGGCCCACCTGTCATGCAGAGGTTGTATCAAAACTTTGATACAGAGGCTGTATCAAAACTTTCATACAACCTTCTGTATCAAAGTTTTCTCCCCCTTCGACTGCTAGCGCATGACAGCTGGGGCCTGCGGTTGGACCTGGGTCGCTGATGCATGGTCCCGTCTCTGCTGACTAGGTAATGGTTAGAAAAAATAGGGTTTTGAATTACAAAAAGCATTTTTAATTAGTTTTGCTTACAAAAAATCATAATAAATACTAAAAATTATGAAAAAATTATGGAAAATTTCTAGAAAATATAAAATAACATAATGAACCCTAGAAAAATATTTGGGATCAACTATTGGCCATAGGTTTTCTACAATAAATCCTAGAAGTCCTGCAAATAGGTTTTTTCCTATATTTAATTATCAAAATAATTCCAAAAATTACCAAAAAATTATAGAAAATGTTTTTGACCTTCTAGAACCCAAATAAAATATTTGGCCTCTAGAATAAGCCATGTGCCCTCACAAAAATTCCAAAACCCTTTTTAAAAAAAATAATACTATAGTAAAAATTTATCTAAAGAAAATACCAAATTCTAGAAAAATTCAAGAATACTAAATGACCTATTTGGGCTAACTAAGTACCATAAAGACCATATATAACCAAATGTTAGCATATATCATCTATAGACTTAGGTTCACACCATTGCGATCTCTAAATCAAATTCCTACAAAAAATTCCTAGTGTTATTTAATAGAAATTTTGGTAGCGAATACTACAGTTTTTGATATGATAATTTAAGTAGGATGTCGGACACTTTTTTTTATTTGGCTTCGGCTTCTTGTCACACCTATAAGAAATTAAGGAGTATCAATTCCAGAAAGATCATGATATCCAAAACATATGACAATCTTTTCTACGTAGCGAGCTTGTGATAGAGAAAGTCCAACTTTCGTCCGGATGATCTTTATTCCAAAGATAATATCAACATCTTCTATGTCCTTCATATTGAACTTGGACGGGAGGAACTTTTGTCTCCGTGATGTATTCTAGATCTGTACCCCCAGGATTAGCATATCGTCCACATAGAGACACAACAACATTATGTCATTAGCTAACTTTGTATATACACATTTAATATGTCTCGTTGACCCTATAATCGTTTGATCTAATAATTTTATCAAACTTTTCGTTCCACATATTAGGAGATTTCTTTAGATCGTACATAGATTTTACTAATTTGCATACTTTGTCTTCAAGTAATTTGACGAAAAATCTTTCTTGTTGCTTATGTAAATCTTTTCGGTCAGATAACCATCCAGGAATGTTGTTTTAACATCCATCTGATAAATTACCATCTTATGAATTGCATCCAGAGCGATAAGCATCCTGAAGGTTTTCATATGTACAACTGGAGCATAGGTATCAAAATAGTCGATCCCTTGCTTCTGAAAAAATCCTGTAGCCATCAGCCTTGCCTTAAATTTGTTGCCAGTTTCGTCAACTTTCATCTTCTTCTTGAAGTTCCATTTGTATATAATGGGTTTTGCTCATTAAGAAAGATTAACTAACACCCAAGTATTATTGGATGTTATGGAGTCAATCTCGTCACTGATTGCCTTGGACTTATGTAGCCAACAGCCTTCCCTGAAGTCCTTTGGCCTCCTTACTCGCTTTGATGGTGGCCCAGTGAGTTCATGTTCAAATATTGCATCTTCAATTGCAATTTTTTCTTAGACTGCAACTTCTTTGGAAGTGATAGCTTCCTCAGTGCATATAGTAACTGGAAAACTTATCCTTAAAGAAGTGTCATAATATGATTAGCTTCAATATCCAGGAACCTAAGAGCATTACTCTTCTCTGCATAATCTTGGATTATAGTCTTCATAGTCATCATTCCCAACTTCTGATCATGATGTCAGTATGTTTCACATAAGCCAGATACCCCCACACTCAAATGACATTCAAGTTGGGTCTTACATTGAACCAGAATTCATGAGGAGTGATACATAACTGTGAAAAAACACTCTAATAAGAATAAAGTAGCCATTAGTACTGCTCCCCCATAAGCAGTTTGGAAGACCAATAGTTAACAACATATAATTTATAATCAACTTCAACGTCCGGTTCTTTCTTTTTGCTAGTCTATTAGATTAATGGGAATTGTAACACCCCTGAATTTTTGAATTATTTTTTATTATTTATTTGACTTAAATAGGATTTTATGGATTTTTATGAATATTTTTATTTATTTAGTTATTATTATAGATGACCTTTGCCATGGTTAAGTTTTGGAGTACGAGATGACTAGGAATTGTGGCACGGAGAGTATAGTCAAGTGCTTTGACTAGTGTATTACCCATGGTAGGGAAGGCTGAGCCGTAGGTGTGTTCTAACTAGAAAAACCAGTCCAAGTTGCGACTTAACCCCCATAGATTAATTATTTAATTATTTATTGTTTTATTTACTTTAGATGACCCGGTTGTACCAATTTAGCCCGGACTTGACCCGAACCCAACCTAAGCCCATGTAGTTGGGTAGTACGTCTAAAGACGTTCATGTAGAGGTATTTTATATTCATATATCTCGTACTTTGTTGTAATTGACTAATAATTATTCTCTAAATAATTATTTTATAATATAAAGTTTATATGATTCTAAATGGATATTTTATTGTGAGGTTATGCTAATACAAGTCAAAAATATTCTCTTAGAAATTTTAGAAATACTAGAATAAAGTTGGGAATTAATTTTTGACATTATTTAGTGATATTTTTAAATACGTTAAAATTAGTAGTTTATATATATATATATATATATATATATATATATATATATATATATATATATATATATATATATATATATATATATATTTATATATATATATATTTATATATATATATATATAAAAAAATATATATATATAAATATATATATATATATAAATATATATATATATATATATATATATATATATATATATATATAAACCACTGTTCTGTTGCCACGCAAAAGGGAAACATAGCCCAACCCCTGCTAGGACAGGGATCAAGATTTTTGGTTTTTTCAAATTCTCAAACTACATCAAACTCTTATCGTTTTAAGCCAAATCTCTTGATATGTAAACCCAGTTATATTCTCCACTGGATTACACCATATCTAATCAAATTCGAATCTAAAAATAGACTTAACTTAGGATTATATCTCTAGAAGAAGAACATATATATATACATGTAGTTGCGACAGGTTTTTCATAAAATTCACTCTCGATATTGTATCCTAACCCCACCATCAAGCCCTGATCACCCTGACACCCACGTGCACACCCCTTACCTCCTTCAGCAGCGAAGCATTTGTCGGAGCCACCGCAGCAGTCACGGGAAAGAGCACAGCAGCAGCGGAAATAGAGCACCTCTGTTTTGAAACTGCGAGGTACCTCTATTTTGAACCCGATTTCTCTAAATCTACTCGATCATTTCTCGAACCATAAATTCCTATTCATAACCCACATGAACCTCTCTATTCTCCATTAATTAGTTTGTAAAGTAGCCGAGTGATCGATTTAGAAAATCGATCAAAACTTTAGGGAAAAACTATTTCGAAAATAGTTTTTAGGTATCCCAAATACCCATGTTCGTGCCCAGTTTATAAGCAACCTGTTTAGTATTTTTGCAATGTAATTAAACAGTTGTAGTTAGCATAACCAACAACAAAACTCAATTTTTACTTTTATTTTTGGTTTATTGATCGGTGTTAAAAGTTTGCTCAAAATTTAAGAAAAAACTATGAACACTGTTTTGAAAACTTTAAAAACTCTCTGATACGACGTACGTCCCGCCAAATCGGACGATGTGGTCGTGAACCAAAAGTATCAAAAGGTGCGTATCGACTTCGTAGACATGTGGGCTTTGACGGAAATCGATTTTATTGCGTGTGCGTGACAAATTTAATGCGTATCCGTCAAAATTTACCGTATCGACCTTTTTTAAAATTCTCCAATTACTTTGTGCACGTTCATCAAATAGAGATGAAACCAATGCCAATAGAACCGTATCAATTTTTGGTCCTGTATGCCAAGTTTGGTTCGATTCTGAGAAAGTTGACTAGATTGCTGTATTGCAATCCCCACGATCCGACTCAACGGACGAATTTGTGCACAGCCCATCGAAATCCAACTTTGGACATACCATTAGATTTGTCTCATCAAACTGGACCCTTAGAAATGTAGTTTAACGACTTTAGAGACCATAGACTCTGGCATACTTTTTGGTGCAAAGTATGTCCAAAGACGGATACTATTTTGACCCAAAATTACCGTTTTGCCCCTATATCCAAAATTGGACTTATGTGTAGCCTATTCTAGCTATTTTACTTATTCCAAAAATGTTGGCAATGTCTATTTCAGCATCCAAGAAGAGTTGCAGGAGTTCAGCTTTCGCAGACATTTGATCTGACATGTTATTTAGACGTGGTTGAGTCTATACCAGACAAGTAGACCTTGCCAAACTTTACATTATTTACATGCTCTTTCATATTGTTGTTCCTTTGTGTCTTACTTGGTTACACATTGCTTCTATTTCTCATGGTCATTTTTAGTTTTACGTGCACGTAGTTTTTACTCATTTTCCATATTACTTTTCTGTCTTTATTATCTTGTCTATGTCTAGCGATAGTACTGCTGTGCCATGTTTTCCTGACATGTTTGACCTGTACTTGACTTGGACATGACTAGATAGACTTACTTCCTAGTACCTTAGGAGAGAACATTTTATTAACCGTGGCTATACCTCTATTGTTAGTGCCTCCCTGGGCTACGATAGAGAACCTATTATAGGACTGCTTGTCATGCCCCGCTCACGAATAATCAGGTGCAGGTCGATGTATGCCCGGCCTACACTGTCGTTGACAGCGGCATTGAGCCGTCTAGTCATCAATAACAAAAGTAATCTCATCACAGCATCTAATCTCGGAATCTATACTAACCATCACAGCAATCCACTATACAATTATTACAACTTATACATGAATGTCCAGGTACAAAGCCGGTAAAAGATAAATGATACAACAACAACATATAATCAAAATAAACTCAATCAATCTCCTATACATGAAACTAGGTATCTCAATGTCAAGTGAGCTCCAATGCCAGCCACGACAATCTAAAGATCCATCTCACCTGTAATCAACGATCCAGTCAGGAAATGAGCAAAGTACAATGTAACTCAATAAAACTCACCACAGAGATCAATGGAACGGTATATCAAATACAACTGAAAGGCAGAGAAGTATTGTGAATATAAAGTATGCACTAGCTATGTGTACATGTACAATTGGACGTTATGAACATGTGGGGACTAATATGTAATCAGGCATATAGAATATGCTATCAGTTAATCAATAATCAGGCATGTCTGACGACAATGCTATCAGTCAAGCAATAATCAGGCATGTCTGACGACAATGCTATCAGTCACGCACGAAATGGACATCAGGCATACGGAGTATGCTATCAGGCAATATTTGTCCAATATTAGTCAATCACATATTTCTAGAACGTCTCCCACCCGACACAAGAAATAATGCAATCAATCGAGCTAGAATAGTAAAATAATAACAAGAGACAATGTGAGTGCAATGCATGCAATGATGGTAATACTGAGTACATGTACTTGCCTTGATTTCGGAGTTTGTCCAAGTCTTCTAAATTACCTAAAATAGGAAAAATAAGTTTAGATAATTTCCTAAGGTGTCCAAAGCAACACTTAACTAATTTTAAGTAGAGTCTCTATCCTTAAATATAATATCACGGTCCTCATATTACACTCAAGATCTAAAATAATTAGCCTTCTCCAAATGAGTATCCTGGATTTGATCTTATCCTCCAATAACTTCACAGTCCAATAGGATTGGCCCAACAACATGAACTTTCAAGAAGGTGATGTATAGCCCAAAACTGAAATCAAGCATATTTCCTACTGAAGTAGTCTAAGTTCCAATGTAATAATTTGTATACACTAAATAATACATTGACTTCTTAATTCAATACCAAGACCAATAGCACTTAAGGTCAGCCCAAGATCAACTTAATGCATCCACTTCCATATCCGTAATGAATCACTGAATAATAAGATGGTCTAAGACTTATGTAAGAGTGCAATAATCAGTAGTGATACAAAATTACATTGGTCCCAGTATGAAGCCCAAACATTGTCCAGCCAATTAACTAAACCCAGTAACTAACCTAAATCTCCAACGGTCACCAAACAGTGACCTATCATTCAAACTCTTCTCCACTCTGTGTCTATGTCTGATACTATCTCGACACAGAATCTCCATGGTTACCTAAAAATAATCAAGGAGAAGTGTAGAAGATACCTATAGCTATGAAATGAACTAGACGTGCTCCCAGAGTGTCCGATACAGGAGTTCAGTGTCCGATGATGGTGTCCCCGAGTCCACGGCTTGGCGATACGTTCTCCTGGGCATTTCATCGAACATGTAATGTGCACGAAAAAAGAACAACAATTATGAGTTCAATTCGAATCATCTCAACTCCAAAATTGGAGAAACTTGCAAGAATCATATCGAGACTCACCAGATGGAACGAAGAATCAAAACTGAACTGGTCGATCGATCACAACAATCCGATTCAAACTAAAAATATAGAATTAAGAACCTGTTCAAAAGTTTCAAATAAAAATATTGCCAATTGCACAGAAGGGTCCTATTGTTCCTCAAGAAACCAACAAGGAAGATGAAGAACACAAACTTACCAATACAGTAGCCCAATCGAACTAAATGTGGACGGATTTCAGGAAGTCTTCACGACTGATTTCTTCCTAGTGACTCGATCGAATGCAATGGTCACCATAGTGATCCATGGATTACTGGAATCAACAACAAAGGAGAACGACTATCATCGATCGATGAGACATAGAATGGTGATTTAATTTGAAGGGAAGGGGGACTTACGAATCACTCATACGAATGGATGATCTCGTTGAATGACGAAGAGAGTCGGTCGTCTCTACTGCTATGTTGTGCCTCTCCGCCTTCTGGGAATGTCTTTGAATGCCATGGCCACGAGCTCGTCATCGACAAAAAAGAAGAACAGGATGAGGAAGATTTCAGTAGGGCTTCGCCGCTCTCGAGTCTGGATGAAGAATAAGGGGACTGGGGCTCTATTTATAGGCTAGGTCGAGCGGGCAGGCGGTTGGCCAGGCACTTGACCGGCCGGCTAGGAGAAAATAGGTTGTTGGGGATCAACGGTGGGGATGAGGTAGGCAGTTAGGCAGTTGGGAAGAAGCTTCTGGAGGAGGCTGGATTCTTCTCGGCGTTGCCGTCGTCATCGTCGTCTCTCAGCAGTTATGGAGGGAAAGAATTAAGCTAATGAATGAAGGAGTTGGGATTTGAATACATATAACGGTTGGGTTTTAGGGTTAATGGGCTATCAGGTTAGGCCCGTACCCAATAGAGCTGATAGGCCAGGCTGGGTTGGCTGAGTGTTTAAGTGGCTGAGAAATGGGCTGAGAAATGGTTTGTTGAAGGAGAGGATGGGCTAGCCATTACAGATGGATGAATGGAAGCCTATAAGAATTAATAAAAAAATGGGAATAGAGAATAAGGTTTAAGAATTAGTTTAAAATAGTTTTAGAAAATAGAATTAATATACAAAAATTTATTAACTAGGAATTAATCAAAAAGAAATATAGGAAAATATTCATTTTATTTATGAACAGTGGAGTTACAAATCTCTCCCCCTTGAAATAATTTTGTTCTCGAAATTTCAGATGGCACGATTAGGAATAATCAAAATAAATTAGCACAATTCAAGCGATACAAAGTGACGGTCAGAAATCATGATGAAAGGTAATAGTCTCAATAGTATCCGACAATCATACATATCTGGAGTCACTTCCCCTACAGTTCCTGCCCCGCCAGTATGCATCTGGCTGCAGTGAACCTTCGGTTCTGTGGTTCTGATAGTGATAGATTACCAAAATATTCTTTCAACTTTATCCGATATTAACACAAGATATTGAATTTAGGACTTAGTCTCAATAATACCCGAAAGCCCATGATTACCGGTAATTACTTTAACTTAGAGTCCATGCATCGCCAGTGTGCAGCTGGCTGCGGTGAACCTTCAGTTTCCATAATCTAGGTAAATGACTGCAGTACACATCTGCCATGTCATAGTAGTCGTCAAATATTTCTCAACTTTATCCAGGAAATTTCCAAGGAGTCCTATGAAGATTCAAAATGAATTTTTAACAGTCAAAAATCGTGATAGGAAGTGAACAAGTAGTTTTATTAGGTATTAAGGACAACAAGAATCAAACAAGCGGCCATTATGAAACAACAGTAAGATACAGGGACTTTAGAAACAAGTTTTGAATATAAAACAATAAGGAAAGTCTAGATACTAGAAAGAATCAAAAGGGAAATGATGACCCATGGTTTGCTCCAGCTATACGAGAATGCATCCGGTCTCTAGTCCTTGTCCGGAATCGGAATAGGCTCTACTCCTTCCTCTGACATAAGGTAGACTCGTCCCTCTGGCTGTGGAAGTCCCGAAGATCCAGCTGCTGCACAAGCAATGGTGCACTCCCTAGCCTGATGATCAGCTATACCACAGATAAGGTACTGTCCAAGTCTCTTCCTACATACCTTCCAGGTATGGCCCACTTTCTGACAAAATCTACAAGGTTGCTGAACTGGTCGTTGTTGCTGCTGCTGAGTCTTCTGAGGAGGCTGGGATGTGAAGGTCTTCGTCTGTTGGGTATTGGGACGTTTGGGTGGTCCCAAGTGGCTACCTCCTCCACTAATGTCACGGTCTCTCTTGGGTCGGAGACTCAGGTCAATCTCTAATCTCTGAGCAACGACGACCATCCCAGCATAAGTAGTTGCTCTGTTAGCCGTGACTAAGTAACGAAGCTCATGGCTCAAGCCCTGCCTGAATCTCGTGGCTCTCACAACTGGATCTCTGGCTCTACCCTCTGTAAACCGACTAAGTCACTCGAACTCTTCTGCGTACTCATCAACCGAGCGAGTCCCCTACTCAAGAGTCTGAAATTGGCGCTCCAAAGCCTCTCTAGCTACCGCTGGGAAAAACTTCTCTTTGAAGATTTCCACAAACAGCTCCAAAGTCAATCCAGGTACTGCGAGCTGAGGCTCACTCCTAAACCAGGTACATGCCAGATCATGCATCTGCACGCCAGCTGCCTCCATCTTAAGGTCCTCCGGTAGCCTAGATAGTCTCATCACCCTCTCTATATCCTCTAGCCACTCATCGGCATAGAGTATATCCTCGGTCCCAAGGAACTCTCTAGGTGCTATCCTTTTAAAATCCATGATGGAACCCTCTCTCTGGTGGTGGGTGGGAGTAGTCTGAGTATAAGTAGGAGAAGCATGAGTATGGATGGGAGGCGGAATAAAAGAAATAGGTTCAGGCTAAACAAAAGTGGTGTTAGTATGGTGTATAGGAGCCTGGGTGGGTGGTACAGGTAGAATATGTGATGGATGTGGAGCGTATGGCGGATGTGGGATGTGTGATGGGGTCGGTATAGCAGTCGGTGGAGGTGGGATATGAGATGTAGGTGGAGCGGTAGTAGTAGTCTGGGAAAGTGGAGATGGTGGGGGTAGTAATGGGCTAACTAGTCTCTCAATGCTCTCCCACAATATAGTGGTCGGCTCCCACTGAGCATCCAACAGACTCTGGGTCTGGGCTCTCTGGGCCTCCAATAGCCCATGGACTAGCTCATGCATCTGGGTGCCCCTCATGGAACTAATGTAATTTCGTAAAGAAGCTCTCGTGACGGATTTGATCTTATCCTCCAATAGCTCATGCATCTGCGGCCTCGAGGATGAGGTTCCTTCCTTCCTTTGGCCATCTCTGGAATTATAGGAAGAGAACTATCAGTGACTCGTAGGTGTACTATGTGTGTTAACAATATATATAAGAGACCAAAAAGTAAGCAACATCATAACGGTCCTATGCTGTGATGAGTTTCCTAATTCCGCAGGCTTCTAATGGCACTCTAATCCTAAGTACCATTAGATAGAGACCTGCATGGGCCACCACTAAAACATATCATGCCCCGCTCCTGAATAATCGGGTACAGGTCGATGCATGCCCGGCCTACACTGACGTTGACAGCGGTAGTGAGCCGTCTAATCATCAATAACAAGAGTAATCTCATCACAGCATCTAATCTCGGAATCTATACTAACCATCACAGCAATCCTCTATACAATTATTACAACGTATACATGAATGTCCGGGTACAAAGCCGGTAAAAGATAAATGATACAACAACAACATATAATCAAAATACACTCAATCAATCTCCTATACATTAAACTAGATATATCAATGTCAAGTGAGCTCCAATGCCAACCATGATAATCTAAAGATCCATCTCACCTATAATCAACAATCCAGTCAGGAAAGGAGGAAAGTACAATGTAACTCAATAAAACTCACCACAGAAATCAATGGAACTGTATATCAAATATAACTGAAAGACAGAGAAGCAATGTGAATATAAAGTATGCACTAGCTATGTGTACATGTGCAATTGGACGTTATCAACATGTGGGGACTAATATGTAATCAGGTATATAGAATATGCTATCAGTCAATCAATAATCAGGCATGTCTGACGACAATGCTATCAGTCAAGCTATAATCAGGCATGTCTGACGATAATGCTATCAGTCACGCATGAAATGGACATTAGGCATACGAAGTATGCTATCAAGCAATATTTGTCCAATATTAATCAATCACATGTTTCTAGAACGTCTCCCACCCGACACGAGAAATAATGCAATCAATCGAGCAAGAATAGTAATATAATAACAAGAGACAATGTTAGTGCAATGCATGCAATGATGGTAATACTGAGTACATGTACTTGCCTTGATTTCGAGATTTGTCCAAGTCTTCTAAATCACCTAAAATAGGAAAAATAAGTTTAGATAATTTCCTAAGGTGTCCAAAGCAACACATAACTAATTTTAAGTAGAGTCCCTATCCTTAAATATAATATCATGGTACTCATATTACACTCAAGATCTAAAATAATCAGCCTTCTCCAAATGAGTATCCTGGATTTGATCTTATCCTCCAATAACTTCACAGTCCAATAGGACTGGCCCAACAACATGAACTTTCAAGAAGGTGAAGTATAGCCCAAAACTGAAATCAAGCCTATTGCCTACTGAAGTAGTCTAAGTTCCAATGTAACAATTTGTATATACTAAATAATACATTGACTTCTTAATTCAAGCCCAAGACCAATAGCACTTAAGGTCAGCCCAAGATCAACTTAATGAATCCACTCCCATATCCGTAATAAATCAATGAACAATAAGATGGTCTAAGACTTATGTAAGAGTGCAATAATCAGTAGTGATACAAAATTACATTGGTCCCAGTGTGAAGCCCAAACTTTGTCCAGCTAATTAACTAAACCCAGTGACTAACCTAAATCTCCAACGGTCACCTAACAGTGACCTATCATTCAAACTCTTCTCCACTCTGTGTCCTATGTCTGTTACTATCTCGACACAGAATCTCCATGGTTACCTAAAATCATCAAGGAGAAGTGTAGAAGATACCTATAGCTATGAAGTGAACTAGACGTGCTCCTAGCGTATCCGATACAGGAGTTCAGTGTCCGATGATGGTGTCCCCGAGTCCACGGCTTGGCAATACGTTCTCCTGGGTATTTCATCGAACATGTAATATGCACGAAAAGAGAACAATAATTATGAGTTCAATTCGAATAATCTCAACTCCAAAATTGGAGAAACTTGTAAGAATCATATCGAGACTCGCCAAATGGAACGAAGAATCAAAACTGAACTGGTCGATCGATCACAACAATCCGATTCAAACTAAAAATAGAGAATTAAGTACCTGTTCAGAAGTTTTAAATAAAAATATTGCCAATTTCACAGAAGGGTCCTATTGTTCCTCAAGAAACCAACAAGGAAGATGAAGAACACAAACTTACCAATACAGTAGCCCAATCGAACTAAATGTGTATGGATTTCAGGAAGTCTTTACGACTGATTTCTTCCTGGTGACTCGATCGAATGCAATGGTCACCATAGTGATCCATGGATTACTGGAATCAACAACAAAGGAGAACGACTATCATCGATCGAGGAGACATAGAATGGTGATTTAATTTGAAGGGAAGGGGGACTTACTAGTCACTCATATGAATGGACGATCTCGTTGAATGACGAAGAGAGTCAGTCGTCTCTACTGCTGTGCTGCGCCTCTCCGCCTTCTGGGAATGTCTTCGAATGCCATGGCCACGAGCTCGTCGTCAGCGGAAGAGAAGAACATGACGAGGAAGATTTCAGCAGGGCTTCGCTGCTCTCGAGTCTGGATGAAAAGAAGGGGACTGGGGCTCTATTTATAGGCTAGGTCGAGCGGGCGGACGGTTGGCCGGGCACTTGTGTAAGACCCAGTTTTCTGAAATTGGGGTATTTTTGAAAATTTATTATTTTTATTACTTATTAATGGTGTTTTTGTCATGATATGATTTTTGATGATTTTAGTTAATTTAAAACTATTTTCTAAGTCATGGCTTATGACTTTGTGATTTTACTAGTGTAACCCTAGTGTAAACCCTAGAGATTTCATAACCTAGAAACTAACCATGATCATGTGAGCCTAGCCATAGGCTTAGAACATCTAATTAGGGCTTTTTAGCCTAAAGGGTATTTTGGTAATTTTCTAGGATTTATTAGGAATTATTTGGATTTATGTGTTTTATTATTATTTAATTATTTGATTAGTGTCATGTTAGTCCCTAACCTAGTTTACCCTAACCTAGAGATTAGTCACTAACCTAGGAGGCTAATGTTAGATGTTAACCTATGTGTAAATATCTAGGTTTGATAATATCTAGATATTTTATTTTTAGATATTTTAGAACCTAGAAATATCTATCTACCTAGTCAAAGCCTTAGGGGCTAAGTTAGCAAGGTGGAGGGGACCCTAAATATCTACCCTATCCCCCCATGGCAGCCAACACCCTACCCCCATCCTATATAATCACATCCCCTTATCATTCATGCCATTTTTCATTGCACTTAAAAATCAAGTTTTTCCCACAACTTCACACCCTCACCACTTAATCATTTGGACTCCAAATTGAGCCTAGTTTCTTGTATTAGAAACTAACCATGATCTGTGTCTTAATTACAGTATTTGGTGAAATGCCACTTAGGATTAAACTTTGTTATTTTGTAAAACAAATTACACTTTTGTGAAGCCCTAGACATGTAGGACACGAAACAACTTGACTGAGAACATTTCTGTGCTGTGTTCGTGTCCAAAATGGACACGAACTCGCAGCACGAGGCCACGCGTGCATGCCCTGCTACTCGACACTTAGCACGAACACTGTGGGACACGTGGACACGTGAAAATTGACACAGAGGAGGGGGAAACCTCTGACATGCCCCCCCTCGAGTTTGAGACACGTTGGTGTCGTATCGAGAGAGCACGGACACGTGCACTGGTCGTGCACTGTCAGCGCACACGCGCACGGGGGCCAACTTTGCGCATGTCGTGTCGCGTGGACACGACACTTGGGCACCTCGTGGTGACACAAGTGTGTAGCCCATCATGGGGCGAACACGTGGACACGAGCACGTGGTGTGTCGTGTCCTGTGTCGCGAACACGAGACGTACGATCGCGTGCACGACGCGGTCTGAAACGTGCGTATCAATCGTGTTTTTACGACTGATACGGTCTTCATACCGTGTCCTGGATCAACGTGGACACGGTGCAGGGTGTTGGACACGTGCACAACCCCTAGGTGAACATTTGTGCACGAGCACGAGACACGAGAGTGTGTGTGTCGTATCCTAGGGTGTTTCGCACGTGTGCACGATACTGTGTGTGTGCGTGTGTATCAGAGTTTACCCGATTGGGTTTTGTGAGTCGTGGACACGTCAAAATGTGTCGTGGTATCGTGTCAGTCCCCCTAGACACTATAGGACACTAGGGGCTAGTGTTACCAACCCTTGGGTTCGAGCCTTAGCTCGGTTTGGTGAGTGTAAATCGAGTTACCTATATTACCAATGCACAGTCCCTATTTTCCTGATTTTAGGATATTTTCCAGTTTTGTAAAAACGAATTTCAAAACCAATTTTAATATGATTTATACATTGTATGAGTGTATTTTAGTACATATATACGTAGTATATATGTATGTGTGAGTGTGGATGAATTTTGGGGGTATTTGGTAGTGTATATAGGGAGTTGTGTGTATATATATATATATGTATATATGTTACTGTGTGTGTGTGTGTTTGGGACTGGATTTGTGGTTCCAAAATCTGGAACCTCCCCCCCTGCTGTATACAGCAGCACTCTCTCTCTCTCACTGTTCTCTCTAATTCTCTCTCTCATTCTCACTCTATGTCTCTCTCTCTTCCCTCTATATATATATGTAATATATATATAAGTTATATATATATATATATATGTATATATATATATATATATATGATATATATATATATATATATATATATATATATATATATATATATATATATATATATATATTGTATTAGATATTCATAGTGTCATTATATATATATATGTGAGTGTGGGTTTGTATTATATATAGTATTCATATTTTGATATATGGATAGTAGGTAGATAGAGTCTATATATATAGATATATAAATATATGTATAACTACTAGGTATAGGTTCTATGAAACCCCATGACTATGGCCTATGGCCAAGATTATTAGCCTATGGCTTGGGGCTAGTCCTAATGGCCCAAAACACAACTTGTTGACCCTTGTTGACTAAGGGTTGACCAAAGTCAACCTTAGGTCAAAGTTGACCTAGTTAACCTAGAATTGACTAGGATTGACCTAAAATGACTAGTTTAACTAGTTGACTAGTAAGACATAGTTTGACTAGGTAATTGACCATTGTTGACCAAAGTCAACTATAGGTCAAACCTTGACCAAATTGACCTAAAATGACTTGGATGAACATAGAAGGACTATTTGACTTTAGTTTGACTAAACTAGATGATTAGGTTGACCATATGGATTATGAGGGTAATCCTATATAGATGAAGATATGTATGGGGTTAAGTGAGATACTTAGAGTTGAGTCATGACTTGAGTTGGAGAATAGGATTAGCTTGATTACAGGATTAAGGTTGGTATTGTACTATATATATTTCATGTGATATACTTTATTGTAGTATAGTATCTTAGGTATCCTAAGACAGGTTAGCCTATGTTTGGTTTTGAGTTAGCCTTACAGAGTTTGACTGGATGTTGACCATTAGTCAAGATTAACCTAATTACCTTATTGACTAGTCTATGATTAACCAAAACCTTAGTTAGTCTAAGATTGACCTAGACTTTGACCATGTTGACTAGTATTGACTAATCTGACCATTATTGACTAAGCCCTAGATAACTTGACTAGTTTGGCTAGAATATTTGACCAAGGGTTGACTTTAACCTAGATTAGACTTGTTTAACCTTGTTTGACCTAGTATGACTTAGTTTGACTGTAGTGTTGACCAAGTTTGACTTTGATCTAGATTGGCTTAGAATTCATATAGATTGCATCGTAGATTTTATTTACCTTCATTTTGGACATGTCATAACTGTATTGCTCTATTTTAGGACATTGTGACCCTGGTACAGACATCTGATATTACACTACTCTTTCCAGAGTAACAGACGAGTACATTCTCTGATAATTCTCTCATTTATTTGTCGATTACTGTATTTTAGTTCTAGTTAGTTCTATGTGATTCTTAGTATCAACACGTATGGATATTTCTGGATTCATGTATCGACACATACCTTACTTGCTGGCCTCTATTACTGGAGTCATTAGTATCATTCCGGAATCATTTCTGGAATCATCACGTATTGGCCAGACTCATCTCGATTCTTTTTGTCGATTTTGGATTCACTTGCTGGGCGGGGAAATATTGAGTAAGACATGTAGACATACCCCAAATCCGGAATCTCCTACTGGAATCTACCGGAAGCATAGCCATCTCTTGCCCGATCAGTGAGAGATGTGCCTGATACCTACAGCCATTTGCATATCGACCTCGATATTTTAAAACACACTGTTAGATCATAGTTGGACTCACCCTGGTTTCATTGATCACTGTTGGACTCATCCTGTACTGGAAATCATCTGGTATCGGATTATATGGACTGGACTCACACTGGGATTACTTTAGACTTATATCGTACTGTCTGGACTCGTACATATTATTCTAGTTCAGTTAGCTTTTATTATAGTCTTCATTGCCATGATTCTTCTCTTGTTCTAGTTATCTTTCTTTTCTTGTATCTTACTGCCTCTCTATGCCATCATTACCTGTATAAAACTGCCATGCTCATCAATAAAACTGTCTATAACTGCTTTATAGTTCTTTGTCATTTACTTGGGTTTTTCTAGATGAGTTGTACTCGTTCTCATCCTGATTGGACCTGTTGAAAATATTACAGATGATAATCCTGAGGACACATGCCCTGCTTACCATGGACCTGGCGAGGGATTAGCTACCTTTGGTCCCGACTCTCAGGAGTGATTCAGGAGATTAGCTAGTAGACTACTTTAGCTTTCATGTTTTGGCTTGATGTATTAAAGTTAAGATTTTGAGTCTGTATTAAGTTGGTTTGAGGTATTGGTGTATTATTTTAGTAGTTAGTTGTTGTTGTCTTTAATTCCTTTGGTATAACTTCTGTGTTATCTTTTCATGTTTAGACTGTGTTTGAGTAGATCATACCCTTTACTTGCCCTCCATTCGGAGCTGATATCTGGACAAGTACTTTTTTTATTCACTGCATGAGATTAGTTAGCAACCTAGGACAGCTTACTACCGCCGACACTGCGGCGTAGGCTGGACGTACCCACTTCTCGTGCCCCTATACCGGGTACGGGTCGTGACACGTTTTTACTGGTGCCCCCATGCAGGTCTCGTCGACTAAATTGTTTGGTTACGTTATTGTACCAAGCATGCCTGCAATTAGGAACTTTAGACCACATTAGGAATGACGCTTAGAACACCTAGAGGAATACTAGGATTGCAACATAGGAAATACAACACATGCTTGCTATTATAATTAGATTTTCTTGTCTATGATTGTTTTGCTTAAAGAGTCCTTATAAGTCTTTTTATTGTAATTAGATGGTGCTTACTCGTTCATCCCGGTATATCTCACCTGAGAATGACACACTCCCCATCCAGTCAGCTGACCAGTTGACTGATACACCTCCACCTCTACCTACCACATTCCTCCACTCCATAGATCCACAAACCCAGATACCACAACCATCTTCCACATCACAGGCCCAGCAGGACCCAATACTTCTACCACCCCCTATCACTATACCTACCCAGGCTTCCGTCACACTCGACGGGAACCAACTGCTCATTCTGATCCAGGGGTTCCTAGCAACCCATCAGGAGCAGACCACCCTACTCCGCCAGAGCATGGAGCATTCTGAGGGACGTACCGTGGTCCCACCACCTGTAGAGCCGCGGCAGAGAGCAGGGACGATCAAGGACTTCATGGGTCTGAATCCCAAGGAGTTCTTAGGGACTGAGGACATAGTAGTAGCAGATGACTGGTTAGACTCGGTAGAGAGGAAGCTCATTGGAGTTAGGATGCCGGATGACCTCCAGGTCGAGACAGCGGAATTTTTGCTGATAGACTTGGCAGGAGTTTGGTTCCGGAATGAGCCGTTATTCGTGAGAGAGAGAGCCACTTGGGATCAGTTCAAGACCCAGTTCAAGAAGAAATTCTTCTCAACCACCGCTAGGGTAGCCATGGGGCTACGATTCCAGAACATCCAGCAGGGGAACCGTTCTGTTGACGAGTATGCGGCAGAGTTTAGTCGCCTGAGCCGTTTCGCTCCTAGTTTGGTTGCTGACCCTGAGGAGATGACGCGTAGGTTTTGCCGTGGTCTAGTTCCAGATATTGGCATTCTTATAGTGGCAAACGGTATGACTGACTACTACCAGAGCTTAGAGTTAGCCCGGAGTATCGAGGAGCGTCTTCTATCTTGCAAGAGGCCGGCTTCTGTACACATTGAGGGACCCTCCAAGCGTCAGGCTTTCCAGCAGAAAGTGCTGACGCTACACCAGCAGACATATCGTCCTCCCACACCACATCATTCGACCCCGCCAGTTAGAGCCCCGGGACCCCGACAGCAGAGGCCATTTCAGCAGGTACAGCATCAGTATCGGGGTCAGGACCCGAAGACGATCAGTTGTTCATACTGCAGGAAGCAGGGACACATCAGGGAGCAGTGTAGGAAGAGGCTGAAGGTTTGCTATACCTGTGGGTCTGATACTCACCAGAAGATGGATTGTCCTATTGCACCTCCTTATAAGGGAGCTAGGCCACCTGTAGCTCAGCACCAGAGGGGTGGAGCTTTTGCGATGACGGTCGAGGAGACCAACGCTGCAGGTGACGGGTTAGCAGATTTGTCTTTTCTGTCCTTCCTTTCCCATCTTGTTGTATGATTCCATTAGTACCTGTCAGGATATGCTTGTGATGTGCTAGATAGTGTAGTTACCCTGTTCGAGACTGTGGAATCACGACCAGTAGGACTATGATTGCATGTTATCTTTTGACTTTGATTGACTGGGGGTTTGACCTAGAAGGAGTATGACTATCTTAATTTCGAGGACAAAATTTTTCTAAGGAGGGTAGACTTGTAAGACCCAGTTTTTTGAAATTAGGGTATTTTTGAAAATTTATTATTTTTATTACTTATTAATGGTGTTTTAGTCATGATATGATTTTTGATGATTTTAGTTAATTTAAAACTATTTTCTAAGTCATGGCTTATGACTTTGTGATTTTACTAGTGTAACCCTAGTGTAAACCCTAGAGATTTCATAACCTAGAAACTAACCATGATCATGTGAGCCTAGCCATAGGTTTAGAACATCAAATTAGGGCTTTTTAGCCTAAAGGGTATTTTGGTAATTTTCTAGGATTTATTAGGAATTTTTTGGATTTATGTGTTTTTATTATTATTTAATTATTTGATTAGTGTCATGTTAGTCCCTAACCTAGTTTACCCTAACCTAGAGATTAGTCACTAACCTAGGAGGCTAATGTTAGATGTTAACCTATGTGTAAATATCTAGGTTTGATAATATCTAGATATTTTATTTTTAGATATTTTAGAACCTAGAAATATCTATCTACCTAGTCAAAGCCTTAGGGGCTAAGTTAGCAAGGTAGAGGGGACCCTAAATATCTACCCTACCCCCCCATGGCAGCCAACACCCTACCCCCATCCTATATAATCACATCCCCTTATCATTCATGCCATTTTTCATTGCACTTAAAAATTAAGTTTTTCCCACAACTTCACACCCTCACCACTTAATCATTTGGACTCCAAATTGAGCCTAGTTTCCTGCATTAGACTCCCCTACACTAGAGGATACTAGTTATGGCTTGCTAGCGAGGATTTGTGGAGCTTTGGACATTGGGAGTTGAAGGGGGTTTTCATTCAAAAAGGCCTAATATTGAGGATTTTGCACTCATAGGTAAATACCTATAAACCTAGCTAATATTGTGATTTCTCTTCATAAATGCATGCATATAGGTATACCCTAACTGTGGGTCAAGTTTGGTAGGAAATAGGCTTGGTTTGGTGTCCGTATCGGACACGTGTCTGTGTCTTAATTACAGTATTTGGTGAAATGCCACTTAGGATTAAACTTTGTTATTTTGTAAAACAAATTACACTTTTGTGAAGCCCTAGACATGTAGGACACGAAACAACTTGACTGAGAACATTTCTTTGCTGTGTCCGTGTCCAAAATGGATACGAACTCGCAGTACGAGGCCACGCGTGCATGTCCTGCTACTCGATACTTAGCATGGACACTGTGGGACACGTGAAAATTGACACAGAGGAGGGGGCAACCTCTGACATGCCCCCCTTCGAGTTTGAGACACGTTGGTGTCGTGTCGAGAGAGCACGGACACGTGCACTGGTCGTGCACTGTCAGCGCACACGCGCGCGGGGGCCAACTTCGCGCATGTCGTGTCGCGTGGACACGACACTTGGGCACCTCGTGGTGACACGAGTGTGTAGCCCATCATGGGGCGAACACGTGGACATGAGCACGTGGTGTGTCGTGTCCTGTGTCACGAACATGAGACGCACGACCGCGTGCACGATGCGGTCTGAAACGCGCGTATCAGTCGTATTTTCACGACTGATACGGTCTTCGTACCGTGTCCTGGATCAACGTGGACACGGTGCAGGGTGTTGGACATGTGCACAACCCCTAGGTGAACATTCGTGCACGAGCACGAGACACGAGAGTGTGTGTGTCGTGTCCTAGGGTGATTTGCACGTGTGCACGATACTGTGTGTGTACGTGTGTACCAGAGTTTACCCGATTGGGTTTTGTGAGTCGTGGACACGTCGAAATGTGTCGTGGTGTCGTGTCAGTCCCCCTAGACACTAGAGGACACTAGGGGCTAGTGTTACCAACCCTTGGGTTCGAGCCTTAGCTCGGTTTGGTGAGTGTAAATCGAGTTACCTATATTACCAATGCACAGTCCCTATTTTCCTGATTTTAGGATATTTTCCAGTTTTGTAAAAACGAATTTCAAAACCAATTTTAATATGATTTATACATTGTATGAGTGTATTTTAGTACATTTATACGTAGTATATATGTATGTGTGAGTGTGGGTGAATTTTGGGGGTATTTGGTAGTGTATATAGGGAGTTGTGTGTATATATATATATATATATGTATATATGTTACTGTGTGTGTGTGTTTGGGACTGGATTTATGGTTCCAGAATCTGGAACCTCCCCCCTGCTGTATACAGCAGCACTCTCTCTCTCTCACTGTTCTCTCTAATTCTCTCTCTCATTCTCACTCTATGTCTCTCTCTCTTCCCTCTATATATATATATGTAATATATATATATAAGTTTTATATATATATATATATATATATATATATATATATATATATATATATGTATATATATATATGATATATATATATATATATATTGTATTAGATATTCATAGTGTCATTATATATATATATGTGAGTGTGGGTTTGTATTATATATAGTATTCATATTTTGATATATGGATAGTAGGTAGATAGAGTCTATATATATAGATATATAAATATATGTATAACTACTAGGTATAGGTTCTATGAAACCCCATGACTATGGCCTATGGCCAAGATTATTAGCCTATGGCTTGGGGCTAGTCCTAATGGCCCAAAACCCAACTTGTTGACCCTTGTTGACTAAGGGTTGACCAAAGTCAACCTTAGGTCAAAGTTGACCTAGTTAACCTAGAATTGACTAGGATTGACCTAAAATGACTAGTTTAACTAGTTGACTAGTAAGACATAGTTTGACTAGGTAATTGACCATTGTTGACCAAAGTCAACTATAGGTCAAACCTTGACCAAATTGACCTAAAATGACTTGGATGAACATAGAAGGACTATTTGACTTGAGTTTGACTAAACTAGATGATTAGGTTGACCATATGGATTATGAGGGTAATCCTATATAGATGAAGATATGTATGGGGTTAAGTGAGATACTTAGAGTTGAGTCATGACTTGAGTTGGAGAATAGGATTAGCTTGATTACAGGATTAAGGTTGGTATTGTACTATATATATTTCATGTGATATACTTTATTGTAGTATAGTATCTTAGGTATCCTAAGACAGGTTAGCCTATGTTTGGTTTTGAGTTAGCCTTACAGAGTTTGACTGGATGTTGACCATTAGTCAAGATTAACCTAATTACCTTATTGACTAGTCTATGATTAACCAAAACCTTAGTCTAAGATTGACCTAGACTTTGACCATGTTGACTAGTATTGACTAATCTGACCATTATTGACTAAGCCCTAGATAACTTGACTAGTTTGGCTAGAATATTTGACCAAGGGTTGACTTTAACCTAGATTAGACTTGTTTAGCCTTGTTTGACCTAGTATGACTTAGTTTGACTGTAGTGTTGACCAAGTTTGACTTTGACCTAGATTGGCTTAGAATTCATATAGATTGCATCGTAGATTTCATTTACCTTCATTTTGGACATGTCATAACTGTATTGCTCTATTTTAGGACATTGTGACCCTGGTACAGACATCTGATATTACACTACTCTTTCTAGAGTAACAGGCGAGTACATTCTCTGATAATTCTCTCATTTATTTGTCGATTACTGTATTTCAGTTCTAGTTAGTTCTATGTGATTCTCAGTATCAACACGTATGGATATTTCTGGATTCATGTATCGACACATACCTTACTTGCTGGCCTCTATTACTGGAGTCATTAGTATCATTCCGGAATCATTTCTGGAATCATCACGTATTTGCCAGACTCATCTCGATTCTTTTTGTCGATTTTGGATTCACTTGCTGGGCGGGGAAATATTGAGTAAGACATGTAGACATACCCCAAATCTGGAATCTCCTACTGGAATCTACCGAAAGCATAGCCATCTCTTGCCCGATCAGTGAGAGATGTGCCTGATACCTACAGCCGTTTGCATGTCGACCTCGGTATTTTAAAATACACTGTTAGATCATAGTTGGACTCACCCTGGTTTCATTGATCACTGTTGGACTCATCCTGTACTGGAAATCATCTGGTATCGGATTATATGGACTGGACTCACACTGGGATTACTTTAGACTTATATCGTACTGTCTGGACTCGTACATATTATTCTAGTTCAGTTAGCTTTTATTACAGTCTTCATTGCCATGATTCTTCTCTTGTTCTAGTTACCTTTCTTTTCTTGTATCTTACTGCCTCTCTATGCCATCATTACCTGTATAAAACTGCCATGCTCATCAATAAAACTGTCTATAACTGCTTTATAGTTCTTTGTCATTTACTTGGATTTTTCTAGATGAGTTGTACTCGTTCCCGTCCTGATTGGACATGTTGAAAATATTACAGATGATAATCCTGAGGACACATGCCCTGCTTACCATGGACCTGGCGAGGGATTAGCTACCTTTGGTCCCGACTCTTAGAAGTGATTCAGGAGATTAGCTAGTAGACTACTTTAGCTTTCATGTTTTGGCTTGATGTATTAAAGTTAAGATTTTGAGTCTGTATTAAGTTGGTTTGAGGTATTGGTATATTATTTTAGTAGTTAGTTGTTGTTGTCTTTAATTCCTTAGGTATAACTTCTGTGTTATCTTTTCATGTTTAGACTGTGTTTTAGTAGATCATACCCTTTACTTGCCCTCCATTCGGAGCTGATATCTGGACAAGTACTTTTTATATTCACTGCATGAGATTAGTTAGCAACCTAGGACAGCTTACTACCGCCGACACTGCGGCGTAGGCTGGACGTACCCACTTCTCGTGCCCCTATACCGAGTGCGGGTCGTGACACGTTTTTAGTGGTGCCCCCATGCAGGTCTCGTCGACTAAATTGTTTGGTTACGTTATTGTACCAAGCATGCCTGCAATTAGGAACTTTAGACTACATTAGGAATGACGCTTAGAACTTTATATTCTCATGACATGTCACCATACATAGAGTTTCTTTACTGGTTATTCATTCCTCGATTGGTTATTCCTATATTTCTTGCATGAGGTTTTCTGTACAGTAGGTATATATATTCTGTGTCTTTTTAGTCCTCTGAGGACCTGGTGATGTCTCCAGGCATAGTTAGAGACGAGGATTACCCGGAGGTATACGGTTCTGGATTCGAGGCGGGTGGCGTACCTTCGTAGGAGGACGTGTCACGACCCGCACCCAGTGTAAGAGCACGAAAAGTGGGTACGTCCAGCTAGCCTACATCGTAGTGTCGGTGGTAGAACGTTGTCCTAGGTCACAACATCTAACAATATAATTGTACCTGTAGAATGATATAATCTCCGAAAGGAGGATAACATATAAAGTATAACTCAATCACAAAATTTAAGATGGAATGAAGAGATAAAAGATGGATAATAATCTCAATTGAGAACTACAACTGAAATAAATAAGTTTGGATGTTTAAACAACATCAAAATCCAAATAACTGAAGTACATCTCAACGACAAAATATCTAAATAAAGATAACTAGTCTTGAAGTCTAAAGTAGACAATGGACAAGTCCTCAGCAACTGCTAGATCCTCCTGAGGGTCCAAGTTACCGGTGTCATCTAAGCCAGCTCCATAGTAAGTAGGACAGAACTCCTCCTCATTTTTTGTAATATTTTCAACAGGTCCTACCAGGACAGGAATGAGCACAATACATCTCACGCAGTTCATATCATAACAAAAAATGTAAAGCATGCTATAGAATAAGATACATAAAACCCTGTAAGAAATAAACATAAAGAGAAAGAGAGAATCTGATAAACAAAAGATATCTATATATGGTAATAGGGAACTTTAAGTGACTATGTGATTTAGAGTATAAGATAGTTATGTGAACGGCTTAAGTTTATACATGATTACACTACAGAGTTTATACATGATTATACTACTTTAGAATTGTTCACATGACTACTTCTACTCCCCCGTACCCCAATCAATACACAAGAATCTATACAGGTTATGTTATTATACATGTAAGTTTTATACATGAAGCTCATGCGATCATGAGAGTACATGAGAGCACATGAGTGTACATGGATAATAAGAGTCCATGTAATACATGATGTTCATAAAAAACACATGACATGATGTATTCGATGCACCCGAGGGGGATAACATCTCATGTAAAGACCCATATAGTACTAATTCATGATAACATCGTGTCAGCATCAAGTAAATTAGTGTATAACAAGAATATAATTCCTAGCAAGTATAAACCGGATAGAAAATGCACTCGTCTGATATCCCGAATGTCTGATAAGAATATGACATCAAACTGGAGTATCTGAGTCCTATTTAAAGCAACCACAGGTTACAAAGTGTCTAATATGAAATAAGAGTAATCTACAATGCATTCTATATGATTCTAGGTCATTCTAGGTCAAAGTTAACTCTTGGTCAACTCTGGTCAACCATTCTAGTCAAACTAGGTCAAACCTAAGTCAACTAGTCAATTAGTCTAAGTTTAGGTCATAATTAAGTTATCTCGTCATTTCAAGTCCGTTTGAGTTAATTTAGATCAAGTTTGACCCAAAGTTGACTTTTGTCAACTTGGTCAATTTGCTAGCCAACTATGCCAAGGTAGGCTTATTGGGTCATTTCTAAACTTACTGGGCCATGTGTCTACTCCTTGTGGGCCTTTTTTCAATAAAATTCCTGTTAAATATATATATATATATATATATATATATATATATATATATATATATATATATATATATATATATATATATATATATACATTCAAATCAATTGACTAGTTGACTTAGGTTTGACCTAGTTTGAAAACGTGCCAAAACGAGATCCGTCTTCACGAAAATTGTTTCAAATATACACAGCAACAAATTTGTGAAAATGGAATCGAAAAATACGAACTTTCGATTCTAAGAGACATTTCGTCGAACACGTGTTCCAATACACCGACACGTGTCCGACACCTATCAAACGGATACAAAATCCTACCAAACAACATGTACAGGTCCGGGGTACCTAGGTGGATGCATTTACAAAGAAAAATTGGAATTTGCAGGTGTTTAGAGGGGTTTACCTATTGAGAGTCAATATCTCAATGAAACGAGCCTCCAAACGCGTCGACGTCGATTTCCTCTGGTCCAATGCCTTTGATTCCTTGCTAGCAAGTCTCCAACAAGTTCCTCTCCTCCCAAAGATCGCAAAGCACTTCGTTTGTATGGATTTGGATGAGAATCTAGGAAAATAGGCTTTTGGAAGAGTAGGGCAATTTCTAGGGTTTTTGAAACTTGGTGGCTACTAGCATATAACTCCAAAAAGTGGGGCTGCTATTATGGCCGGCCAGGGGTATTGCTAGGGTTAGGTTAGGGTTTAGGATGGGCCACCATGCAACTAAAGTCCATATAAAGTCCATTAGTAAAAAGGCCCAAAAGCTACATGCTAAAATAGCCTAAAAATGATTTAATTTGTTTCCTAATTAGGACTAATGATCTAAATTAAAAATCTAATTAGCTAAATAGGATTCTAATCACATGGTTAGTCTTCTAATTAAGTTTGACCAAGGTTAAACCATCTGTTACCTCCAAGAGCACAATACAAAAACTAAACACCAATCAATTTAATACTAAAATAATCAAAAATTTAAATTATCACATAATGACTAAAATACACCTAATCTAGAAAAGTGGTAGTCACATGACGAGATACTGGCATAGAACTTCTCTTGAGACATGTCTTTTTTTAATATAGACTTGATACATTATTTTCTTTCTTTTCACCAATGGACATGTAGTTGATTATTCATTTCTTTATACTGTGTTTCAGGATGTCTTACATGCACAGTTATTATTTATATTTCATGTTGGACAGATCTTTCTCATTAGTATGATTTTATTGGACTTGATATCTCTTGTCTTATTTTCTATGTGGATGAGATTAGCTGTGACCTGTGACTTGTATTGTATTGCTGGGTTGTTGTCACGACCCGCACCCGCTTTTCGGATACAAGACTTGTCCAAGCCTAGCCTATACCGCAGTATCGACGTTAGAACGTTGTTTAATATACACAAGTTATGGCAATACATTCTCATCCACAGAATAATAAAGAATCAACTGAGACCAATGAATGTCAATAAAACTGAACAATAGCGAATATAGATTGGATGTTTCCCAGAATCAAAGTCACGTCCGGTGGACACAAATCCACTACCATTAGACGAAATAAGAGAAATATATGAAATAAACTAACTGAGTACAACTACTAATCCAAGACAACCTCAACTGTAAGGTACCGTGGTCTGATCCTGACTCAAACCCGCTCATCTGCTCTTGACTCAAACTCGGCTAAACCTGAAGAGATCATCTAGTCCTCAGAGGACTAGCAAAATACATAAAATATGCATATCTAACAGTTTTATCATGCGTAAGAAATAAGTAAGAAAGACAGAACACGATAAGTGGCTATGAACACGGACACTAGAACAACTACGCATAACTGAAACTGCTGGATAAACAATGAACACGAGATCAATAAAAAACTAAACCCTCATCCCGAGTGTGGACTCACGGGTTTGAACTAATCACTAACCCTCGTCTCGAGTGTCGACTCTATGGTTAGTTCAAGACAAATGCCCTCGTCCCGAGTGTGGACTCTCTGGTGCAAATGAACAAGACAACACCCTCGTCCAGAGTGTGGACTCACGGATGTAAACAGATCAAGACAAACACCCTCGTCGTAGACTCTCTGGTGCAAATGGTCAACCCTCATCCCGAGTGTGGACTCTTTGGTTGAGAAAACGATAACAAGGATTTAGCAGTTCAACTACACGTACTCGTTCTATGACACGACTCAAGCAAGGTACTGGTAAGAACAACTCCAAATGTGAACTACAAGGCCAAAAGTGAACACGGATATATATCAATGAAACAACTCAACATTATATAATATGAAGAGCACATGTCCATAAGCAATCAAAAGACTGGATAATGAAATATAATGCATGTATATAGAACTGTAGAGGAAGGTAAGGTATACTTGCCTGGGGTCCCGGCTGCTGGTATGGATTACAATGCGTATCGAAGTCCAAGTAGCCTATTTTGTACATTTACAATGTCAATATAAATAATCTATAAAAGCAAGAGCAACTTATTCAAATTGGTTCTCTTTACTAACTAAGTGGACTTGGTCCCTTACTTGGCATGTCTAGTTTAATTTGATTCATCCCTATACCCCTAGATATACACACAAGGTATATGCAAAAAGGAAACCTTAATTAATACTGTCCTCATAGCATGGTGCTTATACTGATTTCCTATCTGTCATTGTGACATTCTTTTTCCCTGTTATAATTTCCCATGGTGCACTCTATTACCCCAATTTCTTATGTCTTACTGAACTCGACTGGAACATGTGTACCAAAGGGTTTGTCTTCCTTCTTATCTATGAGCCTCACCCAAGTATGGAACAGACCACTGTGACTTAGATACCCTTACTGATCACAACAGCCCCTTGTTATCATGTATTGTTGTACTTGATGACTAACTAGAAGGTATATACCTACATTTGTTATACTAATGAACTCATCAGCTACTTCCTAACTAGAGCTTTCCTGGAACCATATGTTAGAAATACCCCTACTCAATTGTCCACACTATGTGTATACCCTTGCTAACAGCATATTAGTACTGCTCAAAGAGTTTTAATTGACATCTAATGACATCTGTAAACAGCCTCTTGTACTACCATTCATAGTCACCTGGCTTATGAGTCACCTGCACCTATCCAAGACATACTACCTGTTATAGTCCTATATACTATTCCCTTGGATTACTTGTAGCTGTCATTAAAACCTAGTCTAGAGACCCTTTCCCTTTACATACTCTGTTCCCAGGAAATCCCTACACTCCAAGCCTACACATGACTCATATACACTCCTCATTGGCTAAAATTGTAATAGGACTTATAGGTACTACCCACAGATGGATTCTATGAGATACCTCCACACTAACATTGACACCCCATTATATGTTTTGCTACTAGGTAGGGATACCATGTTGTCCTATAGGGCCTATCCTAGTTAGTCATACAACACACTTCCTTAGACTTGGTACAGCTAATACTCTAAGTCCACGAATTGACTATCTGTGAAACCTATACATGTACTCAATCTTACGGACTCATGTGTACATGGGAATCCCCCTAAGAACGACTTGTTATCCTATCACTTGGTTATCTTAGAATTCGATACCCAGACATCATGGGGTATCCTTAATACTGTTTAGGTACTCTCTATATCTAGAAAATCCACATACTCTTAGGTGCCACATTCTTGTACAGATCATTACCTAGCTGACATAAGTACAGGGAACTACCAAAGTTTCAACTGCACAACCCTTCATTATACTGGGTACCTATATAGGTCAGACATCTATCGGGTGCCTATTAGCAATTGGATATCAATAAAACCCAGGATAGTGTCAAGTATCGATCCGTTGCATAAACACACATCCTATTTATTTGTTATTACCTGGTATATGAAAATACCTCATGTTAACTGATACCTAAGGGTTTCTTATGTTTTTCTGATACTTAACTTATATCAGAGAAGATCTGATACCGACTCCCATACCCTGCCATAATACCGACAGTACCTCATTTTTTGGAGGTTACTTCTCTCTCCTAATCTTTCTGTACAATCTGGAATCTTTTGACACCCTTCACAAGCATCATAGGTACTCACATGTCCTAAGCTGCCATTTTCTAGCCCTCACATGACCCACCACTCTGAACAGTGGCTTTCATTTGCGCATGAGTTTCGAAGGATATGCATCAGAGGAGATACTCCATCTCACATGTATATCCTAAGGATACACTAAGTCCCCTAAAGCCATACCCTCTGGTTTGATGCATTTAGCTACTGGGCTATGTACCTAGCCCGACAGGTTCCTTATAGCCATCAGGAAACTCCTGTCAGTTGTTATGCAATCGAAATCCAAAGGTAAATTGAAGACTTTCGTCTTCCACCCTACATGAATTCTTGTGTAACAAGGTAGGACTGCAGTCAGTTCATCCCTGATACACTATAGTGGTCAGATGACCTATACTAGGCTGATACCAAATGTAAAATTGTAATCAAGTGTCAAACCTGATAATAAGATTTAATAACCAAACCAACCTATATGTTATTTAATACTTTAGTATCAGTTGGATGCAAGGACAGAATTAGTTACTTGGCATGTCAAGAGGGATGAAGAACTTACCTTGTGTTCGAATAGAATTTGCCTTTTTGATTCTTCCTTGCGAACAGAGCCTCTAGGGTTTGCAGAGGACAGGAATCGACTGCCTTTATTGCATATATATATATATATATATATATATATATATATATATATATATATATATATATTGGATTTGATCCTGGAGAAGAACTGATAGGATGGAATCCCTTTTTAAAATCAGGTTTGGATTGGGTTATTAGCTCATGGCTAAGAGTTGGGTTTATCGGTTTGAAATTTAAATTCGACTCTGAAACGCAGGGTTTGGTGTTCGGTTAGGAGGGAATAATTTCATTCACTCTAATAAATCATTTACTATTTCAGTAATAAAAACAAACTATATTTAAGTTAAAAAAATTTATTAGCAATAAATGGGTCCATGTGTTTACAAATCTATCCCCCTTAAAATAATTTCGTCCTTGAAATTTAATAGGCCATGATCTACTACAATGAATAGTCTAACACATATTGCTATTAAAATATTTCAAGTACTCGTAAATCAATATCTGATATAAGCCTATCCATAATACTACTACCAAATCTATTAGAAATTTTTGCCAGCTGCTCATTGTGGTGTTGTCGCATCCTCCATGATCATGGCATAAGCTTATCCTCCCTGTATGGCTGGTAGTGGTAGGGCAGTCGTGTTTCTCTTCGGGCAATCTCGAAATAGATGTTGGTTGGATCCACAAGTATAACACAACCCTAATCATATACGACAATCTTCTTGGACGTGGCCCCTTTTCTTGTAATACTGGCAGGTGGGGATATCTTGGACTTGATATGGGGCTGCTCGTGGTTGCTGATGATGCTACTGTGTTGAGGTCTTCCCTGGAATGTTAGGACGTTTTGTCGGTGTTGATTGGTTGTAGCCTCCTCCGAATGTGTCTCGATTCCTCTTCGGCTTGTGGCTCGGCTCTTCTTCTACAGCTTGGGCGACCTCCAGAATCTTCTCGTAAGTGGCGGCTCGACTGGTGGCGATGGCTAGATGAATCTTGTGAGATAGTCCCTTTCTGAATCATCGCATCTTGTCATCAGGGGTGCTGACCAAGCTCTCTGCGAAGCGGCTGAGGCGAGAAAACTCTGATGTGTACTCGTCGACGATGTGGTTGCCTTGCTCTAGGTGCTCGAACTGACTTACCAACACCTCTCGTGCTACATATGGATAGAATTTCTTCTTGAACATTTGCTTGAATTCCTCCTAAGTTACATCTGGAGCAGAAAATCAGGGATCGCCTTGGTACCACATCCGTGCGATGTCGAAAAGCTGTCCACTAGCTGACTTGACCTTCAGGTCTTCTGAGACTCGGGCCTGTTGGCACATCTTCGTAGTTTAGTTTTCTCTGTTTTCAGATTGATATCTTCTCAGAAGCTCTACTACATAAATTCTGTCCATTCAAGTTTACCATCCATAGCCTTGAAGACTGATGTAAAGACCGGCGCTCCTTGCATAGACGTCTTCCTTCATTGCATGATTTTGAGTCTGTACAAGGTCTAGATCTTTCTGTAAACACTTAAGGTTGGATGACAAACTAAAAGATTTCTCTTTGTAAAGTCAAAAATCAATATCCTATAGATCGCCATACCGGCGGTATGCTCCGGCATACCGACGGTACACCATTTTATTGGCCACAAAACCTTCTGTAAGAAATGTCGGCATACCGACGGCATGCTCCGGCATACCGGCGGTATACCGTTTTGTGAACCACAAAAACGTTCTGCAACAAACGTCGGCATACCGCTTTGCCCATATGATTGAGCTGGCCTCCCTGCGTTGGTGGAGTCATGTACGTGAAGAATCCTCCTGCAGTCGATGGGGTGTTTAGGAAAGCATTGTTCATGTCTTGAGAACCCATTTATTGCAACAAAAGAAAACATTTTAGCCGCTGAAGGATTTCAAGCAGGATGCAAGTCAAGGATTCAATGAAAATCAAGGATAGATCAGATCAATAATGAGTCAAGACACGTGGATGAGATCCTAAGATTCTAGTCCTATTTGCAGGCTCACGTCGGTAGAGTAATGTAACCGAAGTGATTAACGTAGACCTGCATGGGCCACCAAAAAAAACTTGTCACGACCCATACCCGCTTTTCTGATACAAGACGTATCCAAGCCCAGCCTACGCCACAGTGTCGGCGGTAGAATGTTGTCTAATATACACAAGTCATGGCAATCTATTCTCATCTACGGAATAATAAAGAATCAACTACGCATAACTGAAACTGCTGGATGAACAATGAACACGAGATCAATGAAAATCCAAACCCTCATCCCGAGTGTGGACTCACGTGAAGAACAGATAGGCAACTCTAGAGGGGGTGAATAAAGTTTATAACAATAATGACCAAATAAAAATAACTCTTTTCACCAACAGTAAATAATCAGAATAGTAAATACGAAAATAAAAATATCAAGAGAGCATACGCAAACACAGTCGTTTTTAACCTGTTTTCCCTCGTGGGGGACTAGTCCAGGCCTGAGAACTCTAGCTCAGGATTAAATCCACTATTTATGAAATAGCAGTTACACCCCGTGCATTTTCTTCAGAAGAGCACGTCAACTTCTTACAAAGATCGTTGTGGCGATGCTTGGAATTTTTTAAGCGACTTTCTTGACTCTTGCACAAACTTCTAACTGAATAGCACTGAGCACTTTTAGGCTTAGAAAGCTTGTGGCTAGTAGATGAGAAGATTAAGGCTTGTATAAGGCCTATAGAGAAGAGAAGAAGAGATAATTGGATGAATAAAAATGAGAGAATTCAATGCCTATTTATACTAGTTGGGATAGGCAGAATTCGGCCAGAATTCTATGTCATGAATTCAAATTTTTGGCCGTTGGACAACTAACATACAGTAAACCCTAAAAATTAGGATCCTGAAAATCAGAGACAAAGTTCGGCCCAAACTCTGTGTGGGGCAGAGTTCGGTCCAAACTCTGTCTCCATAGGACATAATGTTCAGATGGGCTTTGTGGGCTAGTTTGGCTTTTGGTGGAGCTTTGGGTTTGTTTGGGAATAAAGGTTTAAGCCAAGAATACCCAGTGGTACTCAGTTTACATTTAGCTAGACTCAATAAATGTAAAATAGTACAGACTCTGAAAACGAGTACGCTGCATGAGAGAGAAGACGTCCGTCTTACACTGAGTTTTGTCTTGATGTATCATATTAAATTATGACAAGTATCATATTGTCAATTTGTTAATATTTGGTTGACTGTTCTCCAATTTGGGTCAATAATCTCCCCCATATTGATAATTGTCAAAAATAATATTTGTATATTCAATGTTCATACCTGGACACAAGTTGAAAGGGGTAGACAAGCATAGAATGCAGTAGCCCCCCCCCCCCCCCCCCCCCGTAATCATAGCTCTCCCATAAACATAGCTTCCCCGTAGACCAAAATGCCTTATCCTAATATAAAGTATCTCTTCCAAAACATAGATATCACACAATATGATAGAAATCTGAAGATCAAATAGAATATCAAATAGATCTCCCCCTTTTTGGCATTTATCAAAATGAACACAACACAGACAGACAGAAGACTGTATAAAAGATTAACTGGCAAGCACACAATAATAATATAATAACTACAGATAAAATCTAAAGATCCACAGAAACTGAAAATATACTCATACAAGAAAATCAAACTACATCAGCATAAGGCCATAATGCATAAAACTAAAGAAGATCATCAGCAATAGCAGTAGCAAGAGCAGGTACGAAACTATATCCATCATGGTGCACGAGATGGTCTAACGGTGTCAGATGGATCAGTATCAGAATGACGAGGATCCACAAAAGCTGCATCCAGATCCAGATATCGCATGACCCAGGGGTCGTCGATACGGTAACCGACGCGAGATGGATCCCGCTCCATAGGAAGGGGCATAGTGGGATGCCGAGACATGGTGTACCGGATGTCATGTAATGAGTTACTGATAGCACTCATCTGTAAAGTGGTGCGATAGTCGAGCTGGGTCCAGCGGTCGTCCTCCAACATGAAGCGACGCAAAATATGGTCTGGAGAGAGTCGAGAGTAGCAGGTGGCTCAGGCACAGGTTGCCCAAGAGCAGGTGCATCAGCCTGAGCATCAGACCCGGAATGCTCGGACTCACCAGAAGACTTGACAGCTGCTAGAAGCTGCCTTGCCTTAGACAGAAAGGCAGGGGCTGGAAGAAACTGACACTCATCAAGAGGAACGTTGAACGCATGAAAGACCATTGGCAAATAAAGAGCATAGACCAATAATTGAGGTCTCTTTCGTGCACTAATCATCCAGTCTATCATAGTGCGTGGAAGGTTGAACGGGACATGGAAGTGGAGATTACAGTGCAGAGATCTCAAAATAAGAAACTTCATCAGTCGAACCTGCTTTGGGTAAGATCGTAGAGAAAATGATACGATAAAGTTCATAGAAATATGGGTTATAAAATTTAGCAAGTAACTTGCGTGAACGAGTGTTTGGAGTACACAAATCATCCTTGAAACTCTCAAGGGACGACCCATCGAGAAATTGAAATTTGCAAGCATCGACAAGTTTTTTTCCAAGAGTTGGGTTCCGGAATCTCGAGATATTCCGTAAGTTCAAAATTATCAAAAGAGATGTCGATTCTGACGACACGAGAATAGATTCGTGTGTCGTCAAATGTGAGATTACAGTAAAATATTTAGATAGCATTCAAGTATATAAGTGAAGATATAGAAACTAACTCATCGAAACAAAGATCATGAAACAAAGATTCATTTCTAGAAAATATTATAAAATTGATGGGATGACCCGCATACACACTCCTTGAACGAAAGTCATTGAACCATTCATTGGAAGCTTCCAATGAAACAAAAATTCGATCATTGAATGTGTTGGGGTCATTAGGTGGTGGTGGATTGAAAAGTGGATGAATGGGTTGAACATCTTGAGGGGGAGGGTTAGATGAGGAAGCACCCTCGTTTCTAGCCCTCTTTCCTCTATTAAACAACCTAGGTGCCATTGATAATGATAAGAATTTGAAATTGAGATGGAGAAAAAAGAGAGTGTTATACCTCAAGAGAGTAGTAGAATATGGAAGAGAAGGATCCAAATGCTATGCTCCTTGAGTTTGGGGAAGAAAAACCACACTAGATTGAGAATTCTAGGGTTAGGGTATGGAGAGGATGAACTTGGAGAGGGTTTAGAGGTGGCAATGGAGAAGAAAGATAAAAGAAATCCCAAAAATAAGAAGGTTGGGTCGACTGTTTGGGTTAATCTTGGACCGTAGGATCAAAGTAAATAGATGGCTGAGAACAGTCGGGGGTTCTGGAAATAGAAGACCGAACTCGGCCTGAACTCTGTATGAGGCAGAGTTTGGCCCGAGTTCTGGGTGCTGAGGCCAGAACTCAAAACAAGGGAAAAATTGACCATGTATTGGAGAAAAAATAGATGGAGTGTAAAAGATGCAAAAGTTTGATGAAAATCAAAAGTGTGATTGTGAAAGAAACCATAAAAGTAATAAATGGAATTGAATTAAGAAAATTTTGAATAAACTAAGTTACAAATGAAATTGAACCAGTAATAAACAAGGATTTATGACAACGATCTTACGATAAAACTGCCATAGAATAGTTGTAGGGGCCGGATCCCAGCTAGCGGTAGTCCGAAGACTAGTGCACTGTGTTGCTTAGGCTTTTACGCCTTGTTGTTAGAAGGACCCTTTCGGCTTGTACCTGTAGCAAAGTCACCATAAAGATACATGACATAATCGATATTTATGCAGGCTAATTTAATGAATAACCGTTTCATCCAAAATTCCTAATTCGCGATAAAGAAAATTGAATCGCTCTTCGGATAGTGGTTTTGTGAAGAAATCTGCCAGCTAATGATCAGTGTCAATAAATTCTAAATTTATAGTGTCGTGTTGTTGATGATCACGCAAAAAGTGGTGACGAATTTCAATGTGTTTCGTGCGTGAGTGACATATAGGGTTCTTAGTAAGGTTGATAGCGCTAGTGTTATCACAGAATATAGGAATGTGCATAAAAGATAGGTTGTAGTCTGCAAGGGATTGCTTCATCCACAGAATTTGTGCACAACAATAACCAGCTGTAATATATTCAGCTTCTATTGTGGATAGTATGACAGAATTCTACTTCTTGCTAAACCATGAGACTAGAGCCTTGTCTAATAAATGACACGTATCGCTCGTACTTTTACGGTCGACTTTGCATCCCACAAAATCAGTATCCGAATAAACAATAAGGTCCAAGGATGTGGATTTGGGATACCACAAGCCCATTATAACAGTACCCTTAAGGTATCGAAAGATACGCTTAACGGCAGACATGTGTGATTCCTTAGGACTAGCTTGATAGCGAGCACACAGACAAACACTAAACATGACATCGGGATGACTAGCAGTTAGGTAAAGTAGACTACCAATTATTTCGATACTTACGTTGGTCAACAGGTTTGTCGCTTTCATCAGGTTCCAACATGGTTGTAGTAGCCATTGGAGTGCTGATTGGTTTGGCGTTGTCAAGATCAAACTTCTTCAGCATATCCTTTGTGTATTTTGACTGGCTGATGAATGTTTCTTGCGAATTTTGTTTGACTTACAGTCCGAGGAAGTAATTGAGCTCCCCCATCATGCTCATCTCAAATTCGTTCTGCATATACTTAGCAAAATCTTGGCATATATTTTTATTAGTAGAACTGAATATGATGTCATCAACATAAAATTTGAACTAAAACAATGGTGTCTTAAAAAGTTTTGATAAAAAGTGTAGTGTCAATTTTCCCTTTTGAAAAACCTTTATCTAGTAAGAAATTGCTTAGGCGTTCATACCAAGCTCTGGGGCTTGTTTGAGGCCATAGAGCGCTTTTTTGAGCTTGAAAACGTGGTCGAGAAATTTATGATTTTCAAAACCAAGGGATTGTATTACAAAGACTTCCTCTTTAATAAAATCATTCAGAAAAGCACTTTTCATATCCATTTGAAAGAGTTTAAAATTTTGAAATTTTGCAAAGGCACAAAGCATCCTAATGGATTCAAGTCTTGCAACTGGAGCATACGTCTCATCGTAGTCGATACCTTCCTCTTGGTTGTATCCTTGAGCTACTAGACGCGCTTTGTTGCGAGTGACTGAACCATCTATATTTACTTGGTTACAAAAAACCCATTTAGTACTAATAATCAAATGGTTAGCCGGTTTAGTAACAAGTTCGCAGACCTGGCTTCTTTCGAATTGGTTGAGTTCTTATTGCATAGCAAAAATCAAGAATTCATCATTAAAAGCTTCTAAAACATTTTTAGGCTCAATTTGCGAAATGAAAGCAGTACTAGCAATAGAATCTCTTAAAGATGATCGAGTACTTACTCCGCGTGATATCTCACCTATTATCAAGTTTTCTGGGTGTGACGGATTGAACTCGAACTTCTTCGGTAAGCCCTCCAAAGAATTGGTTTCAGGGGTGGTATTCATTGGTGTGGAAGTTGATGGTTTAACATCATCGTCGGGGATAGCCGTTGTACTATTTTCCTCATCAAAAGACATATTAGTAGATTCTTCTACAATCATTGAGCGTTTGTTGAACACTCTATATCCCTTACTCTTGGCAGCATAGCCAAGAAAAATAACATCGTCAGCTTTGGCATCAAACTTGCCTAAGTTGTCTTTGGTATTTATGATAAAACAACGACAACCGAACACTCTAAAATAAGAGACATTAGGAGTCCTACCAAACTAAAGCTCATAGGGTATTTTCTTTGAAATAGGTCGAATAAGTACCCTATTTAAAATATGGCAACCTGTACTGACAACTGTTGCCCAAAAATATTTCGGAAGTAAAAATTTATTCAGCATAACTCTAGCCATATCGCCAAGAGTCCTATTCTTCCACTCCTGAACACCATTTTGTTGAGGAATTCTAGGACAAGAAAACTCATGATCAAAACCATTTGTTTCACAAAACGTTTCAAAATCAGAATTTTTGAATTCGCCTCCATGATCACTTCGAATTCGAGTAATCATGTAGCCTTTTTCGTTTTGGACCTTTTTGGCAAAGATTTTGAAAACTGAAATAGTATCGCTTTTGTTTGTAAGGAAGAAAACCCAAGTAAATCTTGAAAAATTATCTACAATAACAAAAGCATAGAGTTTTCCACCAAGACTGGCTACTCTACTAGGACCAAATAAGTCCATGTACAGTAATTGCAAGGGTCTAGTAGTACTTACAGTGTTTATGGATTTAAATGAGGATTTGGTTGCCTTATTCAGTTCACATTCGGCACATACCGTATCCTTCTTAAATGTGATGTCGGGCAGATCTCTTACTAGCTTATTTGTCGATAGCCTGGATATAATCTCCATATTGGCATAACCAAGACGCTGGTACCATAAGAGTCTTTTATCCTTATGGGCGTAGAGGCATCTTTCTGCACTATTAGTATTTCTAGATAGATAGAAAATATAAATATTATCTTCTCTTATCCCTTCAAAAGTAATGTCTCCATTTGACCAATCATAAATATAGCATTTATTCTTTCCAAAGTTAATATCATATCCATGATCAGCAATATGACTTATGCTGAGCAGGTTATGCTTTAACTCGGTCACTAAGCAGACATCCTTTATTACAAGAGAATGAGGATAACCAATAGTACCATTACCTATGATGTAGCCCTTTAAATTGTTACCGAAGGGTACATATCATTTCCTCTTCATCGATAGTGATGCAAAAAGATTTACGTCTCTCGTCATATGTCGCGAGCATCCACTATCGAGAATCCACTTGCTTTTAGTTGAAGAAAGAAGGTCCACCTACTTCACGAGTAGATGTGACCTTTGGTACCCAAGTTCTTGTGGGTCCTGAAATGTTAGTCTTCGGTACCCATGCATATAGATTAATATCAACTAATTTTCAAATTCTACACTGTGGTGAGATATGACCATGTAATCCACAGTATGTGCAAGTAGTATGCCTATTTGTGTTAGGGACAGGTTGATAGTGATGTCTAAATGAAGTATGGTGATAGTTATGTGAAACAGCAGGATAATAGTTATGGGTAGGTTGAGAATGATGTCTACATGCATGTGGTTTACGTGTTGTATGGGAGTACGTGTACATATAAGCATGGTTACGTGCTGCATGTGGGTGACGTGTTTTACTATTATGAGTGGTCTGGTATTTTATGTGTGTTTTGTGACTGTGAGATTGGGTTTGAAGTTGAACAACCTGTTTCTCCAGTCTGATCTCTAATTTCTTAGAGACAGCATTCAGTTCATTGCACTTAGCATTCAGACCATCAATCTTATTAGCAATAGAGATCTTGTGTTTGTTCTTTTCTTCACCAAGCTCTTTGTTGAGTGCTGAGATCTCGCATGTTTGCTTCTCAATAAGTGCTTCGGCATCATGTAAGCTTAATTTAAGCTTGGACACCTCATTAGTGACTTCCGTAGGTGGAGTGTCTCTAACATTATCAAGTAAAGAAGAAAGATTGTTAATCTCTATTTCATAGCCTTTGATTTTCTCCTTGGCATGCTTATATTTACTAATGACTTTCTTGTGATCATTTAGTAAGTCATTAAAAGCATCGCCAAGTTCATCAAATATAAAGTCATCAAGAGTTTCGTCAGTTATCTTATCAGATGTTGCCATTAGGAAGACATTAGCAGTGTCTCGAGGAGAGTCATCTTCTTCCTCAGAATCACTGGCTTCGCTTTCGTGCCAAATACTAGTGTTGGCGTACTTTCTCGAAGAGGGCTTCTTGTAGGGCTTCTCATATCTGTTATCTTTCTTTGTAAAGGGACAGTCCTTTCGAATATGTCCAGTCCTTTTGCAGTCGTAGCACGTTGGTTCTTCCTCGTCGTCTTCTTATTGTTCCTTCTTCTTTCGATTGAAATAAAGGAATTTCTTGAAGTTACAGACTAGAAGAGCTTGATCATCACCTTCTGAATTATCGTCGTCAGTCTCTTCAGGATCAGTCCTTCGACGATGAGCTTTTAGGGCAATCTCTTTTGTCTTTGGAGCAGGTTCGTCAAAGTCTTTGAGGTCGAGCTCGTGGGTCATCAGCTTTCCCATCAAAGTTTCCATATATATTTTGGTGAGATCATTGCCTTCTATAATTGCTGTTACCTTAGGGTTCCAGATCTTCGGTAGCCCCCTAAGTAACTTACAGATCTTCTCATAATTGGAGTATTATTTGCCAAGAGATGACAGAGGATTGATGACGTCAAGGAACCTTGTAAACATTTGAGTGATCGTCTCGTTCGGCTTCATCTTGAATGCCTTGTATTCTTGAGTCAGACGACTGATCTTAGATTCCTTGACTTGAGTGGTTCCTTCATGCGTCACTTCCAGAAGCTTCCATACTTCGTGCGAGGTTGTGCATGTTGAGACCATGTTAAATTCATTTTTGTCTATTGTACAAAAAAGAGCATTAATAGATCTAGCATCTAGACTCGCCTGTTTTTTTCCCTCGTCAGAATATTTGTCGTTGGGTTTTTCGATGAGATCTCCCTCGACAACTATTCTGGCGGGCTTTTTGTAACTATCGGTGATAATGGTCGACAGGTCAAAGTCTAGAGACTTGAGATAGAAACTCATCCTAGTTTTCCAATAGGTGTAGTTGGTTCCATCAAATAGGGGTAGCCTATGAGTGGACTGTCCCTCACCATGGTTGAAAAATATAGGTTGTGTGGTTGCCATGGATCAGCTCTAGGATGTTAGTCCTTGTTAAGAGAACAGAGCTCTGATACCAATTGAAGAACAGATAGGCAACTCTAGAGGGGGTGAATAGAGTTTATAACAATAATGACCAAATAAAAATAACTCTTTTCACCAACAGTAAATAATCAGAGTAGTAAATACGAAAATAGAAAGATCAAGAAAGCATACACAAACACAGTCATTTTTAACATAGTTTTCTTCGTGAAGAACTAGTCCAGGCCTGAGAACTCTAGATCAGGATTAAATCTACTATTTGTGAAATAGTAGTTACACCCCGTGTCTTTTCTTCAGAAGAGCACATCAACTTCTTACAAAGATCGATGTGGCGATGCTTGGAATTTTCCAAGCGACTTTCTTGACTCTTGCACAAACTTCTAACTGAATAGCACTGAGCACTTTTAGGCTTAGGAAGCTTGTGGCTAGTAGATGAGAAGGTTAAGGCTTGTACGAGACTTATAGAGAAGAGAAGAAGAGATAATTGGATGAATAAAAATGAGAGAATTCGAGGCCTATTTATACTAGTTGGGATAGGCAGAATTCGGCCAGAATTTTGTGTCATGAATTTAAATTTTTGGTCGTTGGACAACTAGCATACAGCAAACGCAAAAATTAAGGTCTTGAAAATCAGGGGGCAGAGTTCGACCCGAATTCTGTGTGGGGCTGAGTTTGGCCCGAACTCTGTCTCCATAGGACAGAATGTTTAGATGGACTTTGTGGGCTAGTTTGGCTTTTGGTGGAGCTTTGGGTTTGTTTGGGAATAAAAGTTTAAGCCAAGAATATCTAGTGCTACTCAGTTTACATTTAGCTAGACTCAATAAATGTAAAATAGTACAGATTCTGAAAATGAGTACGCTGCAGGAGAGAGACGACGTCCGTCTTGCACTGAGTTTTGTCTTGATGTGTCTTATTGAATTAGGACAAGTATCATATTGTCAATTTGTCAATCTTTGGTTGACTGTGATCCAGTTTGGGTCAACCTCAAATCCAAGACAACCTCAACTGCAAGGTACCGTGGTCTGATGCTGACTCAAACCCGCTCATCTGCTTTTGACTCAAACTCGGCTAAACCTGAAGAGATCATCAGGTCCTCAAAGGACTAGCAAGATACATAAAACATGCCTATCTAACAGTTTTATCATGCGTAAGAAATAAGCAAAAAAGATAGAACATGACAAGTGGCTATGAATACAGACACTAGAACAACTACGCATAACAAAAACTGCTGGATGAACAATGCACACGAGATCAATGAAAAACTAAATCCTCATCCCGAGTGTGGACTCACGGGTTTGAACTAATCACTAACCCTCGTCCCGAGTGTGGACTCTCTGGTTAGTTCAAGGCAAACACCCTCATCCCGAGTGTGGACTCTCTGGTGCAAATGAACAAGACAACACCCTCGTCCCGAGTTTAGACTCTCTGCTGCAAATGGTCAACCCTCATCCCGAATGTGGAATCTCTGGTTGAGAAAACGATAACAAAGATTTAGCAGTTCAACTACAAGTACTCGTTCTATGACATGACTCAAGCAAGGTACTGGTGAGAACAACTCCAAATGTGAACTACAAGGCCAAAAGTGAACACGGCTATATATCAATAAAACAACTCAACAGTATATAATATGAAGAGCACATGTCCATAAGCAATCAAAAGACTGGATAATGAAATGTAATGCATGTAGATAGAACTGTAGAGGAAGGCAATATGTACTTGCCTGGGGTCCCGGCTGCTGGTATAGATTATAATGCGTATCGAGGTCCAAGTAGCCTATTTTGTACATTTACCATGTCAATATAAATAATCTATAAAGCAAGAGCAACTTATTCATCTACTTGTTAGGTCTTTTGGTCATTTCTACTTCTATTAGCCTTAGTTCATATTGGTTCTCTTTACTAACTAAGTGGACTTGGTCCCTTACTTGGCATGTCTAGTTTAATTTGATTCATCCCTATACCCCTAGATATACACACAAGGTATATGCAAAAAGGAAACCTTAATACTGTCCTCATAGCATGGTGCTTATACTGATTTCCTATCTGTCATTGTGACATTCTTTTTCTCTGTTACAATTTCCCATGGTGCACTCTATTACCCCAATTTTCTATATCTTACTGAACTCGACTGGAACATATGTACCAAATGGTTTTTCTTTCTTCTTATCTATGAGCCTTACCCAAGTATGGAATAGACCACTATGACTTGGATACCCTTACTGATCACAGCAGCCCCTTGTTATCATGTGTTGTTGTACTTGATGACTAACTAGAAGGTATATACCTATATTTGTTATACTAATGAACTCATCAGCTTACTTCCTAACCAGAGCTTTCCTGGAACCATATGTTAGAAATACCGCTACTCCATTATCCACACTATGTGTATACCCTTGCTAACAGCATATTGGTGCTGCTCAAAGAGTTTTAATTGACATCTAATGACATCTGTAAACAGCCTCTTGTACTACTATTCATAGTCACCTGGCTTATGAGTCACCTGTACCTATCCAAGACATACTACCTGTTATAGTCCTATATACTATTCCCTTGGATTACTTGTAGCTGTCATCAAAACCTAGTCTAAAGGCCCTTTCCCTTTACGTACTCTGTTCCCAGGAAATCCTTATACTCCAAGCCTACACATGACTCATATACACTCCTCCTTGGCTAAAATTATAATAGGACTTATAGGTACTACCCACAGATGGATTTTATGAGATACCTCCACACTAATGTTGACACCCCATTATATATTTTGCTACTAGGTAGGGATACCATCCTGTCTTATAGGGCCTATCCTAGTTAGTCGTACAACACACTCCCTTAGGCTTGGTACAACTAATATTCCAAGTCCACGAATTGACTATCTGCGAACCTATACATGTACTCAATCTTACTGACTCATGAGTATAGGGGAATCCCCCTAAGAACAACTTGTTATCCTATCACTTGGTTATCCAGGAATTCGATACCTAGACATCATGGGGTATCCTTAATACTGTTTAGGTACTCTCTATATCTAGGAAATCCCCATGCTCTTAGGTACCACATTCTTGTACAGATCATTACCTCGCTGACATGAGTACAGGGAACTGCCAAAGGTTCAACTGCACAACCCTTCATTATACTGGGTACCTATATAGGTCAGACATCTATCGGGTGCCAATTAGCAATTGGATATCAATAAAACCCAGGATAGTGTCAAGTATAGATCTGTTGCGTAAACACACATCCTATTTATTTGCTATTACCTGGTATATGAAAATACCTCATGTTAACTGATACCTGAGGGTTTCTTATGTTTTTCTGATACTTAACTTATATCAGAGAAGATCTGATACCGACTCCCATGCACTGCCATAATACCGACAGTACCTCATTTTCCTGAGATTACTTCTCTCCTAATATTTCTATAAAATTTGGGATCTCTTGTCACCCTTCACAAGCATCACCGGTACTCATATGTCCCAAGCTGCCATTTTCTAGCCCTCACATGACCCACCACTCTGAATAGTCAAAGGATATGTATCAGAGGAGGTACTCCATCTCACATGTATATCCTAAGGATACACTAACTCTCCTAAACCCATGCCCTCTGGTTTGATGCATTTAGCTACTAGGCTATGTACCTAGCCCGACAGGGTCCTTATAGCTATCAGGGAAACTCCTGTCAGTTGTTATGCAATCGAAATCCAACGGTAAATTGAAGACTTCCCTCTTCCACCCTACATGAATTCTTGTGTAACAAGGTGGGACTGCAGTCAGTTCATCCCTGATACACTACAGTGGTCAGATGACCTATACTAGGCTGATACCAAATATAAAATTGCAATCAAGTGTCAAACCTGATAATAAGATTTAATAACCGAACCAACCTATACGTTATTTAATACTTCAGTATCAGTTGGATGCAAGGACAGAATTAATAACTTGGCATGTCAAGACGGATGAAGAACTTACCTTGTATTCGAATAGAATTTGCCTTCTTTGATTCTTCCTTGCGAATAGAGCCTCTAGGCTTTGCAGAGGAGAGGAATCGACTGCCTTTATTGCATCTATATATATATACAATATTGGATTTGGTCCAGGAGAAGAACTGATAGGATGGAATCCCTTTTTAAAATCAGGTTTGGATTGGGCTATTAGCTTATGGCTAAGAGTTGGGTTTATCGGTTTGAAATTTGAATTCGACTCTGAAACGTAGGGTTTGGTGTTCGGTTAGGAGGGAATAATTTCATTCACTCTTATAAATCATTTACTATTTCAATAATAAAAACAAACTATATTTAAGTAAAAAAAATTATTAGCAATAAATGGGTCCATGTGTTTACAGTTGTTATCATGGTTTACAGCTTAAGCATTGCGGTAATGGACTTACTTTGAGATTTGGCCCATTGGTGAAGTGTTGTTGGCATATACCGTATCCTGGTCCTATACATATTTGGGACTGGGGCGTTACAGATTTTTCTTGGTGGCCTATGCAGGTCTACGTTACTCACCTCAGTTACGTTACTGTCCCGACGTGAGCCTACGAATAGGATATAAATGACCCTTAGGATCTCATCCACATTTTTATATTGTTTCACGTCCTTGAACTCTATGTATCGACTTTAAAATTATTTCCTTGACATGTATCCTGTTTGATATCATTTTTTTTTGCTTATAAGTTTCGTTTGAGTGCAGTGAAATGGACCCGCAAGCTAGTGACAAGAACCCCGTAGTTACCCCACCGGGCGCCATAGTGACTCATGTCGACATGACCCTGCCACCGGTTGGAGGTTCTTCTACCCAACAAGACGATCCAGCAGCTTCGCTCCCACCAAAGGTCAGGAGAGAGGACATCCCATCCATGCCAGCGCTGCCACTGATGCCGCCGACGATGTTTACCCATCCTGGACAGACGATGAATCCCCAGCAGCTTTTCTAGACCATCCATGTAATGATGCAAGCACAACAGCAGATTCAGTTGGAGGCCCAACAGAACAGGCAGAGCACATTGAGGACCGCATTATGATAGTACTAGAGCGGGTGACTCCACCAGCTTCCCAGACGACAACAGGAACTATCATAAACTTCCGCCAGCTAAAGCCAGACAAGTTCTCGGGCAAGGAGGAGCCCACTGAAGTTCATGAATGGCTCACCAATTTTGAGCAACAATTGGAAACAGCCCAGTTACCGAGAGATCGTTGGATGATTGCCATTCGGATGCAGCTGACCGGTAATGTCACCCTCATTTTCCGTATTTCGTATTATGCTCGTATTTGGGTTTTGGCACGTATTTTATTACTCTCGACTTGCGAATTTTGAATTCTTGTAAATGGGTTTTAGACCATGGCTTGGTTTTATTTTGGAGATTGGTTTGGTTTGGTTTGTCATGATGGAACACCATAGCCTACACACCACCTCCATTACACCACAACACCCTCATTATAACCCACCTACTTTCTCTCTCCTCCATAATTTCTCCATTAATTTCTTCTTCTTCTTCTTCCTCCACCAACACCTATAGACAAGTGCATCTTGCCATTAAATAAGCACCTCTTTTTATTTGTTCATTAGCTAGATTAGGACATGGAGAACAACATTAGAACTTGGAATTTTGTGATTTGGAGTCTCCATTGTTCTAGATCTAGGTTTTAATTATTTTCGGATTTACATGGTTTTGATCTATTTTAGTTGGATTTTATGGGTTTTTGATGCTTCCATATGGAAGAGAATTCAATTTTACTCAAGTTAGAACTTTGAAAATCTAAATTTGGTTTTGATTTGGCAAAGTTATGAAGAATTGAAGTTTTTGGGTTGGGTGTTCTTCCTCTCGGACAGAGGTAGGAGAAGAACATAGCCTTTCCCTCTTGTTGGCCACGCGGCTCCCGCGTACGGCCTCTGCGTAGAGCTCCTGCGTAGTGTTGCTTGCGTAGAACCCTTGCTTAGGGTCTTCTACGTATTGCACCCTGCGTATTGCACCCTGCGTATTGCACCCTGCGTATTGCACCCTGCGTATTGCACCCTGCGTATTGCACCCTGCGTATTGTACCCTGCGTATTGCACCCTGCGTATTGCACCCTGCGTATGCTGGCCTGCGTACTGTGCATTGCGTATTGCTTGCGTAGTGGCTTGCGTAGCCCCTGCGTATGCTGGCCTGCGTACTGTGCATTGCGTAGTGGCTTGCGTAGCCCCTGTGTATGCTGGCCTGCGTATTGCTTGCGTAGTGTGCATTGCGTATTGCTTGCGTAGTGACTTGCGTAGCCCCTGCGTATGCCGGCCTGCGTAATGTGCATTGCGTAGTGGCTTGCGTACTGTGCATTGCGTATTGCTTGCGTACTGCTCACCTTGCGCAATGTAACCCTTGCGCAATATAACCCTTGCGCAAGACAACTCTTGCGCAGCCTTGTATGCGCAGTCTATACCCTGCGTAGCCCAACCTTTGACCCCCTTGTGCTACCTACTTGTTTATGATGAATTTGTTATTTCTTGGTCTTGGCTCTTCTATAGTCCTATATATATTGGTATTGTATCAGGTATTTTACGCCCATTTTATATCCTTACGCCTTTTGTCATGAACTTGATTTTACTTGTATATTTGGAATGACTATTGTACATGGCCTGGTATGACAATGAACTAGCATAACAGGACAGTGACCCGTAGTGGTGCACTCCTGACATGACCCAACCTGACATGATAGTGGCCCGTCGTGGCGCACTCCTGACAAGTACCCTGACATGAATTATCTTGATAACTTGATAGTGGTCGTGGCGGCGCACTCTTAACTTGACTTGACTTGATAACTTAACTTGACTTGCCTTGACACCGTGGGTGTTCCTGCTTGCTTGCTTGTACAATCCACTTGTCTTGTCTTGCATCATGTCTAGGACGTGACTTCCTGGGTACCACGGCCAGGGACTCGCGCTAAATTGGAATAGGCTAATGATTAGATCAAACTAGAACATGGAGAATTCCCAGTCACAGGCAATCTCGTTATCTGGGCGCTTTAATGGACTTGTAGCTTGCCGACGAGTAGAGCACATTTCCAGCACACTGTCATGTGTTGCACCCTCTAAGTCACCTAAGGGTACATTTGTCCCCCGGGCGATGTACCCACCTATAACTCTCAACCCGCGGAAGGATAACTGGATGGTCTGCAGGGCTTGGGACTGGGAGTTTCTCACTTGCATCTTGTTAGTAATTAGGCTTGTGATAACCCTAGTTAGTTAAAGTAGTAAGCCGTAGTACCTGCTTGGCCGATTGTGAATGAATGGTGTCCAGCTCTGTCTAAGTCTTCTCTAGCCCTGTACCTGGAACCCTTGATCATGATTGTTTTACTTATATCTAGCGATAAATGGGTAGAGACAGTGAGCTATTCAGGCGAAGGGGTACAATCCCGGTCCTTGTTTGGTTTAAGGATTGTGACCTGGCTCCCGGAATGGTTCCACGTCCCTAGTCGTTTATCGCTCTGCGTACTTTTATTACTTGCACCTTCTTTTATTCTTATGATCTGATATGCTGGCTTTTGTTCTTATTTGTGGCCTCCTTTGTGGCACTTGCTTTTTCTGGGGTTTGACCCAGCTGGTTTTGTGTGGCCAGATTTCGGAGCAGCTCCCGAGGATCTACCAAGCTTCCAGCCCAATGGTGACAACTAGACGGAACCCGGGCCAAGAGTGGGTTTTCCTTTTGATTCACCCACTTATATGTGAATTTATTCTTTTGAGGCGTTTAGCCGACGAGCACCTGTTAGCTCGATGCACATTTACTTACTGTCTGCCTACGGGCTGTAAACATGATTAACAAATCCTAGGGTTGATCATGTATGACTGAACTCTTGCTAGTCCTATCATTTTGTACGACTAGCTTCATGATCATCCAATATGTAATATTTGGGACGCCTTATATATATATTTGATGCTCTAACATCTTGTAACTCTGTTAATTGCTTGAGATTGAGACAATCGGCTTGACCTTAAGAGACTGTTGGCTTGTAGTAAACCCTCATATCTAGACAGCCGTGACCGTATTGTTGAGATGTATTCTATTTCAAGATACGTAGCTGGCTGTGTCTGCCCCCGCTCTCCAGTATTCTGGTTCTGGGGCGTGACACGGTTTAAGTGGTGGCCCATGCAGGTCTTGTCAATCAAGAAATGTGAGGGTTTACCCATAGATGTCTCAATCAATATTCGCCCTTGATCTCCACCCGTATTTTCAAATCCCTGAGAATTCTTGACCTGATCACATGCTTGTATCATTGATCTGTCCTGGTCCTTTCCTTATTGTTCCCTATGTCGTCTTCTTCAGCGGCATTACTCCCGGACCTGCCAACCAGCCAGAGGAAGCTCGACAAGCACCCCAGCGCCAGGAAGATCAAGTTCAGCACTCTGGAGTAGCCTCCCGAGTTATGCTTCCCGGAGGCTCAGAACCTCTAGTTCAGGAAGCTCCGCCCGTTCAACCAGCTAGACAGGATGAGGGACCTTTGGTAGGGCTTATCAGGGAACTGCTTGCATCCCAAGATCGTCGAGGCGACGCCTTGCACCAGGAAGTTCATGATGCACTAAACCGAGGAGGTCCCCAAGGAAATCAAGCGGCCAACAGTTTCAAGCGCTTGAACCCTCCCTTCTTTGATGGCAGTGAAGATGCGGTTGCCGCGGACGCTTGGCTTCAGGATACCGAGGTGGTTCTAGAAGCGGCTAGGACACCTGAAAATGAGAAGGTGGCGGTGGTACGCCTACAGTTGTTAGACTTGGCTCGCGATTGGTGGGCAGCTCAGGCCATGGGATTAGCGGCACCAGTCACTTGGGCGACGTTCAGAGAAAGATTCCAGACGAAGTACTTCGATGCGGTGGCACGGTACGACCTGCAGACCAGATTCACCAACTTGAAGCAAGGAGGCAGGACGGTCGATGGCTATGCGACCGAGTTTTCCAGGCTGAGTAGGTTCGCCCCCACCTTGGTGGCAACCGAGTTCGATAGGGCTCAGCGGTTCCAGCAAGGGCTGCACTTAGAGATATTATTGGCTGTGGAGCAGTTCGAACACCAGACGTTCGATGCAGTGTTGAAGGCAGCAAGGAGGCATGAGTATACCTCCCGGAGAATTGTGGACAGGACCGGAGGCAGGAAACGGTCCCACAACCAGATGCACCAATCTTCAGCTCCAGCCCCGGCAGCTAGGGGATTAACCATTGGAACTCCGAGGCGGGTGGCCTCAGTGACGTCGGTTCAGCATTCGACCCCGACGTACCCGCAGCAGCAGAAGCAGAAGCAGTCTTCCGCGGTGGGATATTCTCATTGCGGGAAGCCGGGCCATGTAGTGGCAGAGTGTCGTAGGGCACAGGGATTGTGCCTGGCTTGTGGAGGAGCAGACCACCAGATAGGGACCTGCCCGAATAGGGGAGGTCCATCATCGTCCAACCTTTCTAGTTCTTCAGTGAGGGGACCAGCCCCAGTTCCAATCCAGCAGCAGCAACAGCAGTACCCGAGGCCATTGGCGCCCCAGGCCCAGGCCTTTCAGCAGCAGAACCAGCAGCAGTTCACCCAGGCTCCAGCGCAGAACCGACAGAGGGGTTTCCAGCAGAGGGGACCCGCAGCTAGAGGTCAGGCTATGATGATGACCATAGAAGAAGAAGTTGCACCAGGTGAGGTAGTGGCAGGTACTATTCTCGTCAACACCTTTCCAGCATCTGTATTATTTGATTCTGGTGTATCGCATTCATTCATGTCTGCACGATTTGCGACACGGATAGGATTGGAGCCCGAGTCATTATCAGTGAGGCTCAATATACTTACTGGTAATGGTCTTGTGGGAGTGGATCGAGTGTTTTCCTCGTGTCGGATCGTAGTTAGCGGTAGAGAGTTCCCCGCTAGATTCATAGAGTTTCCTATGGCAGACTATGATGTAGTCCTAGGCATGGATTGGTTGAGGAACCATTATGCTTGGATAGACTGCCATGTTGGCAGAGTTGTCTTTAGTATTCCCGGAGAGCCAGAGTTTTCATTTTCCAGAGGCACAGTAGAGCCTTCTCCTCCAGTATTGCGGATGGCAGTAGCAGCAGTGCAGTTGCCCCGGATAGTTGAAGAGTTTCCAGATGTCTTCCCAGAGGAACTTCCAGGGATGCCACCAGAGCGGGAGATCGAGTTTACCATTGACTTGATTCCCGGAACAGCACCAGTATCAGAGCGAGTCTACAGAATGGCGCCTTCAGAGTTGGAGATTTTGTACAAGATGATTGAAGAACTTAGAACCAAGGGATTCATTCGTGCTAGTGGATCGCCTTGGGGAGCCCCGATGCTTCTTGTGAAAAAGAAGGATGGTACGTCCAGGCTATGTGTAGATTATCGTACCTTGAACTCAGTGACAATTAAGAACAGATACCCTCTTCCAAGGATAGATGACTTGTTTGATCAACTCAAGGGGGCTTCAGTTTTCTCGAAGATAGACTTGCGGTCAGGATACCACCAGATCAGAGTCAGAGAGCAGGACATCCCGAAGACGGCGTTCAGATCTAGGTACGGGCATTGGGAGTTTCTAGTTATGCCCTTTGGAGCGACCAATGCGCCGGCAGTGTTCATGGACCTCATGAACCGTATTTTCATGCCTTACTTGGATCAGTTTGTGATAGTGTTCCTTGATGACATCCTGGTCTACAGCAAGTGTGAAGCAGAGCACGAGCAGCATCTCAGAGTTGTCCTCCAGATTCTCAGAGAGCACCAGTTGTACGCCAAGTTCAGTAAATACGAGTTCTGGCTCGATCGCATTTCGTACTTGGGTCACATCATTACCAGAGGAGGAGTGGAAGTTGATCCCCAGAAGATTGTGGCTATCGAGGCGTGGCCAGTACCCAGTTCAGTGGCAGAGGTTCGCAGCTTTCTTGGGTTGGCCGGCTACTACCGGCGGTTCGTCTCAGATTTTGCAAGGATTTCAGCGCCGATGACCCAGTTGACCCGCAAGGATGTGCCGTTCATTTGGGCAGCAGAATGTCAGGAATCATTTGAGAAGTTGAAGCGAGGTTTGATAACGGCTCCCATTCTCACACTTCCAGATGGGACCGGAGGATTCACAGTTTATTGTGACGCTTCAGGCAGAGGATTGGGATGTGTTTTGATGTAGCATGGGAAGGTAATTGCTTATGCGTCACGTCAACTCCGTGATCATGAGAAGAATTACCCGACCCACGACTTGGAGCTAGCAGCGGTAGTGTTTGCACTTAAGTTGTGGAGGCACTACTTGTACGGGGACAGAGTGGAGATATTTACTGATCATAAGAGCCTGAAGTATGTTTTCACCCAGAAGGATCTTAATATGCGGCAGAGAAGATGGTTCGAGCTACTTGTGGACTATGATGTGGACTTGCAGTATCACCCAGGGAAGGCCAACGTGGTAGCAGATGCATTGAGCAGGAGAGCCGGAGTCTACCTCCTAACAGCGCAACCAGAGCTATTGTCAAATCTTCAGAAGATGGGAATTGAAGTGATTCTTCCTTCCAATGTAGCCTTGATGGCCAGCCTACAGATTCAGTCCACCATAGTTGAGAGGATCCGGACATCACAGTTAACAGATTCCAAGATTCAGCGGCTCAGAGCAGAGTGCGAGGCAGGAAGAAGGCCAGAGTTATGTATTCATGAAGATGGTACACTTCGACACGGCACTCGTCTTTGTGTACCCAGTGGAGATATCAGACAGGAAGTCATGGCAGAGGCTCACAGTTCGCAGTACTCCATTCACCCAGGCGGCACGAAGATGTACAGAGATATTCGTCAGCACTTTTGGTGGAATGGTATGAAGAGGGAGATAGCCCGGTATGTCTCTCGATGTTTGGTTTGCCAACAGGTCAAGGCTGAACATCAGAGGCCAGCTGGACTTCTACAACCTTTACCGATCCCAGAATGGAAATGGGAACACATAACCATGGATTTCGTGACTGGGTTACCCAGGTCTCCGACAGGCAGAGATGCTATTTGGGTCATTGTGGACAGGCTTACCAAGGTGGCACATTTTCTTCCATTTAGAGTTGGACAGTCGACGGCGCAGCTAGCAGAAATGTATCTCAGGCAGATCGTCCGACTTCATGGAGTGCCAGTCAGCATAGTATCAGACAGGGATACGAGATTCACATCGCACTTCTGGCGCAGTCTTCATCAAAGTTTGGGGACTCGTCTCAAGTTCAGCTCAGCATATCATCCGCAGACAGATGGGCAATCAGAGCGTACTATACAAACTCTCGAAGATATGTTGCGGTCATGTACCCTTGACTTCGGTGGTTCATGGGAGGATCACCTGCACCTGGTAGAATTCTCGTACAACAATAGTTTCCAGGCCAGTATCCAGATGGCACCCTTCGAGGCTCTGTATGGCAGGAAGTGCAGATCTCCGTTAGCATGGGACGATGTCGGAGAGAGGCAGATGCTCGGTCCAGAACTGATTTCTCAGACGGTTGAAGTGGTCAGGAAAGCCAGAGATCACCTCCGAGTTGCTCAGGATCGCCAGCGCCATTGGGCCGATGCTCATCGGCGTCCCTTAGAATTTGCCGTCGGCGACCATGTATTCCTTAGGATCTCGCCTACCCGCGGCGTCATTCGTTTTGGCGTATGGGGAAAGCTTAGTCCTAGGTATATAGGGCCGTTCGATATTCTAGAGCGAGTAGGTGACGTGTCCTATCGTCTCGCTCTTCCGCCGTCACTAAGTGAGGTGCATGATGTATTCCATGTATCCCAATTACGACGGTATATTCCGGACCCGAGCCATATCCTAGATCATTCGGAATTGGTTGTTGGTACCAACCTTTCGTATGAGGAGAGGCCCGTGTCTATATTGGACCGGAGAGAAAAGACGCTCAAGAACAAGACTATTAACTTAGTCCGTGTTGCTTGGGGTCATCACTCTCTAGGTGAGTCAACGTGGGAGCGTGAGGACGACATCCGATCGCGATATCCCTACCTGTTTGACTCGTGAGGTATAATGTCTTTCTTATACCTTACGTTTTCCCTTCCTTGCTGGCATTGTATGATTGTATGATTGAAACTGCTTAGTGTAGCTTGCCTGTGCTTAGTATAGCTTGTCGTGGCAATCTCTAGCTCCTTGATTTAATTCCGAGGACGGAATTCTTTGAAGGTGGGTAGAGTTGTCACCCTCATTTTCCGTATTTCGTATTATGCTCGTATTTGGGTTTTGGCACGTATTTTATTACTCTCGACTTGCGGATTTTGAATTCTTGTAAATGGGTTTTAGACCATGGCTTGGTTTTATTTTGGAGATTGGTTTGGTTTGGTTTGTCATGATGGAACACCATAGCCTACACACCACCTCCATTACACCACAACACCCTCATTATAACCCACCTACTTTCTCTCTCCTCCATAATTTCTCCATTAATTTCTTCTTCTTCTTCTTCCTCCACCAACACCTATAGGCAAGTGCATCTTGCCATTAAATAAGCACCTCTTTTTATTTGTTCATTAGCTAGATTAGGACATGGAGAACAACATTAGAACTTGGAATTTTGTGATTTGGAGTCTCCATTGTTCTAGATCTAGGTTTTAATTATTTTCGGATTTACATGGTTTTGATCTATTTTAGTTGGATTTTATGGGTTTTTGATGCTTCCATATGGAAGAGAATTCAATTTTACTCAAGTTAGAACTTTGAAAATCTAAATTTGGTTTTGATTTGGCAAAGTTATGAAGAATTGAAGTTTTTGGGTTGGGTGTTCTTCCTCTCGGACAGAGGTAGGAGAAGAACATAGCCTTTCCCTCTTGTTGGCCACGCGGCTCCCGCGTACGGCCTCTGCGTAGAGCTCCTGCGTAGTGTTGCTTGCGTAGAACCCTTGCTTAGGGTCTTCTGCGTATTGCACCCTGCGTATTGCACCCTGCGTATTGCACCCTGCGTATTGCACCCTGCGTATTGCACCCTGCGTATTGCACCCTGCGTATGCTGGCCTGCGTACTGTGCATTGCGTATTGCTTGCGTAGTGGCTTGCGTAGCCCCTGCGTATGCTGGCCTGCGTACTGTGCATTGCGTAGTGGCTTGCGTAGCCCCTGTGTATGCTGGCCTGCGTATTGCTTGCGTAGTGTGCATTGCGTATTGCTTGCGTAGTGACTTGCGTAGCCCCTGCGTATGCCGGCCTGCGTACTGTGCATTGCGTAGTGGCTTGCGTACTGTGCATTGCGTATTGCTTGCGTACTGCTCACCTTGCGCAATGTAACCCTTGCGCAATATAACCCTTGCGCAAGACAACTCTTGCGCAGCCTTGTATGCGCAGTCTATACCCTGCGTAGCCCAACCTTTGACCCCCTTGTGCTACCTACTTGTTTATGATGAATTTGTTATTTCTTGGTCTTGGCTCTTCTATAGTCCTATATATATTGGTATTGTATCAGGTATTTTACGCCCATTTTATATCCTTACGCCTTTTGTCATGAACTTGATTTTACTTGTATATTTGGAATGACTATTGTACATGGCCTGGTATGACAATGAACTAGCATAACAGGACAGTGACCCGTAGTGGTGCACTCCTGACATGACCCAACCTGACATGATAGTGGCCCGTCGTGGCGCACTCCTGACAAGTACCCTGACATGAATTATCTTGATAACTTGATAGTGGTCGTGGCGGCGCACTCTTAACTTGACTTGACTTGATAACTTAACTTGACTTGCCTTGACACCGTGGGTGTTCCTGCTTGCTTGCTTGTACAATCCACTTGTCTTGTCTTGCATCATGTCTAGGACGTGACTTCCTGGGTACCACGGCCAGGGACTCGCGCTAAATTGGAATAGGCTAATGATTAGATCAAACTAGAACATGGAGAATTCCCAGTCACAGGCAATCTCGTTATCTGGGCGCTTTAATGGACTTGTAGCTTGCCGACGAGTAGAGCACATTTCCAGCACACTGTCATGTGTTGCACCCTCTAAGTCACCTAAGGGTACATTTGTCCCCCGGGCGATGTACCCACCTATAACTCTCAACCCGCAGAAGGATAACTGGATGGTCTGCAGGGCTTGGGACTGGGAGTTTCTCACTTGCATCTTGTTAGTAATTAGGCTTGTGATAACCCTAGTTAGTTAAAGTAGTAAGCCGTAGTACCTGCTTGGCCGATTGTGAATGAATGGTGTCCAGCTCTGTCTAAGTCTTTTCTAGCCCTGTACCTGGAACCCTTGATCATGATTGTTTTACTTATATCTAGCGATAAATGGGTAGAGACAGTGAGCTATTCAGGCGAAGGGGTACAATCCCGGTCCTTGTTTGGTTTAAGGATTGTGACCTGGCTCCCGGAATGGTTCCACGTCCCTAGTCGTTTATCGCTCTGCGTACTTTTATTACTTGCACCTTCTTTTATTCTTATGATCTGATATGCTGGCTTTTGTTCTTATTTGTGGCCTCCTTTGTGGCACTTGCTCTTTCTGGGGTTTGACCCAGCTGGTTTTGTGTGGCCAGATTTCGGAGCAGCTCCCGAGGATCTACCAAGCTTCCAGCCCAATGGTGACAACTAGACGGAACCCGGGCCAAGAGTGGGTTTTCCTTTTGATTCACCCACTTATATGTGAATTTATTCTTTTGAGGCGTTTAGCCGACGAGCACCTGTTAGCTCGATGCACATTTACTTACTGTCTGCCTACGGGCTGTAAACATGATTAACAAATCCTAGGGTTGATCATGTATGACTGAACTCTTGCTAGTCCTATCATTTTGTACGACTAGCTTCATGATCATCCAATATGTAATATTTGGGACGCCTTATATATATATTTGATGCTCTAACATCTTGTAACTCTGTTAATTGCTTGAGATTGAGACAATCGGCTTGACCTTAAGAGACTGTTGGCTTGTAGTAAACCCTCATATCTAGACAGCCGTGACCGTATTGTTGAGATATATTCTATTTCAAGATACGTAGCTGGCTGTGTCTGCCCCCGCTCTCCAGTATTCTGGTTCTGGGGCGTGACAGGTAATGTGCACCACTGGTTGCTTACGGAGGAGAAAATACTTGGACAGGATAAGGTCACTTGGGAGGAGTTCTCTATACTCTTCCAAGGGATGTTTATCCCTGCCACCTTCAAAACAGAGCTCTAAAGACAATTTTTGCATCTCGTACAAGGAAGCATGACGGTAGAAGAGTACAACACCGAGTTTCTACGACTGAGCCGCTTCGCACCTACAATGATCCAGACTGAAGAAGAGAAGGCCGAGAAATTCTACGAAGGACAGAGCTACAGACTACAGGAGCTTATTGGGTCCGTTGCACCTACGACTTACTCCATAGTTCTTATTGCAGCATGACATTTAGAGTGAGTCTATCAAACAGGAACTAGCGAGAAGCGACCGCAACCAGCGACACCATCAGCAAAAGCATCATCATGAGGACCTGAAAGATGCATTGTCACACACCAACAACCAAGAGTCGCCCCATATATAAATCGAGAACTTCCAATCTGCCATTATTGTCAGAAAAGAGGACATTTCGAAAAGGATTACCGACGAAGACTGAAGCTGTATTTACGTTGCGGCTCCGATCAGCACCATATCCACACTTGCCCAAAGAAGTACACTGAAAGACTAGCACCACTAGTACAAGCCCAAGGAGGATATCCACGAAGACCACTTTCCGACCAGGCGACACAGTTCATGCAGGCGAGACAGCAGGCGGGAGCACCACGACCCGGACAGGCCTTTGCCATGAGGATTGAAGACGGAGCAGCAACACAGGAAGCAACTAAAGGTAACAACTTAAGGCTTTTATAACAACTTAAGGCTTTTATGATAATGATAGAGAGTATAATATTAGTTATGCTTTCTTTTTACATCTTTGCTTAGGAAAAACCATAGAGACATAACACACCTTAGACATTTTAGAACCATTGACATATCTTTCTTTTACTATAGTAAGTTATTTTAATTTTGATGACGAAATTCTTTTAAGGGGGGTAGAATGTAACACCCCTGAATTTTTGAATTATTTTTTATTATTTATTTGACTTAAATAGGATTTTATGGATTTTTATGAACATTTTTAATTATTTAGTTATTATTATAGATGATCTTAGCCGTGGTTAAGTTTTGGAATACGAGATGACGAGGAATTGTGGCACGAAGAGTATAGTCAAGTGCTTTGACTAGTATATTACCCATAGTAGGGAAGGCCGAGCCATAGTTGTGTTCTAACTAGAAAAACCAGACCAAGTTGCGACTTAACCCCCACAGATGAATTATTTAATTATTAATTGTTTTATTTAGTTTTAGATTACCCGGTTGTACCAATTTAGCCCGGACTTGACCCGAACCCAACCTAAGCCCATGTAGTTGGGTAGTACGTCTAAAGGCATTCATGTAGAGGTATTTTAGATTCATATATCTCGTACTTTGTTTTAATTGACTAATAATTATTATCTAAATAATTGTTTTATAATATAAAGTTTATATGATTCTAAATAAATATTTTATTGTGAGGGTATGCCAATACAAGTAAAAAATATTCTCTTAGAAATTTTAGAAATACTAAAATAAAGTTGGGAATTAATTTTTGAAATTATTTAGTGATATTTTTAAATAAGTTAAAATTAGTAGTTTATATATATTAGTAGTTTATATATATATATATATATATATATATATATATATATATATATATATATATATATATATATATATATATATATATATATATATATATATATATATATATATATATATATATATATATATATAAACTACTACTAATAAAAAAATGTATATATATATATATATATATATATATATATATATATATATATATATATATATATACATTTTTTTTATTAGTAGTAGTTTATATATATATATATATATATATATATATATATATATATATATATATATATATATATATATATATATATATATATATATATAAACTACTACTAATAAAAAAATGTATATATATATATATATATATATATATATATATATATATTTAACAGGAAATATATTAGAAAGAAGCTGAAAACAGGATCGGGGCCCACAGGCGGCAACCCCGATTACAAAATTCAAAAAAATTCAAAAAAAATGGAAAACCAAAAAAAGGGGGAAACGCACGCTGCCCAAGGAGGGGGCGTGGCCCGAGGTCAGGGGCGGAGCCCGAGGCGCCTCAGAATGGGGGGTGGCCTGCCCGAGGGGGGGCGCGGTGCCCTAGGGAGGGTGCGCAGACCGAGAACCCGACGTGGCTCGGCGAGGTGGAGCCGCCAGGATGGCTACGGGGAGGGGAAGGGGGGAGCCAAGGCAGAGGGACGGCGGAGGGGTGCCCGACCACGAGGGAGCTCCGACGGAAGGGGATCCGGAGGGGGGCGAGGATGGGGGGACGAAGGTTCTGGAGCCGGAGAGGAGCGGTCAGGCGCAGGAGGCCGGCCCGGGGGGGATTGCGGGGGCCGACGCAGGAGGACGAAGTCGAGGCACTCCGACGGAGGAGGCCGGGAGAGGGTCGAGGACTCCGATGGGGAAGCAAGGGGCGGGAGGGTGAGGAGGACAAGCAGCCGGAGGAGGAGGCCCAGCAGCGGCCGGGGGACCCGAGGTGGCGGCTGGGGCTCGAAGAAGGGCCTCGACCCCCACGACGAGACGGAAGGGTGACCGAAGCCGCCGGGTACAGTAGAGTACCAGTAGGGCGCACCCGACTGGGCTGGGGGTGGACCCAGTACCACCGCAGAGAGGTGGAGGCCGGGAGGTAGGCCACCGCCGAGGAGGAGGGAGGCTCGGCGAGATGGGCGAGGATGTCCGCGGCCGAAGCGAAGGGAGGAAGCGCTGGGGGGAAGACCGCGTCCGAGGCGGGGCGAGGTGCCGCAGGGGAGTCCGCTGCCGCGACGGAGGACAACGGGAGGAGGTCCGCTGCCGAGGCGGGGGGTAGCACGGAGGAAGGAAGCACGGGAAGGAGGTCCGCAGCCAAAGCGGGGATTGGCACGGGGGGTTTGAAGCGCCGGGGGGAAGGCGGCTGCCAGGGCGCGGGGCGCCTGGTCCGGAGGAGCCGGAGGAGGCGATCTAGATGGAGCAGAGCTGGACCCCGGTGCCGCAAGGACGCCGAGAGCCGGGGGGGAGGATCCGAGGCGGTCGCTGCCCGAGACTCAAAGGTCCGCCTCAGGGAGGGGGGAGCGGAGGGAGGGGCCGCGGCCGAGGGGGGAGGCGCAGTGCCAAAGACGGCGGCCGGAGGGGGCGACTGGCCGGAGGGCGACCGCGCTGCGCGCGTGGCGACGAGAGAGGTCGGCGGAGGGCCGAGGAGGGAGGGAGCCGGGAACGACCTTAGGCGCCGAGCGCGGCGACGCCTAAGGCGTCGAGGGCGGCGGCTGCGCCGAGGAAGAGGGAGGAAGGAAGAGGTCCCACCGCATGATGGGCAGGCGCCGACTGGGGTAGGGAGGGGGGTTCCCCGTAGGAGAAGCGGCCAGGGGGGGCCGGCCAACCGAAGAGTCCGGGGTGGCCGGAAGGGGAGGGAGACTCACGACGGGGGGGGGGGGGGGAACGCCCGGGGGCGGCCGGCCACCGGCCGTGGGCGAGGAGGGGGAGGGGGTTCTCGAGGCGCGCGAGAGCTCCTTCCAGAGGAAGCCAAGCCCAAAACCCTCTCATCATTATATATCTTATATATCTTATATATCTTTTATATATATATATATATATATATATTATAAATCATATGTATACATATATATCATATATCATATATAAAAACCACTGTTCTGTTCCCACGCAAAAGGGAAACAAAGCCCAACCCCTGCTAGGACAGGGTTCGAGATTTTTGGTTTTCCAAATTCTCAAACTACATCAAACTCTTTTCGATTTAAGCCAAATCTCTTTCTATGTAAACCCAGTTATATTCTCCATTGATTACACCATATCCAATCAAATTCGAATCTAAAATCGGATTTAAATCAGGAATTATATCTCTAGAAGAAGAAAATATATATATATATATATATATATATATATATATATATATATATATATATATATATTCACACACATGTAGTTGCGACAGGTTTTTCATAAAATTCTCTCTCGATATTGCATCCCAACCCCAACCATCAAGCCCCGATCACCCTGACACCCATGCGCGCACCCCTAGCATCCTTTAGCAGCAGAGCATTCGCCGGAGCTGCTGCAGCAGTCGCGGGAAAGAGCACAGCAGCAGCAGTGGAAACAGAGCACATCTGATTCGAAACTACGAGGTACCTCTATTTCGAACCCGATTTCTCTAAACCTACTCGATCATTTCCCGAACCATAAATTCCTATTCATAACCCACATGACCCTCTCGACTCTCCATTAATTAGTTTGTAAAGTAGTCGAGTGATCGATTTTGAAAATCGATCAAAACTTTGGAGAAAAAATGTTTCGAAAATAGTTTCTCGGTATCCCAAATACCCATGTTCGTGCCCAGTTTATAAGCAACCTGTTTAGTACTTTTGCAATCTAATTGAATAGTTATTTATTTACCATAACCAACATCAAAACTCAGTTTTTAATTTTATTTTTGGTTTACTGATTGGTATTAAAAGTTTGCTCAAAAATTAAGAAAAAACCATGACATTGTTTTGAAAACTTTAAAAACTCTCCGATACGACGTACATCCCGCCAAACCAAGAAACGTGATCACGAACCGAAAGTATCGAAAGGTGCGTATCGACTTCGCGGATGTGTGGGCTTTGATGGAAATCGATTACGTTACGTGTGCACGACAAATTTGATGCATATCTGTCAAAATTTATCGTATCGATTTTTTTCGAAATTCCCTAATTACTTTGTGCACATTCGTCAAATCGAGACGAAACATGCGCTAACAGGACCATATCATTTTTTGGTCCAGTATGCCAAATTTGGTTCGATTCTGAGACAGTTGACCGGATCACTGTTTTGCAGTCCCCATGATCCGACTCAACGAAAAAATTTGTGCACAGCCCATCGGAATACAACTTTGCATATACCGTTGGGTTTGTCTTATCAAACTGGACCCGTAGACATGTAGTTTGACGACTTTAGAGACCATAAACTCTGGCACGCTTTTTGGTGCAAAGCGGATCCAAAGGCGGACACCATTTTGACCTAAAATTATCGTTTTGTCCCTGTGTCCAAAATTGGACTTGTGGGTAGCCTATCCTAGCTATTTTGCTTATTTTGAGAATGTTGACAATGTCTATTTCAGCATCCGGGGACAGTTGCAGGAGTTCAGCTTTCGCGGACATTTAATCTGACAGGTTATTTAGACGTGGTTGAGTCTATACTAGTCAAGTACACCTTGCCAAACTTTATAGTATTTACATACTCTTTCATATTGCTATTCCTTTGTGTCTTACTTGGTTACACATTATTTCTATTTCTCTTAGTTGTTTTCTAGTTTTACGTGCACATAGTTTTTACTCATTTTCCATATTACTTTTCTGTCTTTATTATCTTGTTCATGTCTAGCGATAGTATTGTTGTGCCTGTGCCATGTTTTCCTGACCTGTTTGACCTATACTTGACTTGGACATGACTAGATAGACTTGACTTCCTAGTACCTTAGGAGAGAATATTTTATTAGCCGTGGCTATACCTCTATTGTTAGTGCCTCCCCGGGCTACGATAGCGAACCTATTACAGGACTGTTAGTGCCTCCCCGGGCTATGATTTTTAGCCATGATTAATATTATATTCTCATGACATGTCACCATCCATAGAGTTTTTTTATGTCTTATTCTTTTCTTGATTGGTTATTTCGATATTTCTTGCATGAGGTTTACTGTACATTAGGCATGTATATTATGTGTCATGCTAGTCCTCTGAGGACCTGGTGATCTCTACAGGCTTAGTTAGAGACAAGGATTACCCGGAGGTATACAGTTCTGGAGTCGAGACGGGTGGCATACCTTCGCAGGAGGACGAGATAGTGGCAGAGGACTTCTCTTGAGACATGTCTTATTTTTATTATAGACTTGATACATTATTTTCTTTCTTTTCACAGTGGACATGTAGTTGATTATTCATTTCTTTATACTGTGTTTCAGGATGTCTTATCCGTATAGTTATTATTTCTATTTCATGTTGGACAGACCTTTCTTATTAGTATTATTTTATTGGACTTAATATCCCGTGTCTTATTTTCTGTATGGATGAGATTAGCTATGACCTGTGACTTATATTGTATTGCTGGATTGTTATCATGATTTACAGCTTAAGCATTTCGCTAATGGGCTTACTTTGAGATTTGGCCCATTGGTGAAGTATTGCTGGCTTGTACCGTATCCTGGTCCTATACGTATTTTGGGACTGGGATGTTACAGAAATACGGAGCAGTTGTTTCATTCACAACTTATGTTCTTTTAGAGTAATACGAATTCAAAAGAACGATACTCTCCGCCTTGATCACTTCTAAGTTACTTGAGTTGTTGTCTCGTTTGACGTTCAGCTTCAGCCTTTAAGTCTTTGAACTTCTTGAACGCTTCATCTTTCGATTTAAGAAGATAGACAAATGCAGACTTCGAGAAATCATCGATGAAGTAATGAAATATTTCATTCTGACCTTTCCCAACCTTTGTGGAGAAATGCTTAAAGTTAAAATTATCTAAGTGCACTGATTCCAGAAGATCTATACTTCGGTTTATCCATATGAATGACTTTCTACAATTTTAGTGTGCGCACGCATTTCTTCACTTTCTTACCTACACATTTGGAGATAAGGCCTAGACTAGACATTTTAATAATTTTTTAAAATAAAATATCCTATTATATTGGTCATAACTCAAGGGAGTCGTCAGAAATAAACACTTTATTAATATTTTTTGTTGGTTACAACTTGTAATTTGAACATTCCTTCAGTAAAAAAAAACTTTTTTGAAGTATGTTCCTTTGTAGGATATCACCATCTGGCTAGCATTAATGTTATCCTCAAGCCTGTAACGTTGCACAACAGGCTCCCAGAGATCATGTTCTTCATAATAACATGTACATGCTTTACATTATCCAGGGTAATAGACTTCCCTGAAGTAAGTTTTAGAACCACTAACCAGATCCTCAGAACTTCACCTTGATATTTGTTCTTCATTGAAACCTTCTAAGAAGTAGGTTCGTAGGTGGTGAACAATTTTTCTTAGAACACATTGGCAAGATGCCCCTGTGTTCGTCCACCAATTTGTGTCTGTGTCATATGAGTTAAACTGCACAATCATAGTAACCAAGTTAAGCTCATCTTGCTCTTATGCCTTTGGTTTGGGCTTGGACCTGTAGTTCTTCTTGAATTGGCTTTTCTTGTCATAGTTGAAGCAAGCCCCGTTGTTGCTGGACTTGGGCTTGAATGAAGTCGACTTCACCTTCATATGGTTGAAGTCATTTTTGTTGTTGTATGAAGACTTCTGCTTTCCATTGGAGTCTCTAGATTGTACCATGTTTGTCCCAGCAAAATACTAGGACAAGGTACCCACTTTAACTTGACTTATTGTTGTCTTCAATATGAATGAAGCGTAAAATGTTTTCTAGCATGATCTCCATATTCTTGCGGTAAATGTCAGTTGTGAATCGATTCCATCTATAAGGGAGCTTGAAGACAGACAACACTTCGTTGCTTCTAAGTACTTTGCACTTTTTTGTGGTTCGTGCTCCCATGGAAGTGTGGTTCGCACAATACTGCCGCTTTCGCAGAAATGACATTTTTTGCTAAATAACTATTTGTCTGCTTCGTAGGCGTATATATATGTCCATTTTGTAGGGGTTACTGTTGTAACCGTCCACTTAATGGGGAGTTACTCTCTATTTTTATTGTCCATTATTGGTATTGGACTGCTAGGGGGTTTCTTCCTATATAATCTCAAGTTTTTCTCTATTGGAAATAAGACTTGGAGATTATAAGCTACGAGAGGAGAGTTAGCTGCAGTTCTTAGAAGCAATGAAGTGATGCCCGTTCGTACGTTCCAAGAGTATAAGTTTTGTCCGTGCAGGGACACCACCAAAATAAGACATATTAGCGACTCTAGTACTTAACATCGCTAACATTAAAGAATTTAGCAACTCCGAATTGCAACGTCGCTAAACATCGATGTTTGCTTCGAATTGTGACTAATAGTGACAACAGTTTGGTATTTTGAGAACATGGTCGCTATGAGTCGGTCAACGTCGTTAGTTTTTTTACATTGTGATGTTTAGCGACAAACTTTTTAATGTCGCTAACTTTTTTTACATGTGCGATGTTTAGCGACATCCTATATCAATGTCGCTAAATCTTTTCATATACCCGATCGTGACTTTCCCTATTTATTCTAATTTTTCCCAAAACCTAAATTTCCTCCAAACGTGTGTACCCCTCTCTCTAGCGACCGCCCTTCCCTCCGACAATTTCCCTCCTTCTCGTGTGACCCTTCGGCGACCGCCTTCCGTTTGACGATCGTTCTCCCTCCGGCGATCGCCCTCCTCCTCACATGATTATACTGCGACCGCCCTTCCTCCGTCTCTAGTCCTCCACTGTCGACCTTCTCCCCTCTCTCCAGGTCCAGCCCTCCCTCCACCTCTAGTCCTCCCTCCGGCTCCAGTCCCCCACTGCCGACCCCCCTCCTCTACCCTCCCTCGGCTCAAGTCCCACCACCATTGCCGACCTCCTCCTCGGGCAACTCCCTCCTCGATAAACCGTAACCTTAAATCTGACACACATACACACAGGCACACCGATGTTTGCAATAACACATACATCACGCACACACACACAGGCACAGACATATACTGATTCTTGTCAATGAATGTGTGTGCATGTGTGTGTGTGTGTATACATACTAGTAAATGCACGTGCTGTGTACATATAATAAGAATATTATCCAATTATAGTCAAATATCTCTTCTAACTCATGTGGTTAAGATCAGAGGTATTCTTCTTGTTTGGTTGAGTTTGATTTCCCATGTTTAAAAATAATAACAAATTTAAACTTTTATTCAACAATTTTGTACATATTTTTTTTAAATAAAATGGACCATGATATACATACGGCTTAGACGACATACTTTTGAGCCGTTTTAAAGCCTCATTATATAGTAGAAGATATGCATAATTTTAATTAATACCAAATTGATATTACATATAGGACATAATATAGACACATAAATGAGTTAGTATAGATACATGTTAGTATGGTATCATGAAATTGTTATATGTGTATTTCCTAGTTTAGGGTATGAAGATATGCTTGTGTCGCATCTCCTACCAATGTATATACGAAAATAAAAACATGTTATAGTATATTGGAATGGAATAAGTCGTAACCGACACACATGTTGGAACTTACCTATTTGATAATAGTTTTGGCTAGACTTAGTACCTAAACAGTTATCTATTAAATAAATTATTGGCAAAAATTTAATTTTGCAAGAATGAAACAAGTATGTTTTCGTGCTAGAGAAAATGATAATATTGATCGTAGGAGTTGGTGTTTTAAGAAGACGAAAGTCAATATTATTTGGACCAGATACGTCCTCCTGGTCCGTCGACATCGATACAATCGATTACACTGCCTCCTTCTTCGGCATCTATGATTCATAGGAGCAATATGAGTTCCTTCTATCCGAGATGCGCGACGGTGCTCCTCCTCCTGATCAGCCGTAGTCCTTCATTGGACAAGTTTTTCGTTGTTTGTGTGATGACCCATTCTTAGGTCTTCATGTATTTATTTTATACTTTTAGTGACAGTATTTGATGTGATGTGACATTCTTGGGTCGTTGTTTATGTACTACAACTTTATGTATTTACTTTATTATTTATATTAACTCTATATACTTTTATCGGTGTTGAGTGTTCCATCGAAGGGTCGGTGAACCCTTGAAATTCAATAGAGGGTTGCTCCGGTCTATTTTTATAAACAATGATTTGATAACTACAGGTAGATTTTATAAACTGCGATGGTACAAAGTTTACAAACTGCTTACTTTTTTTTTAATTTTTTTTGTACTTTAGCAACGTCTAGTGACGTTCTGCGACTTCTAGCGACGTAGCACTACGTCACTAAGCCATCGCTAGCCTGTATCATTGATGTCAGTACCTTCTATAGAACGTCGCTAGTAAACTGACATGACGAAGTTAGTCATGTCAGTATTTTCATAGCAAAACATCGCTAATATTGTCGCTATTTACAGAAGAAAAAAACTGCAACATTTAGCAACGAATGTCGACGTCGCGGATTAGCAACGACACGCCGCTAAACGTTGCTACCTTCGAAACATTCTACGACGTGACTTTGTCGCTAAATGACGTCGCTATAGCGACATTTTTTGTGTCAACGGCTGTAGAATTTGCAACATCACATAAACGTTGCTAATTGCGTTGCTAATTATTTTTACGACATTTTTTGTGTGCATATTAGTAACATTTTTGGGCGTCGCTAATATGTCTTATTTTGGTAGTGGGATGACAAAATTTCTTTCTAGAACTTCATCTCTTCGAACTTGCTAGTTCATGAGAATAGATCGATGAAAAGAGTTGAATCTTACTTTGAGCCACAATGATCTTAATCACTCAAGCGAGCTGTCTTCTTCTCAACTATTCTTCCTATGTATTCTGTTTTTTGTTGTAGCAACAATGTTGCAAAGTTTAAAGGTTTATATTTCAGCATCTTGTGATCTATTTCTATTGTTGTTGTAATCGTTGTGCTTTATATTTTTTACGTATTATTGTGCGAAGTTTGTAATATACCTTAACTAATAGAAAAACCAGGAGTGGGGTATGGAGCCACCAAGGGTGGCCCAGGTAATGGGCCACTTGTTGGGGCTGGTCGGAAGTCCTGAATAGTAGAGTACTATGGAGTAGGAGACATGTTAGGTTTATCCTTGCCTCCTATTCCTATTCCTATTCCTATTCCTATTCCTATTCCGATTCGGACTCGAATATTGGATCTAAACTCTAGCTTTGTATCCGTCTCCACCCTTCATCGCCATTTGCAGCTAAGGCCATCTCAATTGGACCATCCTTAAGTGGTCCATAGATCCTAAACAAGTGCAACCCAAGCAAGTACTTGTTGGCCTTGAGCATTACAAGTGCATGCAAGAACGCACCAAAAATAAGGAGCCCAAGAAACATGGGTAGATGTTGTGTACAAACCAGGCAGAAGCATACATAGATCACCACAATCTAAATCTAGACCAAAACTGTTCATAAACATTGGACATTAGAGCTGCCATGGTGTAGTAGCCTAAGCCTAAGCCTAAGCCTAAGCCGAGCCCCCAACTAGCCCCAAGTCCTAGGAATCCAAGCTTAAACTCGAGTTCTTAAAAGAATGAACGAATAAGAAGAGTAGTAGTCCCTAGAAACACAACCCCATCTCCATACCCTTAATTTAATAACATTTAAAATATATAACAAAAAACTAATAAGTAGGTAAATAATGAACTTTTTCATTTTCTCTCTCACTTGTTTCTTCTTTAACTTTATCTTCTTTTAACTCCCTTCTTCTACTAGCACTGCCCCCATGGGAAGACCAAATGGTACATCTAGACTGACCCCTGGCAGGTGGGCCAGGTGCACATCCTGGAGTATTTTTTAATGATTATTCTTTCTTCTATTTTTTTTGCGCAAATACACTTCTGACAGTTGTTGCAAGACTATTAAAATTTTGATATTTCGGTTCATAAATTTTGATATTAACTGGCTCAGTACATATACAATAAAATATTGATAATTATACTGTAATTTTGATATTAACTGACTACATGACTATCAAAATTTTAATAATTATACAGTAATTCTTTTTAACAATACTAAATATTCACAAGGCTGTCAAAAATATCTTTTCTCCTAATAAATTGTAGTGCCTTAACATTTTTTTTTCTCTCTTCCTATAATCTAATAAGCTCTATTTAAAAAAGAAAATAATTATTTTAATATATTATCTGTATAAAATTTGAACTACATCGGACTATTTCGCAATAGTGTATCCATTTTCGTTGAATTTTTTGTTGTCATGTTCCTATAATTGTGTATTAGTAAACCTCGTCGGTTGGGTTTAGAGTTTATTTATTATTTATTTAAATATTAAAAAATGTTTATTAATTATTATATATGTATTGCCCGTTTTTTGGGCCTGCCTTGGATTTGGGGTTAAAGGCCTCGAGAAGAGGGAGAAAGCGTTTTGAGAGAGAGAGAGAGATCTTTATTCTCTTCTTCAAATTGTTGGTTGCTTTGGTTTACTACTACTTACTAGTGAGTAGAGACCACTATTCTTCTTCCTTCCTCCTTTCTTTCTTTCCTTCCTTCTACATTGGTTTCTCCACTCCCCATTCAAATTCCAAGTCCCCTCAACTTGTTTGCTCCACTGCCCATGTCCCCAATCTCCATCCACTGCTGCAAACAGAGCCAAAGATCGAACCTTTAGCGTAGTTCTGGAACAAAGTTGGGATCTTTTTCCTCTTCACTTCCGTGCCCACGTCTCCAATCCAAGTATATTTGCTAGTTACAGGAGGAAAGATCCAATCTTTGGCATAGTTTTGGAGGAAAGTTGGGATCTTTTGATGTTGGCTGCCCCAATATCTTCTCTTTAGAAGGGTTTAGGTGTGGAGGGACAAGAATTGGTTTGGATGTATGAAGGAATTCTGAAACAATGAAAGATGTGAATTCTAAGAAAAGCAAGGTACTTTCCTTCAATATCTCCTACATTTGTTTGTGTGTTTTTTGCTTCTGGGAATTGCTGATTTGTTGTTCAATTTGGTGAAGCTGTCATGGTCCAAGAGCTTGGTTAGAAAATGGTTCAATATCAAGAGCAAAGCTCAGGATTTCCATGCGGATGATGTTGTGGGCAGAGGTATTTTTCTTCAATTATTGCTTCATTTCTTTGTTCTTCACTTGTGATCAAGTCCAATTTCTCTTATTCTTTTTCCAAAACTAATGGGTACTAAATGATTTTATCCCACAAATTTCTTTTTGGGTTGTTCAAACTCTTGGTTCTGATGCACACATCAGTTCAAGAAACCCAGCCTTTCTTTTTCTTTATTTAAACTGTGTTTTTTTTTTCCAGGATGTGAAGAACAACAACAACAACAACCAAGAACCAGCTTCTCAGAGAGGGAGTCATGCACAGTCAAGAAAAGCAGAACAGGTTACAATGTGCCTCTTAGTACTTTTGGACCACCACCACTATACTCACACTCACACTCTTCTTTTGTTATGTCCACAATTCCTTTTGAAATTATGTGCTGCCCTCACATTGTACACTACCATTGGAAAAATTCAGAGAATTCTTCTTCCAAGAGGAACCCAGACAGAGTTAGTAAGGGGAGGTATGATCTTGATGCTGCTCAAGTTACAGATGTCCAGGACTACAGGTTCCTGAAATTGATTTCTTGGAACTTTCTTAATTTGACCTTCTTTTTCCCCCATTAGCTAAATATTAAATGCTGTGATTGTTGTTTTGTTATTGTCAGGGTCTTCGTCGCAACATGGAATGTGGGTGGAAAATCCCCACCAAGCTACTTGAATCTTGAGGAGTGGCTCCATGCCTCACCCTCTGCTGATATTTATGTGTTAGGGTAAAATTTTTGTTATTTGAGTTATGGTTCGTTGCTCAAAAGTTCTTTGACAATTTTCCTAATGCTAAACCGTAAATTTCTACTCAGGTTTCAAGAGATTGTTCCTCTGAATGCCGGCAATGTTCTTGGCACGGAAGACAATGCCCCGGCCAGGAAATGGGTGTCCCTCATTAGGAAGACACTGAACAATCTACCAGGAACAAGTGGTAGTGTGAGCTACCACACCCCTTCCCCAGTCCCTGACCCTATCGTGGAGCTCGACGATGATTTTGAGGGGTCCTCGACGAGACAGAGGAACTCCTCTTTCTTCCACCGCCGTTCGTTCCAGTCCCTGAGTCGGAGTATGAGGGTGGATGGGGATATGATGATGCCGCAACCTCGGCTGGACCGTAGGTTTAGTGTCTGCGAGAGGGCCATCTTCGGAAGCAGGCCGAGTGATTTCGATCCCAACTATAGATGGGGAGGTTCCTCGGACGACGAAAACAACGGAGGGGATTCTCCCAATACTGGCTTCTCTCCGATGTCTTCTTATGGTTATGGTGTGCCCAGTGCCATGGAGGAGAGGGAGCGACCAGCAGGGAACTCTAGGTAGTCTTCCTCAAGAATTTCATTGTATGGTGGTATATCATGTTACATCCTACCCATCTTACAATTTAATTTTGCTCATCTCATTTATCTTTGGCAATTCAGATATTGCTTGGTTGCGAGCAAGCAAATGGTCGGAATATTTCTCACAGTCTGGGTGCGTAGCGACATGAGAGAGGACGTGAAGAACATGAAGGTTTCTTGTGTGGGCAGGGGATTGATGGGTTATCTAGGGAACAAGGTATTTTTAATTCTTAGTTTCACCTAAGAAAGAATAAAATTGTCCTTCGTTCTCAATCCACTTTCAAATTGATGCTCTATACTCGTATTTGTTTTTGGTGGGTTGCTTGTGTCCTTTCCAAGCAATCTACTGTGTTTTTATGTATCCTTTATGCACACATTAGATTTGTTTTCTATTTTCATATAAGTATGGTTGTTCTTGAATATGAATATTTCTCCGACGTTCATTAAGAGAGAACGATTCTGTGGTGGCTTACAGGGTTCAATATCTATCAGCATGTCTTTGCACCAAACAACATTCTGCTTCATCTGTTGCCATTTGACCTCAGGCCAGAAAGAGGGTGATGAACTAAGAAGGAATTCAGATGTCATGGAGATCCTGAGGAAGACGAGATTCCCTAGGGTTCATGGCACTGCCCATGTCAAGTCACCTGAAACAATCCTTGAGCATGAGTAAGTTTGTGCCTTTATAATCTCATGGATCTCTTAATTTTTGAAATTATGTTATATTTCTCATTGATGTAAGTTCGTCTCCCTTTATCGTAATGTAGTCGAATAATATGGCTTGGGGATTTGAATTACCGAATTTCTCTTTCGTATCGATCTGCAAAAGCACTTGTGGAGATGCAAAACTGGAGAGATTTGTTGAAAAAGGATCAGGTGGTTTTTCTTTTCTTTGAACTAACAGTCTCAGTAGATATGCCATTAAGAATTTCCTTTGTTCTATACTTTTCCTTACTTTGCCTTTTTCTATACTGAAGTGAGGTTAAAGATTTCTTCTGATTTACTGAAAGCCATGATTCTTCTACTCTCTTTTTCTTTATCCACTATTAAAGATTTGGTGCAATCTTTGATTGCTTTTCTTTCAACAGCTTCGCATAGAACAAAGGTGTGGCCGTGTCTTTCAGGGTTGGAATGAAGGAAGGATATATTTTCCTCCAACATATAAGTACTCGAATAACTCGGATCGATATGCTGGTGATGACATGCATCCAAAAGAGAAAAGGCGAACACCAGCTTGGTAGAAACTTAAGAATATTCCTTGTAGCAAAAGACCGTTGCTTATTTATGTATGTTGATTTTTTCCTTACCTCATTGTTTGTGTTTGTTTAAAGGTGTGATCGCATCCTGTGGTATGGAAGAGGCCTCAATCAGTCGTCTTATGTTCGTGGAGAATCAAGATTCTCTGACCATAGACCAGTATATGGCATATTTACTGCTGAGGTAGAACTGCTCAACAGGAGTCGACTGCGGAAGAACTCAAATTGCTTGAGCTCCCGAATAGAGGTGGAAGAACTCTTGCCATATGCACATGGATACACTGAACTCAGTTTCTTCTGAAGGAGGAAAACGAGTCAGGCCTTGAAGGTGTTCTTTCTTGGATTTTAGAGAATTATAGTCTTACAACTTGGGAGCGATATGAGAAGCTTATTTGATATACCGAAATGCTTTCTTTCTCATGTATATTATGAAAGAGGCTTTACTAAACCTACAAACAAACCAGTAGGCAAGATCTGAGGCCTTTAGTTAAAGTTATTCAAACTTCTGACTTTTTGTTGATTAATCAGGATGTCTTGTCTCTCTCCAAGGCCAAAGATGAGCACCAACCTCTTTCTGGACTCCAATTTGAAGGACAACAAAACCCACAAACATACAGGTAACCATATAAAATCAGGATCTCTCTCACATGGACTGAACTTATTTGGATCTTTTTAGACATCACTGGAAATACTTTGAACTTTCATTCAACTTATCGGTATTGGTTTCATATATTGGCCTTACAACAGAGTCTAGAGAAAGAGGAGGGGATTCATGACCTACTAATTTAGAGGTAATTTCTTTTTCTTAATTTTTTTTTTTTAATTTGGCATACTCTCTCCTGTAACTTCAGTTATAATTGTCTTAATTTTTAATCCTGCATCCTTTGATTCAACAGGAGATTGAGCATGGTGATTTTGTCGCCTACTAAGTACTGAGCCTTCAATTATATGTTTGAAGAAAGAGATTGACCCAATAAACGACTAACTATACTGCACCGCCGGCTTGTTTTACACTCTTGAAGCCCCCGAAGAACTCTCTACAAGTAATCAATAGCTTCTAAAGTTCAAATCCGTTAAGTTAATAAGAGGAATCAGAATGCTTATAGACCGAAAGATACTGTGGGAGCTGTCATGGTCAGAACCAAGTGGGTGTACTCGTATACATTAAATATGATTCCAAAATAGCTGATATGATTCTTTTGAACAAGTTGTAGGATTTCTTTTCTTGTATTTTGTAGGATGAGGCTGTATTAGGATGATGACCAAAAGAAATAATCATTTTGTACAGTCTCAAGAATTCCATACATACTTCTTGTTCACAAAGCATGTTAGCTGGTTTCATTCTGGAAAGGGAAAAAATTCATTGATTATATTTGTTGTGTATATAAAATGCTCGAATCCTTCTCCGATTAAAATTAAAATGGGATCGTTAGAATGGAATGGGCTATGGATATTGATGCTTTTTTAATATATATTAATTTGAGATCATAAAAGTTGAGAAAATGACGGATGTGGTGGGTAGGGCAGGGGACCTGAATCTTTCAGGAGCTTGAGAAACAAAAGATTTGAGCTTATAAAAAAGCTGGAAAAGCATGTTACAGTCTTTAAAGAGGAATGTTTCTTTGACTCTTGGAATGTCCAAAGTTAGAAGCATCTGTCAATTGGTTTGTTAAGCACATCCTTTCTTTCTCTCTCAATTTATGTAGCTTGATCATAAATGAGCGTTGAGCAACTCTAAAGATGTCGTGGAGAAATGGCGACCTTCAATTGTGGTAAAATCTGATACAATGTCTCTTCCTATAATAAATACACAGCCACAACTTAGCTCACCACGTGATAGTGACGAGCCTCAAGTCCCTACCGATAGTGCGTCATGACACTATTGGAGAGTGTCGACACTGTGCGTCATGACACTATTGAAGGAGAGTTAAAACAAACCACTGTCAAGTTGTGATTCCGTCCCACTGAATAATTTCTCCTTATCTTGGCCACACAAATATTTTGACACTAACTCCGTCGTTGCCAAGGAATTCTTTCTCCTGTCGTTTGACAATGTCATTAAGAAGAGAGATGCTACTGATGAAAGAAGACTAAATAATATATGCCAATGACTCAATTTTCGAATTTCATATGGAATATATTACAGTACTAATTAGTTCTTGGAACTTTTGTTTGTAACTTAACCATCAAAACTTGATTAGATGTACAGAATTAATTTGCTTTCCCTTCTAGCTCTGTGGATGTGATTGCGCACTAAGAAATTTTTTCTTTTCTTTTCTTCCTAAGCAAACAAATGTGTCTTCATCGACGACAAATGTAGAAGAGTGTACTCATCAACAGAACCGGCAATGCAGTACAAGAAATGATCCTTAACGACTCATTGCATTTTTTGATAAACTATCGTTTGTTTGTCGCTTAAGCACATCAAGATATGTCATAGCGACAGTTATATACTCTTGATCTCACGAGCATATAAATTAATGGCGAAAAAAAACTTTTATCAAATTAATATAAAAAGAAAAGTTATTATCCAGCTCGTGTATCAAGCGCAAACATATCTAACACAATCTGGGAGAATTTTATGTTTGTTATGAAAATGAAGGAGAAAGAGAAGAAATTGGTGGCCAGAAAACTGTAAGTAGCTTTTCTTATTGATAACATATATAGAGGGAATCAGATAGAGAGGTTGTTGTGGTATGGATAAGGTCATCCATATTTAGATTTATTCAAACCACAACACTCCCCCTTGGATGTCCACTTTAATTATTGCCTCATTAAAAAATTTTCAAGAAAAAATCCTTTGAAAAAAATCTATAGAAAAGAAAATAGTACAATAATATTCTTCAGGAATATAAGTCTTTAGGAATCTAACTGGGTGCGACTTACACTGCCTCATTAAAAACCTTTCGAAGGAAAAAACCCAGTGGAAAAAAGCCTCAACGAAGGAAAATAGTATAATGTGCAAAGACATGATTCAAGATATCTCCATTAACATCTTGAGGTTGCTTGTATCTACATGATGCTCTCCCTAAAAAATATTACATTATTGTTCTTACATCAATTCAAAATAAAAAAATCAACCCCCAATACAATTTAAATATTATATATCACCTCTACACTTTATTTGTCTATACATTTGTACTCGTATTCTTATGAATAGGTTGCAGGCTTTATTTGTAATTCTTGAAAGCTCGCAACTCCCCCTGATATGTCTGAACTATTGAAAACATAGTCATGCACATTCCTTGTTCGCTTTGATAAAATTGTCGCAGTGATTTGATTTATTCTCTCTACCTGCAACATTATTTATAAAACATACCTTGTTTGTGGTATCCGCTTATTAGAGTATCAGATAAATATCATTCATCTGCATATCTCATTAGATCAAAATATTCATCAAGAATAATTTATGTGCCTAATATTATTCTAAAATATCGTGCTGAGTAAATGACAATAATTTTTTTTATATTCTTTAAACATGGTACTTTAGGACCCAGAACATGTTCTTTTGGTTGTAAAAGATCATATTGATCTGATCATTATAGGTATATCATTCATATTAAACCTCTGGAGGAGATTTATCTCTACAGGAGATTCATAGTATCTCTCTTCTAGAGACTCATCTTTTCATGAGATTACATAAGATCTCTTTTGGATATTTATTTTTATCTCTTCTGGAGATTCCTCTCTTCTGGAGATTCCAATCTCTTCGGGAGATTCCAATCGCTTCGGAAGATATTTCAAATCTCTTGGGAGATATTTCAAATCTCTTCAGGAGATGTTGTCATATTTTCTATCTCTTCAGAAGATTTTCTCTTTAGGAGGCAATCTTCAGGAGACTTTTAATCTCTTAAGAAGGTGATCATTTTGATGAATCCGTTCAGGAATTTCTCCATAAACTCAATGAGCCTATCACATTCTTCTGGATGGTTTAATCCATATGTAGATCCTTCGGGGATAACATGATAATATCAAATCCTTCAAGGATTTACATAAAAATATTAAATCCATGACCTTCGATAATATATCTTATCATCTAGGTTATCATGATCGAAGAATATCTTTATTCATACTCTATTCATGATCATTTCATGAATCCTTGAGCGATTATATATATGGATCTCTATTTGTTACAAATGTCCATTCAAAATCTATCAGGTTTATTCTCTTTAGGTTTTGTACTGTAACACTCCACATCGTGCGAGAGCTATCGCATATATTTATTAGATTATTCGTGGTTTTAGTGTTATCCTTTAATTTTATCACCCTTTTTTATTCTCATTCGATAATGTCATCTATCATAAATTTTCTTGATTCCAAATTTCTCGTAACTATGTATAAAATATATATTTTATGGGTACCTGTGACGCCCCAGTCCCAAAATACTTAGGACTAGGTACGTATCCATGCCAGCTGCATACATACGAAGTATACTCCAATATATGGAACCCTCATATGAATACATAAGCTGTAAAATGCAGTAAACCAAGAGTAATCTAATCTCATCCACAAATGAAGAATAAAAGAGATTATATAATCAACTGTAATAAGTCTTTGTACAATACGTTGGGCGGAGACAAATCCACTACCAACAAGTAAGAAAAATATACATGGAATGGAAATGATTTGGCGGAAGTAGCAAAGAAAGACCCAAGACACGTCATCTTCGAATGAATAGAGAAGATCGCGACCTCGACTAGAACACCTACAATATCACAGAAGCACACGCCTGGAGAGATAACCAAGTTCTCAGAGGGACGTAACAAGATACAGGAAGAACATGTCATTTGAACTGAATATAAATGCACCATAAAATAAAGTTAAATTAAGTGTCCAAATCATAACACGGCTCAATATCCCATCATCGAAGCAGTAGGCAACCCCTAAACCAAACAAGGACAAGGGGTAACATACTACTCCGCGATGTGACATTTTTCTATGCCATGATTGAAACATAAAATTTGCTAAGGTCTCCTAACCTTTCTAGTAGGCAATTAGAAGACATCTAGATGTATGGGCAGGTGAAGGCTGACTCCCCCAGGACAAGATAACAACTCTCAACACGCACACGTCAAGTACCAATACTATCAGCCGGCATAACTCGAGGCTAGCGGCCCACGTGACCCATCAGTCCACATAGCTCGAGGCTAGTGACCACCGTGACACGACTATCGTAGTACGCAGTTACTACGACTTTTGGATTTGGGTAGCCCATACATTTAATTGTCTTCTCCCTTCCAAGGTCACTAACATAAGGTAATTCGCTAAGACTAGGTCCATATGCAAACAAAAAGGCAAGAAGGAAAAATATCTAAAAGCAAATAAAGTGAACTAAAAATAACAAGTAATGGATCCAACTGAAAACAGATAATAAATGTGCAGTAAATAAATAAAGATGCATCAATTATAAAAAGTAAATAAGGCAAGGTATCTTGCCTGAGGTTTTGTGCAAAAGAGAATAATCCAGTAGCTCGAACCGGCACATAAATAAAACAAGAAAAGCCAAATCCCGCAGATGACTCCGGATGCAACAAACATCACGAACGAGTTTGAAATAAAAGATACGCCTAGGAAACGCATGTCCAAAAGTTAAATTCTGGAACATGGTCAATATCGTAATTTCAGGTCAAAACGATATCCACCGTTGGACTCACTTTGCACCGAAATGCGTACCAATATCTACGGTCTCTAAAGTCGTCAAACTACATGTCTACTGATTTGTTTTGATAATACGAACCTAACGGTATGTCTAATTTTGGATTTCGGTGTGCCGTGCACAAAATCGTCCGTTGAGTCGGATTGTGGGCCCGCCAAAATGGCATCCCAGTCAACCTTCTCAAAATTGAACCAAACTTGGCTCGCAGGACCAGAAAAATATTTCGAGTCCAATGGCACAAGTTTCGTCGCAATTTGATGAGTGTATACGAAGTTGTGACTTAATTTTCAAAGGGTCGATATGGGGGTATCTCGGCGGATACGCGCTGATTTCGTCGCGCACATGCAACGAAAATCGGGTTCCGTCAGTTCCCACACGTCGACAACATCCATATGCGCATTTCGATGCGTATAGTACATCACCCGGTTTGTCGGGGCGCACGTCGTATCGGGGTATTTTTTTAATTTTCGAAAACAGAATTTATAATTTTTCGTGAAACTTTAACAACGCGTAACTTTCTAAATACTAGATGAAAAGTGAATCTAGAAGATGCGTTACAATCTCGGTTATGTTGTCTTTGACTGTCTTCAATTAGTTTCTACAAAATCTTAAAGTACAGAACGAAAAGTGGCCGACAAGTTGATGTTTCAAAACAGTTTTTAATATTCCAAAAAAGTGATTTTTTTCCAACTTCGTCTCGATTTTTCGAGCAAGTTGGATGGCCATGTCAAAATCCACCTGGGGGATCTCGAAGAGGGTCATGTGGGCTTTCTACATGAATTTACGGATCTAAAAACGGAGTTAAGATAAGAGAGATATCGATCGGAGAATTGGGATACCTTAAAGTGGAAAAACTGTTGTTGTTGTTGTTGTCGTCGTGACGACCGGGAGACGGGACTGCTGCTGCGGACAGCACGTCGGAGAGGGGTTAGGAGGAAGGAGAGGAAGAAGACGGAAGAGAAGGTTAGGATTTAGGTTTTTAGGGTCAAATATATATATACATATATATAAGTATATATATAAAAGGGGCTAGGGGGTCGGCCTTGAATGGGTCACTGAAGGGGTCGGCCCCAACTTTGTTGCAGCTGTTGCTGCTGTTTATGATTCTAAGGTTTCACCCCTTTTGCATATTGCTAGCAAGTTGCTGCTATGGTCGCCCACTTGTGGGGCTGACCAAAGTTGTTTAATTTTTTTTCTCTTTTCTAATCTTTATCTTTTCAAAACTTTTAAATATATATATATATATATTTATATCTATATTTGTATATGTATATATCCATACATATACCATAATTTATTTTAAAAACCAAATAACAAATTTAATATTATATATCCAAATATGGAATATATTTAAACATATCTACATGTATATATAAATTTAATTCACAATAAATCAACTCATAATAATAATCATATCTTAATAAAATAAACATGTTTAATAAATCTCCACAAAATAACTTTAATAATAATAAATTAATAAAAATTGCTCCAATGGGTGAAATATACCACACACCCTTATCCGGGTCCAGGAAAATGTACAATCTTGTAAAATATTATTTAAAAAATACCAATAATTGTACACATAATTAAATAATTGGAAATTGTACATAAAATTCTAAAATAATTTAGAAAATATTTTTACTACATAAAATATGTCTACATGGCCACCTTGGTCCCATTCCATGCCTACATGGGCTTAAATTCGGTTCGGGCCCAGTTCGCGCTGAATTGGACAAACCGGGTCACCTAAAAATCAATATATAAAATAATATTTAAATAATTTAAATAAGTCCATTCAGAACTTGGCCTAGTTTTCCTAGTTTGGACAAAACTATGGCTAGGCCTCCCATGGCATGGCTAATATACTAGTCAAGGCACACTGCTACAACTTTCGTGTTAAAAGTCATGGTCGACTAGTGCTCCAAAACTCAACAATGGCTAAGGTCATTTTTAATAATTAATAAATACCATAAATAGTATAAATTTATTTTTAATTCTAATAAAATAAATAATAAAAATAATTAAAAAATAAGGGTTTTACATCCTACCCAACTTACAATAATTTCGTCCTCGAAATTTAGGATTAATAGGGTAGATAGGGTTGAGGGATAGGAAGAGTTCGTCAATACCAAAATACAATTAAATTTTGGAGGAGGCGATAAAATGACATTTAACACCACCATGCAATAGAAAATTGTGGAGTCGATATATACAAAAAATATATCATGGTTATGGAATTAAATAAGGATTGCTAGTGAAGGTAACAAAATTTTGAATATCCAATTTTAGAGAACAGTAAGGAATTGAGTAGGCCAAAGAGAATAAATTAGACATTTAGGAGATATGATTCCTTAAGGGAGAACTGGATACTAATCGTCTTGGTCGAGGGTTTGATTAAGTGGTGATCATAATCATTCTCGTGTGTTCAAGAATGATTGGAGAGTGAACGATGATAATTCTAGGGTTGAAGAAAGGAAGATTAGTTTAAGGCGAGGATATAGCCACATGAGTCGGTCGGTGGTTATCTACATTTCGTGTATATATAACTGATAGGGCAACTAAAGGTGATACCTTGGACCGATCTATCAAGTACAGTATATTACTTTCCAAAATAAGTAAAAGACAAGAACAATAAAGGTTTCAAAGACGGTACAATTGAGTATGAATGCGGGGTTCATAGGCGACGAAAATAATTCCAAAAGAGAATTGTCAAGGCTGTCGCGGATGTGACTCTAGGACAAGTTTAACTATGTCACCATCCACGCAGAATAATACATAAAAAGCGAACCAAAGTGCAATAGGCTGATCAGACCATCATGCACCGGTTCTGATTAGACAATATGTTAGTGGGTGCACCCAATAAAATATGTCATGATCAAGCTTGATAACGAAATAAGCTTGCAAAACTAAAGCTACATTAGCAGCATGAGATAGTCAAAATATGAGCAAGGATGGTACTGATGAAGGAAATTTTAAATAGTCTAAGATCTTTTAAAATCAAGTCTTGCCCGAAGTGTAGGCCTTTACAGTTGTCCTAGTGTTTGCTTGCTTATGGCTTGGTTGGCTAAATGGGTTAGAATCCTTCAGATTCCATAGTCTAAGTAAACTCATCACTATGGGTCACAAGGACAAAGGGTTTGATGGGTCGTGAGGTATTCTACCCAACATACAAGAGTTAAACTTGTAGTATGACGAGACAATGGGTCAAGTAATCAAGGTAATGCACAAGTTAAGCATTAAGGAATTTAGTAGAACATATTCACAACTTTTAAATGGTAACTTTATTTAATCAATCAAAACAACCTTATCACATCATTAATATATTTTTATTTTATTCCAAAATTTGTGATATTAGCAATCCAACATTAAACTAAATTTTTAAATAATCTTATCAGTCAAAAATTATTTTTTTACCAAAAATCTAAATAGATTTGTAAATCCTCAATCATAGGACACGATTTAAAATAAGAAAAATTCTCAATAATCGTTTTCAAATATTGTAAACCAAAATTTACCATCATTACTTCCATTTAAAATTCAAAATTTACTAAACACGAAAATCGTAAGTTGTACAACTCAAATTTAAATAATTTCTACGGCCATTTGTAAAAGCTAAGATCATTTTCAAACCAAATTTATAACTGTTCAAAGGTGTATAAATATAATCCAATAAATCATAAACATCAAAACTCGAAAATCAAATAAATTTTATATTTGTTCAAAGATGTATATCTATCACCCAAAAATTTAAATATCACAACTCGAAACGCAAATCAATTTTATATTTGTTCAAAGATGTATATCTATAACCCAATAAATCATAAATATCAAATCTTGAAAATCAAATCAATTCCTTATATCAAGGGTATAAAGATTCTAGCTATTTTTTTCTCGCAGTATCAATCCTATGGTGTTTACTATTTAGAAATCTCAATATTAAATTTCCTTGGTAATATTCTACTTTACAAATTACTAATCATTAAATCATACTTTTAAAAAAAACCTTTTTAACTCAATTATAGTCTTAAATGTATTCCAATTGCCAATATAACCATTCTAGCCATGTGTTTGACCTATGAGCATATACTAGCGTAGTCATCTTCCTAGTTGACACTAAGCACGAAAATAAGAATCAACGGTAGAAAGGAATCAAGCAAGATGCAATTCAAGGAGGTCGAACAAGAGTTCAGAATTTGAAGCTAAGTGGAGAGGTCAAGCTGTATGGATGAGATTCCTAGATTCTAATCCTATGTTGCAGGTTCACATCGGTACAATTACGTAACCGAAGTGACAGACTCGACCTGCATGGGCCACCACAAAAATATGTAACGCCCCAGTCCCAAAATACTTAGGACTAGGTACGTATCCATGCCAGCTGCATACATACGAAGTATACTCCAATATATGGAACCCTCGTATGAATACATAAGCTGTAAAATACAGTAAACCAAGAATAATCTAATCTCATCCACAAATGAAGAATAAAAGATATCATATAATCAACTGTAATAAGTCTTTGTACAATACGTTGGGTGGAGACAAATCCACTACCAATAAGTAAGGAAAATATACATGGAATGGAAATGATTTGGCGGAAGTAGCAAAGAAAGACCCAAGATACGTCATCTCCGAATGAATACGGAAGATCGCGACCTCGACTAGAACACCTGCAATATCACAGAAGCACACGTCTGGAGAGATAACCAGGTCCTCAGAGGGACATAACCAGATACAGAAAGAACATGCCATATGAACTGAATATAAATGCACCATAAAATAAAGTTAAAGTAAGTGTCCAAATCATAACACGGCTCAATATCCCATCATCGAAATAGTAGGCTACCCCTACAACCAAACAAGGACAAGGGGTAACATACTACTCCGCGATGTGACATTTTTCCATGCCATGATTGAAACATGAAATTTGCTAAGGTCTCCTAACCTTTCTAGTAGGCAATTAGAAGACATCTCGATGTATGGGCAGGTAAAGGCTGACTCCCCCAGGATAAGGTAACAACTCTCAACACGCACACGTCAAGTACCAATACTATCGGCTGGCATAACTCGAGACTAGCGGCCCACATGACCCATCAGTCCACATAGCTCGAGGCTAGTGACCACCGTGACACGACTATCGTAGTACACAGTTACTACAACTTTTGGATTTGGGTAGTGTAGGATGTGGAAAATTATGACACGCTGTCATTTTCATCCATACGCTTAAAGACAGATGTCAGTTGAAGCCATACGCTCAATTCAGAGTTGTACGCTCATTCAAAAGCCATACGCTCAGTAAATATTTTATTATTTACTAAAGTGACAGCACAGCATATGTTTAAATGAGGAATGAATCTGACACTTCATCTTTCGTGCAAAGACAGCTGTCACAAGAAAAGTAACCGTCGTATAGGTTTTCGAAGAGTCGGTTTTGTCTTTTACGAGGACAACTCAGCAGCCTTCATAAATACAAAAGCCATCATTACTGTCAGTTATGACAGTCTGTCAGCCGTCAAATCCGCAGTCACGACGCTCGAGAAGATTTTGTCAGCTATGGGAAGATATGGTGTACCAAAGAAGATTGATGATAGCCACGTGGCCACTTCTCCAGTGAGCGTATCGACCTCACATGACTCCTTCTTCACACAGTCAAGTGAGCGTATGGACCTCACATGATTCCTTGCTAAACAAGCGAGCGTATGACCTCACATGACTCCTTGCCCATAAAGTGAGCGTATGGATTTCCTATGGCACTACGCTGTCCAAGTCGGCGTATAAACTCTCATTCAACAAGGCAGCGTATTACAGCAACCATATCCAGGATTACAGTCAACACACGTTCTCACGTGTCCTGTACCAGTTATCCACTTCTCTAGAAGTTATGCAACGTGGCATCCAGGCCATCAATCTCTCCTGAACATGCTCCACTACTTTCAACCGCACGCTAATGTGTCTCCATCAGAATTTGCCACGCGTCCCTGCAGTTATGCACACGTCAAGTAACTACCTGAGCGTATGCTTAAGGACAGTTATCCTGAACTCTATAAAAAAGAGTTTCTTCATCTTCATCAGAGACTACAGTCAATTTCAGAGAGAACAAAGAGATTGCCCAGTTGCTGTCCAAGTTCTTCAAAGTTCGAGTCTTCTTCATCGCATCGTCCAAGGGATAAAGTAATCGTCTTCTAGATTAGATTCCTACAGTTGTAATTTTCTCAGATACAAAATAAATAAAGTGAATTTATTTATGGAAAACAAATTGGCGACTCTGCTGGGGAAAGCTGTCTCCTCCAATGAGATAGCAACAACTCAATGCGATACTTCGTCGATCGGCTTGACGAAGAAGACGATGGTTGTACAATTCGACCAATCGGCTTATGAAGAAATGCTCAAGGCGAAGGAGGGCCGCACTGCTTCCTCCGCTCTTCCTGTTGCCAAGAAGAAGGGATACTCCGTCTATGTCCCTAAGTCTTCTGCAGCAATCCGAGACGCTTCTGTCACTTCTCATGCTGACAAGAACACGTCTTCAACTTCTATGAAGCACACTTCGGCTTCTCGGAACACGGCAACAGTGGTTTCCCCTAGTCACGCTGACAAAATTGGTTCTTTAACCAAGTCAATGTGTCCAAGGAAAACCATCTCTGGACATGTCAAAGTCCCTTCTCCTTCTATTCTTACGACAGCAGTCGGCTCTTTAGCCATTGATGACTCTGAGCGTATGGCATTCAAAGGGCAGCGTACGACAAAGGCAGCGTACAAAAGCCAACATCAGGCAGCGTACGCTGAGCCAAAGCTAGTGTATGCTAATAAAAAGGCAGCGTATGACCAGAAGTCCAAACTGAAGTCAGCGTATGCTAACAAATACAGTCCTTTGACTGTTTCTGAAAATCAAATTGGGGGTTCTCTTCCACAGAACATACAAATGATTCTCCCTCAACTTGCACATCTTGTGCCAACCAAGGAGAAAGACTCTTTAGTCAACTCCTCTACTTCTAAGGTCTTTACCTCTGGAGTTAATTTGACTAGTACTCTTACTAGATCAAACAATGGAAAACGCCTTTTGGCTAACTCCTCCAAAGATGGATTATTACCGACTCCTAGTCGGAATAATACTCATCTTCCTTCTCTCAAAATTTCTCGGTCTGAGAAAGGCAAATTACAAGTATCTAAGACTGATATCAAAGTCAAATCTCCCACGGATCTTCGTAATAAGCTTAATCAGAATCGGTTCGGTTCCACTGAGACAAGTATATTAGACCCTGATGCAGAATATGCCAAGAACTATGTGGCTCAAATTAATCAGTCTTTATACACTCAGGAACCAAGAAGACAGAAGAACAAAAGACAAGTTTCTACACAGAAACTATCTTCAAATACTTCCCAATCTGTTCCTACAGATCTCCGAGAATATTTGCAAAATAAACAGAGAATTGACACTCCATCTGGCTATGACATTGCCCATATTTGCCATGAAAAGCATGGTTGTGACTTCCAACCTCGGGTTGTCATCCAATGTTGTTGTTCACCAAAAAGACAATCTGTTTTCGAACGGATTCAATATGAACCAATGTTGGATGAAGATGAACCTCTTTATGCTTCTGTCAACATAACTTCCAGAAATATTGGGGGTAGCATACGGTCTGATGCTATATCAGACTCTGAAGATGGTGTTTATCTCGGCACTCGATCCAGGACCGGAGCCTTGACCAGAGCCTCTTCTTCTTCTCATCCAAGTGGTAATCCGGAGATCACAGAAGACTTCCTTGGAGAGTCTAATTTTCCAGTATTGACTCCTGTAAAAAGCCCTGGGAAAGATACTGATTCACACAGTGATAATTCAGAACAGACTGTTTCATCATCTATTCCTCGAATGATTACCACTTACATGGCAGAAAGTGATCATGAACCTTCGACTAGCAATGAGGCTCATGAACAGAGGATTTCTTCTTTAGAACAACAATTGCGAGCTATGGCAGATACATTGAGTGCTATGCACACTCTAATGCAGGCTCAACAACAGACAGCACCACCAGTGGTATTGAATACCCCTGGTGTTCCAAACCCCGAACCCTCTATTCCGGGGGTATAATCTAATGTTCCTGTACAAACTACCCCAAGTCACTCTGGAGCTGGGGGTGGTACATATGCTGCAGTTCCTCCTCCCAATTACACTCTACAAGCCACAACTCCACAATCTTCGGGAGTTGTCTCTGAAGAATTGAAGAATCTCAAAACTCAATTCGAGGCATTCAAACAGAAGGATGGTTTACAAAGGTTAGGCATCAAACAGCCTTATCCGATAGAATGGAAGCAGGTATCGTATCCACCAAAATACAAACCTCCGACCATCTCTTTCTATGATGGGACAACCTCTCCAAGTCAGTTCATTAATCATTTTAAAGTAATGACTGATTAACTGCAACCAAGTGACGCTCTCCTTACTCGGGTGTTCATTGGATGTCTCAAAGGAACGGCTTATGAATGGTATAGAAGTCTCCCTGATGGGTGCATTACCTCATTTGCCGGTTTTAAGCAAATGTTTCTTGAACGATTCTACGAAGGGCTCAATGATATGACCATGTTGGCCCTCATAAGAATCAAACAGAAGAATAATGAGACCACTGAGGAATTCATTGAGAGATTCAGAAGAGAAGCCCTCAAAATGCCTCTTGGAACTCCCGATGCTGTTACGATCGACACTTGCAAGTCGAACCTCTTACCAATTATCAGCATGCGGACAGGGTCCACTCAGTTCCAAGATTGGCCTTCATTCATCGTCAGTGCCAAGGCTGCCGAGGTCAGTGCTGAGACCTTTAAGGGTCTGGGGGTACAAATGGCTCCCAAAGAATCAAATCAGAGTGCTAGCAATAGTACTCGACCCAACAATCGCAAAGGGAAAGAAGCTCTTGAAGTCAATCTCCAAAACAGTAGTCAAGAGGTAAAGACTACCCAAGCTACTTCAGCTCCAACAAATCAACAACAGAGATCTCCTCGGCCGAAAAAAGAATATTCTTTCGATGATGACGATGTTCAGGGTATCTTTGAATGCTTACTCAAAGGTAATAAGATTCAATTGCCAGAAATTAAAAAGCCTGATGAAGCCAATAAGACAGATCATCCAAAATACTGTCCATATCATAGAATGCTGGGTCATACAATCCGGTCTTGCTATGTATTAAAAGGAAAGATTCAAGAGATGATTAAATCAGGAGCTGTGACATTAACAACCAAAGACAAAATAGTCACAGCAAATGTAATTTCAATGCAGTTCGGTGACTTCCCTCCCTTAAAGGTGGAAAGTGGGATTTTTCCTATCCCCAAAGCAACTCTCGAAGTTATAAACATCCCACCAGCACAGAATGACGGACTTGTTCCTGTCACAACTAAGAAGGAAGAAATCATGTGGATTCACCCAGACTTAAAGATAGAGTTTGAGACGTCTTCCTCTTCTCCTCGGAAGATTTCCTCATCTAAAAAGAAGTTCGGGAAGACTAAGTCATGCAATGTGACTTCTAGTTTCTTACCCGATTTTTATCTAACCTCTACTTTCATCTCAGCAGGAAATTCACTCTCTACGAAGATAAAATCTATACCTCAAATTAAAGATAGGTACAAACCTGCTTTTCATTTATACAGTTCACAATCTCGTGAATTGATGGCGAAGATGGGTTATGATCTAGCCACTGCCCCAGGTTTGAACTTAGGCAAGGGACTCCGAGCACCTTTGGCCATCACTATGAGACATAATCAATTTCGTGTTGGCCTTGGTTTCTGGAATGAAGCTTTCATCAAACATAAAAGAACCAAGAGCAAAATAAAGATTTGCAGCATGGTTTCCATAGACCTTGAACCAGAATCTGAAGTTGAAGTTCATGCTGGAACTCGGTCAGGAAAAGTATATTTGAAAGATTATGCTGAAGTTCCTGAAGAAATTTCTGACGTTCCTCTGGCTACAGCTTCAACTCCAGTCTCTACTGAAGAGCCTTTAAATGTTCCTGTTGAGACAGTTCCTTCTAAACCAACAGCAGCTGACAAAGGCAAACAACAAGTCCGCTTCGACAAACCATTGAAGAAGTCATCTCCTACAGGACTTGAAAAGCCTTATAATTTTGATATATTGGCTCAACTAGCCAATACACCAGCTAACTTGTCAATCTTCGAGCTCTTACGTCTCTCTAAAGAGACTCGAGAAACTTTAAGTGAAGCACTGCTGCAAGCAGAAACCTGCTTAACTCTTCTCAAGAAGTTGGAAACAGAACCTGTTTCTCATTGCCATAATGTATTGGAATTTATTCCAAACATTACCTTTACGCAGGACGATATGCTGCTAGAGGATAATCGACATGACCGTCCGTTATATCATACAGGATATATTGATTCTATGAAGGTTGATCGTTTATTGATTGATCCAGGATCCGCTCTCAGTATTATGCCAAAGGCTATGTTAGATGCATTGAAGATACCTGTGCATAGTCTCTCCAGCACTATCACTACCATCTTGGGATTCAATCAAGGAAAAAGTGAGCCTTTAGGCAAGATTCGCCTTAAATTTCAAATAGGCGATCTTCGTACTAAGGTTACTTTTTACATCATCGACAATCATGGTTGCTCGTACAATGCTCTATTGGGGAGACCTTTCTTGTATGAACATAATATTGTTCCTTCAACCCTTCATTAGTGCTTCAAATATGTTGATGATAATGGAGAGGTTCAAAAAGAAGTGGCAGATCTTTACCCATTCAAAGGAGTTGAAGCTTACTTCAATGACGCTCGCATGTACAAAGATGAATACTCAAAAGTCTTGCAAGCTATAGATAATGAAGATGAGACATCCAAAGTTGACACTTTTGTTATTCCTGTAAAAGGGCGTATCACTCCTTCGCAGTCTGTTAGATCATCCGAAGAAAGCTCACTGATAATTCCGGTCAGTGGACGTACTACTTCATCATCTGCCCAGGGCTCACTGATAATTCCTGTCAGTGGACGCACTACTGCACCATCTTCCTAAGCTTCACAAAATTCGCTGATCATTCCTGTCAGTGGACTCATCACTCCCCCTCCATCTTCTCAGGCTAGATCAGATACTCTAGTCATTCCAGTCAGTGGACGCATTACTTATCCACGGTCTTCTTCAAGGGAGCTCACCTCTTCTGAGCCTTTTGTTATCGATCTTAATCGAAACAAAAATTCTAACTGTTCTTCTTCTTTCCCCTTTGTCGTTAATCTGACTAAGTCTGATAAGGCTCAGCCTTCTGTTGTAAATACAGCATCTAGTATTAATGAAGCATCTCCTTTGCAGTATATTGATGTTTGTGGTTATGTACAAAGTTATTTACAATTGCTAAATAGCTTAGAGCCACTAACTATAGGGGTTGTTCAAGCTCTTCATACAGACGTATCATTAGACTCTATACAGAAATCATACTTTGTGGTCCCCAGTCGAAAGAAGGGAGAAAATCCAATATTTTTCTATAAAGGACCTCAGAATCCTCCTAACTTGGAAGAAGATGACATAAACGATGATACTGGAAGGTTACAACTGCGTCGCTACAGTCAACAATCCAAAAATATCATCAAAAATATGGGTTATGACTTTAGAACCAGTCTCAATAATGGAAAAGGAAGAAGAATGCCTGTTCGAATTCCTCCATTAAAATACGGAAGGACAAAATGTGGTTTAGGTTACATTGCTCCTACTTTCTTTATCAACATAGTCCATGAAGAGTCAAAATTCAATAAAGACGAACAATCTGAAGATGAACGATCTGAGTCTTTTGATTCTCTCTCTTGGGATTCTGACACGAGTATTGGCGATCTTCATCGCTCTATTTTATCCATTAATATGGTCTCTGTTGATGGCCCACAAAAAATGATGAAGATGAGGATGATTTTGAAATATCACCCGAATCAGAATAATGGGCTCAAAGATTAGATGATCAATGGGAATTCAGGTTCGAGTAGAGGAAACCTCCTACCGAAGATAAACTGATCCAAATTGATGTTGGTGAAGAAGGTTCTCCTAAACCAGTATTCATCAGTGAAAGTCTTTCAGAAACAGATAAGCAAGACATGATCAAGCTTATTCGTGATTATATCGATGTCTTCGCCTGGAGCTACGAGGATATGCCAGGACTAGATCCGAAGATCGCAATGCACAAGCTTAATATTATGCCAAATGCTAAACCGGTCAAACAGCAACAGCGACGATTTCGTCCAGACATTATGGATGCAATTGAAGCTGAAGTCAACAAGCTTATGGCTTTCGGATTTATCAGAGAGGAACAACATCCTGACTGGGTGGCTAACATTGTTCCTGTCCTTAAAAAGACTGGCAAGATCCGAGTCTGTATAGACTTTCGCGATCTCAATGCAGCTTGTCCTAAAGACGAGTTTTCTCTTCCAATTACTGATGTCATGATCGACAATACATGTGGTTTCGAACGAATGTCATTTATGGATGGGTATTCGGGATACAACCAGATCAAAATGTTTCCAGATGATGAAAAACACACTTCCTTCAGAACGCCGATCGGTACATACTGTTATACAGTGATACCGTTTGGTCTCAAAAATGCAGGAGCAACATATCAGCGAGCAATGAGCACTATATTTTGCGAACATCTTCGAAAAATAGTCGAATGCTATGTTGATGATATTGCAGTCAAAAGTCGACGAAAGGAGGATCATATCCAAGATTTGAAGACTATCTTTGATTTAATGCGTCAGCATCAACTTAAAATGAACCCTACTAAGTCCTTCCTGGGCGTCTCTAGTGGTAAATTTCTCGGCTTCGTCATTACCGCTAAAGGTATACACGTGGATCCCGAGAAGATCAAAGCCATCCAAGAGATGCGTCCTCCACGCACCTTAAAAGAGCTACGAGGATTTCAAGGAAGAATTGCTTATATCAGGAGATTCATTTCCAACTTATCAGGACGCTACAGACCATTCCACAAACTTCTGAAGAAAGGTGTATCTTTTATCTGGAACGAAGAATGTCAAAAAGCATTTGATGACATCAAACAGTACCTCATGAACCCTCCAGTTTTGGTACCTCCCGTCTCGGGAATACCATTTCTTCTATATGTTCGAGCTATGGATCATTCTCTTGGTGCATTACTCGCCCAAAAAAATAAAGATGGTCATGTACAGGCCATTTATTATCTCAGTCGCACAATGACGGGCGCTGAACCGCGTTATTCTCCAATCGAGAAAGAATGCCTAGCATTAATATTTGCTGTTCAGAAAACACGACATTATATTATCGGTCAAACGATTCATGTCATTTCCAGAGTGAATCCCATCAGGATTATGATGAAGAAACCTGGTATTCTCAACTCCAGACTAGCTAATTGGGGAATCTTGTTAGCCCAATATGACCTGCATTATATTCCTCAGAAGTCAGTTAAAGGACAGGCTCTTGCTGATTTTCTAGCAGCTCATGCAGTCCCAGAAGATTCTAAATTATATGATGAGATTCCCGATGAAGTTCTAGATTCAAATATGATTTCTAAAGAAGTTCCTACCTGGCGTCTATTCTTTGATGGAGCATCTAGAATAGGTCCTAACGGCAATATTGTCGCCGGAGTTGGAATTGTTCTTGTATCCCCAGAGGGATTAACTATTCAGAGGGCTTATTCTCTAGATCAATCATGTTCAAATAATGTTGCAGAATACAATGCATTGCTCATTGGTCTTCAACTCGCTAAACATCTGGATGTTCAATATTTAGAAGTTTATGGAGACTCTAAGCTTATCATCAATCAGATCAGAGGAACGTATGAAGTTCGTCATCAAGATTTGATACCTTATCATCGAATAGCACTCTCTATGGCCTCCTCCTTTGAAGGTTTCTTTATCGAACATGTTCGACGAGCCTATAATGCAGAAGCTGATGCTTTGGCTAATCTTGCTGCTGTATTAGCCATACCAATCAGACGTCAGCAAGTGATAGTGGTTTATAACCGAGAACTATTCTGCGTTGAAAATAATCTGGTTTTAGCTTTTTCCCATAATCCAGACGAAGATTCTCTCAACTTTGATGCTGAATTAAAGTTTGACAAAATGTCCTTGTCTTCTTCCGATTCTACTATGAAATATGTCTTTTCCAACAAAATAGACACCGTAACTGAAGACTGGAGACGTCCGTTTCTGGACTTTGTGTTGTATGACATACTTCCTGATAACCAGAGTGAAGCAGCATCTATCCGGCGCCGATCTCTCAGATTCTATTATAATCATACTACAAAGACACTATATCGTCGAGCCTATGATGGTCTTCTTCTTCGATGCATCGCTGGTGAAGAAGCACAACAGATAATCCGTGAAGCACATGATGGCGTCTGCGGAGCTCACCAGCCAGGTCCAAAACTTCAAGATCGTATCCGACGTATGGGTTATTATTGGCCCACGATGGTAGCTGATACTATTCAATATGCTCGGAAATGTAAAGCCTGTCAAATTCATGCAGACTTTATCCATCAACCATCGGAGTTCTTACACCCAATAGCGGCATCATGGCCCTTTGAAGCTTGGGGCATGGACGTCATCGGTCCTATCAATCCACCATCATCAAAAGGACATCGGTTTATTCTAGCAATAACTGATTACTTTTCTAAATGGGCTGAAGTAATCCCATTATCTGAAGTCAAGACTTCTAATGTTATCAACTTTGTCAAACATCATGTCATCTATCGATTTGGTGTTCCTCGGCGTATTATCCATGATAATGGACCACAGTTCGTCAGCCAGAAATTTACTCGGTTCTGTGATGATCATCGGATTAATAATCTGGCTTCTACAGCATATAATCCAGCAGCCAATGGACTAGCAGAGGCTTTCAACAAAACAATCATCAAACTCTTGAAAAAGTTCGTTTCTTCCAATAAACGTAACTGGAGTGAGAAGCTTGGTGAATGTTTATGGGCTTATCGCACCACATTTCGCAATGCGACCGGATGTACACCTTTCTCTTTGGTATATGGGTGTGAAGCTGTTCTTTCCCTCGAGATACAAATTCCTTCTTTGAGAGTTGCAATCTCCAATGAATTTACAACAGAGAATAATGATCGTCTTCGACTTCAAGAGTTGGAAGCTCTAGATGAAAAGCGATTGTATGCGCAACAAAATATCGAGCTATATCAAGCCCGAATCTCAAAAGCTTTTAATCGGAAAGTCAAAGTCAGAACATATCAAAAGGGAGAATTGGTCCTTACTGTCAGACGTCCGATGACCATGACACATATGAGCAAAGACAAATTTGACGCGAAATGGGAAGGCCCATTCGTAGTAAACAAAGTCTTCTCTAATGGAGCATATCAGCTTGCCTCTATGGACGGAAAAGTCACGATGATGCCTATCAATGGCAAATTCTTAAAGAAATATTATGTATAAATAATATTTTCATTACTCCCCAGCAAGTGTAAAATCAAAAATTTATTCTTCTCTACAAAAGCTATTTCGATGTCATTATCCCCAGCGGAAACTGATATTCTACCATGTATCATTTTTCCAGAGAATTTGATATTTTGTCTTATTAGATTCCCAGTGGATTTAATAAAGATCTTGTATAGAAAATCATGTCCATATCACCTCTGAATTTTCTATCTCAGTATGTACCATATTCTATAAAAATGATATCTCGTCCTTTTGATTTCTGAGTCTAAAAGGTCAGTGAATAAAGGCAAAATAATATAAAGCAGGAAGGATACATCATAAACAAAGTTTCCTTAAACAGAGTTTATTTGAGACAAATTCTTCAAGAAGTACATCATCATGGAAGATCACTGGTATCCCTTTCGTACTTGGGACGAGGACCACATACATAATTAGCAAAAGAATTGAATACATCATTTCCTGACCGCACCAAGAACTGACAGGCAGCCAGCCTCATTGCTTCTTCTTCTTCGGTTTCTCCTTGTTTGACCAGGAAATCCAAGATATCTTTTGGCAGCTTGGGAGCAGACGAGCTTTCGCCCGTCTCCTTCTTTTGTGGAGTCGAGTGCTCTTTAGCATTTTCATCGACTTGGGAGACGACTTCGGTTTTCTTCGTGTTCTCTTCGGAAGACATTTTGAATAAAGGAGAATAATGTGTGATCCTTCTACTCAAAGAGATGCTCTATTTATAGGCATATATTTGCCAGAATTAAAGGAACGTGTCTTTTCCTGATATTCATTCATTAATACTTGACGGTTCATCCGTACATTTATTATATTCATCCGATGGTTCGTCTGTTCATAATCTTCTATCGATTGGAATTCGTTATCTTTCACATTTTCATAACCTTTGACCTCTGTATAAATACAAATCTGACTTTCTTTTTTGAGTCTTTACATCCTATCACGTCCATATTACCTCTGATGGCATTGTACACTCTAAAAAAAAAGAAATCAAGATTTCTATTTATCATGTTCTTTTTACATCCAGAGAGATACAAAATCACTTCAGATAAAGAAGATTTATCATTTCCATTATCATATTTTCATAAAAAGTCTATTACATTTCTTAGACTTTCCTACAAATCATAATGGAAATCTATTACAAATCTTGGATTTTTATTCTATGTACAACTGAGATCTATTTCTTCTTGGGTCTTCTCTGGCAATCTCGTTGTTTGTGGCAATTCCTGGGTGTCCAGCAGGAATCAAACTCTGGTCTTATCTCTCAGACGAGAGGAGAACCACAGAGTATGGCAACACGATGGCGTGTTGCTGCCAATACAGCACGTGGAGGAACGGCGGCACCTCAAGCAGATAGGAATGTATCCAAACCTTGGGATACAATTCCTAGTTCTGCCGTGAAAGGAACTCTACTACCCGATTTCTCGGGGTAGAGTTGACTCCACCATCCAACTCTCGTGTATAAAGGCTCTTCCTACCATCTGAGGAAGACCCTTCTATCTCACGAAGAGTTCTAAGTTGTCTGATATACGCGTCAAAAGCGTATGAGCTCCCTGATGTAGATGTCAGAAGAACATTGTTCACAGCATCCATATCACCAATGCCAGTTCTGAAGAAGGTTTTCAGCCAAAATTCTGCAAGAAACAGTAAAGAAAAATCAGTTAACAGAAACTGGCCAAGCAAAGACAGATGCATTCTGTTCATTTCGGGAAGATAAATTTGTCCTTAGCAAACAAAAATTTCGATGCGTGTATATTGAACTTACCGCTGAGTTTGCTGCTAAGGATTGACAGATCCATGTCTGGTAGCGTGCACAGAGATTTGACATCAGACAACATGGCTTTCCTATTTCCTTCTCATAGAAAATTCATTCTCAGAAGAGAGAAAGAAGAATGGAAAGATGAGTTTGCGTGGAGTTCATCCATCTATTTAAAGTATGGAGCATGAACCTATTCTTGGAAAGGATCCGCATGAATAGCGCTCGTAAACGTGGAATGAATGACACGTGTACTTTGGAAACCAACACAGCCTTGGAAATATTCAAAGAGTGCTTTCCACAACGTTGGAAGATAGCGTAACTTACGGGCTATTTATTAGTGCACACTATTCATTGGCATACGTTATTTAACGTAACTTACAACTTGGAAGACGGCGTATTCTACAGTTATTCATCGGTGCATGTTAGTTTTCAACACAAAATTATACTAAACAGAGAATTCTTGATTATTCATTTTCATTAAAGGCACTGATGGCCTTACAAAACAAAAAAGAGAGAGGGAAAAAAAGGGGTGCAACAAAGTCACGCTCTATTTTCCAGAGCGACTAAGCTTGACGCCTAACTCTTCAACGCTTTGGACCCCCATGCGGTGTAACAAAGCAACGAACATTTTACGCTTCTCTGCAAGGCTCTGCCCATCAGAAGAAGAGGAGCCGTCCAGACCAAAGTAGCCCAAGAAATTCTTGGCTAAATGCATAGGGTCGTCCTTGAGCTCGATGACGACAGGTTCGGGTTCTTGGCCCCCAAAAGTGGGGTCACCATGGGAACAGAATCCCAACTTACGTGCTTCTTCTTCAGCAGCTTCTTTTGGAGTCATGGTTTCAAAAGATGAAAGTCAAAAATTGAATTCTCTCGGTTTATATAATAGAGCTTGCTGGCTGTTCATATTCTTCCATCAGATTCAATCAATCTCGAAAAATGAAGAGTCATCATGACATTTAATGAACTCATGCCAGCATGTCAGGACTCATTCCCACTTTCTGTTCAAAGTAATTTCGAACTTTTGAAACTCATAAAGTTCGAAAACTTTGAAGGGGGTCTTGTAGGATGTGGAAAATTATGACACGCTGTCATTTTCATCCATACGCTTAAAGAAAGATGTCAGTTGAAGCCATACGCTCAATTCAGAGTTGTACGCTCATTCAAAAGCCATACGCTCAGTAAATATTTTATTATTTACTAAAGTGACAGCACAGCATATGTTTAAATGAGGAATGAATCTGACACTTCATCTTTCGTGCAAAGACAGCTATCACAAGAAAAGTAACCGTCGTATAGGTTTTCGAAGAGTCGGTTTTGTCTTTTACGAGGACAATTCAGCAGCCTTCATAAATACAAAAGCCATCATTACTGTCAGTTATGACAGTCTGTCAGCCGTCAAATTCGCAGTCACGACGCTCGAGAAGATTTTGTCAGCTATGGGAAGATATGGTGTACCAAAGAAGATTGATGATAGCCACGTGGCCACTTCTCCAGTGAGCGTATCGACCTCACATGACTCCTTCTTCACACAGTCAAGTGAGCGTAAGGACCTCACATGATTCCTTGCTAAACAAGCGAGCGTATGACCTCACATGACTCCTTGCCCATAAAGTGAGCGTATGGATTTCCTATGGCACTACGCTGTCCAAGTCAGCATATAAACTCTCCTTCAACAAGGCAGCATATTACAGCAACCATATCCAGGATTACAGTCAACGCACGTTCTCACGTGTCCTGTACCAGTTATCCACTTCTCTAGAAGTTATGCAACGTGGCATCCAGGCCATCAATCTCTCCTGAACATGCTCCACTACTTTCAACCGCACGCTAATGTGTCTCCATCAGAATTTGCCACGCGTCCCTGCAGTTATGCACACGTCAAGTAACTACCTGAGCGTATGCTTAAGGACAGTTATCCTGAACTCTATAAAAAAGAGTTTCTTCATCTTCATCAGAGACTACAGTCAATTTCAGAGAGAACAGAGAGATTGCCCAGTTGCTGTCCAAGTTCTTCAAAGTTCGAGTCTTCTTCATCGCATCGTCCAAGGGATAAAGTAATCGTCTTCTAGATTAGATTCCTACAGTTGTAATTTTCTCAGATACAAAATAAATAAAGTGAATTTATTTATGGAAAACAGGTAGCCCATACATTTAATTGTCTTCTCCCTCCCAAGGTCACTAACAGAAGGTAGTTCGCTAAGACTAGGTCCATATGCAAATAAAAAGGTAAGAATGAAAAATAACTGAAAGCAAATAAAGTGAACTAAAAAAAACAAGTAATGGATCCAACTGAAACCATATAATAAATGTACAGTAAATAAATAAATAAAGATGCATCTAATTATAAACAGTAAATAAGGCAAGGTATCTTGCCTGAGGTTATGTGCAAAAAAGAATAATCCAGTAGCTCGAACCGGCAAATAAATAAAACAAGAAAAGCCAAATCCTGCAGATGACTCCAGATGCTGCAACAAACATCACGAACGAGTTTGGAATAAAAGACATGCCTAGAAAACGCCTGTCCAAATGTTAAATTCTGGAATAGGGGCAATTTCGTAATATCAGGTCAAAACGATGTCCACCGTTGGACCCGCTTTGCACCGAAATACGTGCCAATATCTACGATCTCTAAAGTCGTCAAACTACATGTCTACAAATTTATTTTGATGAGACGAACCCAACGGTATGTCTAATTTTGGATTCCGGTGGGCCGTGCACAAAATCGCCCGTTGAGTGGGATTGTGGGCCCGCCAAAATGGCTTCCCAGTCAACCTTCTCAAAATTGAACCAAACTTGGCTCGCAGGACCGAAAAAATATTTTGAGTCTAATGGCGCACGTTTTGTCGTGATTTGATGAGTGTACACGAAGTTATGACTTAATTTGTAATGGGTCGATACGGGGGTATCTCGGCGGATACGTGCTGATTTCGTCGCGCACATGCAACGAAATCGGGTTCCGTCAGTTCCCACACATCGACAACATCCATACGCGCATTTTAATGTGTATAGTGTGCAACCACGTCGCCCGGTTTGTCGGGGCGTACGCCGTATCGGGGTGTTTTTTCTAATTTTCGAAAACAGAATTTACAATTTTTTGTGAAACTTCAACAACACATAACTTTCCACATACTAGATGAAAAGTGAATCTAGAAGGTGCGTTACAATCTCGATTATGTTGTCTTTTGACTATCTTCAATTAGTTTCTACAAAATCTTAAAGTACAGAACGAAAAGTGGCCGACAAGTTGATGTTTCAAAACAGTTTTTAATATTCCAGAAAAGTGGTTTTTCTCCAACTTCGTCTCGATTTTTCGAGGAAGTTGGATGGCCATGTCGAAATCCACCTGGGGGATCTCGAAGAGGGTCATGTGGGATTTCTACACGAATTTACGGATCTAAAAACGGAGTTAAGATGAGAGAGATATCGATCGGGGAAGTGGGATACCTTATAGTGGAAAACTGTTGTTGTTGTTGTTGTTGTCGTCGTGACGACCGGGAGACGGGACTGCTGTTGCGGACAGCACGCCGGAGAGGGGGTAGGAGGAAGGAGAGGAAGAAGAAGGAAGAGAAGATTAGGATTTAGGTTTTTAGGGTCAAATATATATATATATATATATATATATATATATATATATATATATATATATATATATATATATATATATATAAAAGGGGCTAGGGGGTCGGCCTTGAATGGGTCACTGAAGAGGTCGGACCCAACTTTGTTGCAGCTGTTGTTGCTGTTTATGATTCTAAGGGTTCACCACTTTTGCATATTGCTAGCAAGTTGCTGCTATGGTCGCCCACTTGTGGGGCCGACCAAGGTGGTTTAATTTTTTTTTTCTCTTTTCTAATCTTTATCTTTTCAAAACTTTTAAATATATATATATATATATATATATATATATATATATATATATATATATATATATATATATATATATATATATATATATATGTTTGTATATGTATATATCCGTACATATACCATAATTTATTTTAAAATCCAAATAACAAATTTAATATTATCTATCCAAATATGGAATATATTTAAACATATCTACATGTATATATAAATTCAATTCACAATAAATCAACTCATAATAATAATCATATCTTAATAAAATAAACATGTTTAATAAATCTCCACAAAATAACTATAATAATAATAAATTAATAAAAATTGCTCCAATGGGTGAACTGTACCATACACCCTTATCCGTGTCCAGGAAAATGTACAATCTTATAAAATATTATTTAAAAATAGAATACCAATAATTGTACACATAATTAAATAATTAGAAATTGTACATAAAATTCTAAAATAATTAAGAAAATATTTCTACGTACATAAAATATGTCTACATGGCCACCTTGGTCCCGTCCCATGCCTACATGGGCTTAAATTCGGTTCGGGCCAGTTCGGGCTGAATTGGACAAACCGGGTCACCTAAAAATTAATATATAAAATAATATTTAAATAATTTAAATAAGTCCATTCACAACTTGGCCTAATTTTCCTAGTTTGGACAAAACTATGGCTAGGCCTCCCATGGCATGGCTAATATACTAGCAAGGCACACTGCTACAACTTCCATGCTAAAGTCATGGTCGTCTAGTGCTCAAAAACTCAACATTGGCTAAGGTCATTTTTAGTAATTAATAAATACCATAAATATTATAAATTCATTTTTAAGTCTAATAAAATAAATAATAAAAATAATTAAAAAAAGGGGTTTAACAGTACCGGTACCTTTTTCTCAGTCTTTTCTAAAATTTGAGGTATATTCTCTCACTACAAGAAAAATAACTTGTTATAAGGCTTGCAAAGAAGCTATTACAACGGTTCATATATAAGCGTTACAGGATTTCAGGAACACCGCATAATATGACAGTTTTGAAGAGTTTTTTGGCTTATTATCACATTTTTTTAATATAAACGTTATATATTGTTCATATATTTACAACAGTTCTATATTCGGACGTCATAAAAAGTTTCAAACTTTTTTCATTCCCCGTCTCAGCCCCCGACCTTTTTTTGTTCCCATTCAAATACACACCCACTCCTCTCTCTCCCTCTCCTCTTCATCTTCTCTCGTGCGAGGATCCCAAATCCCTTCCGCGTGAGAATCTGAAATCCCAAATCCTAACCCTAGCCCATCATCCTCTCCCCGTCCAAATCCTCCCTTCTCATTCCAAATCCCAAACTCTAACCCTAACCCTAGAAAGTTTTTTCACAACCACCAGAGGAGTCCGCCATCAACGCCCAAGCCCTCCTTCAGACCCTCGTCGAGAAGCAGTCTGTCGTCGATGCCCAAGCCGCTGTCGTCCGGTCACTCAAGTCCGCCCCCGGCGTGTCCCCCTCCGCCGTCGAGTCCGTCGTGCACTACCTCAAAAATAGTAACTTTTGACTCTTTAATATCGCAAATAATGACGGATGATGACAGTAGTTATATGTTCAACAGACCATATCCGTCGATTTTTATTAAAACCTATTATAATAGAGGATTTGATGGCCTCTTTTCTTTAAAAAAACTACCGCTGAACTTTGAAGCCTAAACAAAACATTTTCATAAATCTCCTCCTCTCTCTTCTCAAAAGTTTTGCATGGCCGCCTTCCCTTCTGGGAAGTCCTTCTCCCTAAAAGATCTATTTCATGTCTCTCTCTCCTACCACTCTATTCTGCCTGGCCTCCTAGAAAGTTCTTGTTCATTAAAGGGGGGTTCATCAAAAGTGTTTTTTGAATCCAAGAAAAGTTTTTTGAATCCACGAAAAGTCCTCATTCCTGGTTCATCAAAGGATACAATCCACGAAAGTTTTTCGAATCCATGAAAAGTTTGTTCGTGGTTCATAAAAGGACCCTACTAAAATCTGCTTAATTGGCGAAAATTTAGCGACGTTAGCAGAACGTTGCTAAATTGTGGACATTAGCGACGTATAAATGAAACGTCGGTAACCGTCGCTACTAGTGACACAAATAGCGATGTGACAACGACGTATATTAGTTACGTGAGCTAGTCGCCATAAAACGTCTCTACAATGTCGCTAATTGCGACTGATTTAGCGACGTTAATAATAACGTCGCTAAATTCTAACTAAATTAAATTCCCCTCCGATTCATTCCCCCTATCTATTTTACTCTCTCACTCTCTTCCTACGGCACTCTCGCTCTCACTATCTCCGGCGCTCTCGCTCTCGCTCCCACTCTCTCCTACGACTTCACTCTCTCCGGCGACTTCACTCTCTCCGGCGAATCTCTTCTGGTATGTGATTCCCTCTCTCTCTCTATTTGTTGTTGGTGTTTGGGGGGGTATTGGTGGCTCGGGGGCAGGGGCAGGGGGGTGCGGGTGGTTGGGGGAAGGAATGGTTGGGGAGTGGCTGGAGGGGGTGGGGAAGGGGGATGAGGGCGACTTGGGGTGAGGAGGGTGCAGGAGGAAGGAGAGGGTTAGGGTTCGGGTTAGGGGGTGAGGAGGGGGAGGGGGTGAGGGCGGCTGGAGGGTGAGGGCGGGGTGGCTTGGGACGGGAGGGGAGATGGTGCGGGAGGGGTTGGGGATAGGGTTCGGGTTAGGGTTAGGGGTGGTGTAGAGGTTGGGGGCTGGGGAGGGAAGGGGGGCTGGTGGGGGAGGGGTTAAGGATAGGGTTCGGGTTAGGGTTAGGGGTGGTATAGGGGGCGGGAGGAGGGGTGCGGGGGGGGGGGGGGGGGGGGGGGGGGGGTCAGGGGTACCGATAGTGCCGAAAAATCTGATAATTTAGTAATAGTTATTTGTTTTCCGACACTGAAAAATCTGATACTCCGATTCGAAACCACGTACCGATAGTGCTGATATTTGTAACACGTAGTTTGTTGGTTGGTTAATTTGTAACACGATAGTGCCGATATTTGTAACACGTACCGATAGTGTCGATATTTGTAACACGTAGTTTCCTTGATCCCGATACTCATAGGAATGGTCCCGAGTCATGGCCGTAGTATGTAGTATATTCGTTTTAGTTTGTAGTATATTAGTTTTAGTTTTGAAGTTTATTCGTTTTAGTATGTAGTATGTAGTAGGAATGGTCCCGACTCATAGGAATGGTCCCGATTCACAGACGTAGTATGTAGTATGTAGTATATTCGTTTTAGTTTTGAAGTTTATTCATATTTACAGATATCTACAAATGGCTATATCCATGTATCTGCTAGACCGTTCATGGATGTACAACCGCATTCGAGATGACAGGTACGGTGTACGGGATGAATACATCGCCGGAGTAGAATAATTCCTCCAATTCGCGAAGACGTTTCCTCAATCCATGGACGGCATGGACATTAAGTGCCCGTGTGCAAAATGTTGGAACATGAAGTTTCAACCAGAAATAGATGTGACGTATCACTTATACACAAAGGATTTCCTTCCGAATTACTACCAATGGACCGTACACGGAGAGCTTGTTCCTTTAGCATTCCAAGCGGAGCCTTATGTGGAGCCTTATGTGGAGCCTTTTGTGGAGCCTTATATGAATGTCCACAACTGAACTGGTGTCGACAATGAGTACATAAACATGTTCGTTACGGATAGTATATATATTTTTATTTTTTTGTATATTCTGGAATGTATTGCGCGTGCCGGTGTTGAGTGTTCCACCGAGGGGGTCGGCGAACCCAGGCATTGGATTTTGTATTTTATATTTTATATTCTGTATTTTGGCTCAGGCTTCAGCTCCATTTGCATTCTAGATCCTATTTTTTTATATTTTTTTAACTTAGCAACGTTTTTAGCGACGTTACTATGCGTCGCTAAATAGTAGCGACGTTTTTAGCGACGTTACTATTCGTTGCTAAATAGTAACGACATTAATAAATGTCGCTAAAAGCATCGCTAAATGCTGACGTGGCAACACGTGGGACCAAATCTGATGTCAGCATGTCGTCGCCAAAACGTCGCAACAGTGTCGCTAAACGGCGACCACACGATAACGTTGCCTTTTACGTCGCTAATTAGTGTCAACGTTAAAACGTCGCAAATAACGTCGTTAATTAGCGACGTTACTAACGTCGCTAATTACGTCGCCCTAGTGACGTTTTCTCATTTAGCGACATATTTTTTTCGTCGTTTCCAAAACGTCGCTAACTTCACTTAGCGACGTTTTTACCGAGGTTAGCGATGTTTTGGAACGTTCGCTAATCTGACAAATTTTTGTAGTGGGAGTTTTTGATCTTTTTTGCTGAAAAAGCCCTAGGTAACTTCTTTTTCTTCTTCTATTTTTAATCTAAACCTAGATGATCAAATTCTAAATCTAGGTTTTGACTAGAAAAGGGGGTTTGCTTGGAGTAGGCAAGGACGAGGAACAAATTAGAAATCTGGTATCGTTATATTCTTTTTGCTTCTAATGCTGTTCAGAAATCGATTTTTTGTGATTTCATTAGAAATATTCTTAGGAATTAAATATGCATTAAATATTTCAGCTTTAGACAAGCTGCTTGCATGGATTGTAGTTGAGGATAGGGGTTTGCGGCTATGGGAGCAACTGTCGGTACAATCACCCGACCTACAATATACAGGTGAGGGGTTATTTTTATTAAATTTCTTTCGTTATTGTGCTACATAGTTCGCTTTGGCGAAGTTTAATAAGTAAAGCTCGTAATGTTATATAGGTGAACCCGGTTATCGGCCAGCTTCCGGAGAGGGTCGGCGAGCCCGATTGCCAGGTACGCCATGCTCGCGTGCCATCTTTAAATTGTAAATACAGTTGGGATCGACCCATATTTTGTTAGAAACTAGTTGTTGTAGAATTAAATGTTACCATGAATGCTGGTACTTGAACGACAAATGTTGTTGCTTTGCATGCTTCGGAACATGTTGGAAGATGTTCTACGCTTGATTATGTATGCTTGTGGTAACCTCTGAGTTGATGGATATGTTTGTTTCATGGACAAAAATATGATATGACACTATGCAGACATAGGGACAATGATGCAACACCAAATTTAGCGTATCCACGTGTATTTTGGGGTGCTTGTTAAAGTCCTGTTTGGTCCCAGAGATGGATATGTCTAGACATGAGAACACATGCAAATTTATTTCCAGTATTGTGTCACTTGGTACATTTCTCAAATAACTTCACCTGTTACAATCAAAATAATAAAGTAATTCCTAAAGATATATAACCAATTTATATATTTACTTTGATATTTCCAAGTGTGCATATCATGGTGTGCCTTGTGTGCCCTATGTGCCTTATGTGCACATAGGATCCAACAGTGTGTTTCTGGTGGGTAACAACAGAGTAAATGCAGTAGCAACATTAGCAGTTTACTTTTTTAAGTAAACTGCTATATGTAGGAATTGGGGAAAACCTTGTTACCTGTGTGTAACAAGGAAGTTGAGGTAGCAATTGCTTTGTGGCAAACTATAGAATGCAGTAAGCAGGCAACAAGCTATAATAGAGATTTTAGGTGAGGGATTCCTGGATGTGGCAGTGTGCATTGAGTTCCATAAGCATAGGAGAGGGTGTAGTTAAGTACCTAAGTAGAGGCTAGTGTAAGGAATGCAGCAGTCGACTGCAATAACAACAATCAACGGAAAGAATTACAAATCCTGTAACAAGAATTACAAATCATTTAAAGCTGTTGATGGTAGCTCTGTATACAGCAAAGGGAAGATATGCTGCAAAATATAGTCATAGAAATGACTGCATTATACTTGAATTGGCTCATCGAGAAGTGGGGAGGCCTGTAGATATAAATGTTGCGATAATGAATATCAATGGATACATCTCAAAATAGGAGTTTGGTTCCAGCAAGTTTATTCTTCCTTGTCTTTATTATGCCTATCCATCTTTTGATTCAAATAATGGATCTGTTTCCTCTTCAGTTTATTCTGAGGATGTTGACAACCCATGCTAGATGGTGGAATACAAATTAAGTTAAAAATCTATTTTTTGATTAATTATTAATTTGTCTACCTGAAGTTCATTGTTGTTGATCTTGATGGTTTACTGACCTGTGCATAGGTTCATTTCTCATTGTTTCATGAGAGTGATGTGAATCTCATTATTACAAACCACTGCATGCCTGGCGACTTGCATGTGGAGTAACTTCTCAATTTATTGGATAATTTATGTTTTTTTGGACTGAACTATTGCTAGACTATAACTATAACTTCTTAGTTTATTGGATATTTTCTCAGTTTTTAGATTTTCATGCCATTCTCCGTTTATATTATAATTTCTCAGTTTTTCATTTGCAAATTAATGTGCAGATAGTACGAGACGGTGAGTTTGGTGCTCTAGGTACGTAACTTTGCATGCTATGTCATTTATGATATATGAAGGAATTTTGGTGCTGAAGATTAGTTACATTTTATTTTTTACCTTTATTGATTATCAAGTTTCTCCTTTTAACTTATGTGTTGACAGTTTTTAAGGGATATACAATGTTGGCTTTTGAAGGGATGTCACTATTTGGTGTTGGTAAATGCAATGTTTTAATGTTTTGAGGCCGGCTGTCCTAAAAGGGAAAGATGTATATATTTTAGGATTTTGAAATGTAATGGTGATATGTTAGTGAATTTTTTTGGAAAAAGAGTGATATGTTTTGAAATGTAATTAAGATGATGTGATATTTGAATATTTTTAATAAAATATTTCAAATGTTAGTTAAATTTCATATTTCTGTTGTCTCAAGAAATTAATATGCTTTTTATAACGCATTGAATTATGAGCATTGACAGGTGATATATATGTGTGTGAATGACAAGAACAAAACGTTAGAAAGTGTCATGTATAAGTTCTTTTTATTACGTTTCATGAACGCTTTCTGAATAGTTTCAGAACCAGGTCATTTTAGTAAGCATTATGTATATAATCTATTCTAACGCTTTAGGATAGATATATTATATATAATGATAATATTAATGTCGTTTTCAAATTTAGTGTTATATATAATTGAAATAATTATGTCATTTTTAATAAAAAAGTGTCACATAATTATAAAAAAGTGTCACATAATTATAGGACATATATAACAATTTTTCTAAAATTTATAATACCCGTGTTCATGACGGTTGCCTGGTTCAAAAAACCATCATAAATTGTTATATATAACGATTTTTACCCATCATAAAATGGTAACTTTCTTGTAGTGTCTACCTGTCACGACCCGCACCCTTATCAGGGGCACGAGCACGTGGGTACGTCCAGCCTACGCCACAGAATCGGCAGTAGAATGCTGTATATGGCATAACTCAATCACAAGATAAAACTAAGGTAGATGGCACGAAAAGGAAATATGATAGAAGTGAAAATAGGAAATAAGTTCAAGATCCAACACAAGCCCAGAGATATACACAACATCACAGAGTCACAAAATATAATATAGATTACTACAGTCTTAAAGTACTAGCTGGATCACAGTCCATATAAACCTAACTAAGCTATACTACTCTGGGTGTGCAAAGTCTAGTTGGACTACTCCTTCTATCTCGACCCCATAATAGGTCGAGCAGTCTGTCTCAGAATTATCTGTAATATATCAACGGTATCCTGTCAGGAAAATAAGCAAGTACGAACACTAACAGCAATTCCATATGAATTGACAAATTCTATAAGAGACAATATAATAAAATACAAGACAAAGATATAGGATGACTTGGAAACCACTCGGAACCGAGCTACAACCCTTAAACCAAACAAGGACCGGGGTTGTAACCCTTCTCCCGAACAGAACTTAGCCTCCAATCAAGGTATAGCATAAGGGCACATAGAACATGTGAGTAAATGAATATTATAGCATGGTAAGAAAAGTACTGATGTAGAACTGAACAGGATATAAGATATGATAAAATAAATATAAAATGTGCCTTGAATTATTAGAGCGTTATGTGATCGGCTTGGGAATGTTACAGGACAGGCTATCCACTTGGTCCGACAATTACAAAAAAATCTCTGAAAAGGGTCATGTCGGCCAACTTGGATAACGAGCACATAATAAGATCTCGCTACACCCTACGTGAGGTGAGGGTGACGCAAGCACAAGAATATAGTGACAGGAAGGCTTTGATCACAGAGCCCCTAATAATTTACCATCCCCAAATAGTATAATAGATCTGGACATGACACGTCATGACACGTGATTCCATAAGAGGGTAGCAAGTCCCCTTAGGAATCGGTGTCTATACAAGTACAGGGAACGAGACAAGAAATGTACCAATATACCAAGAAACTCTAAGAATAACATCTCATGTCATGATCCAACATATACTAGTCCGTGAACTATCGTGACTGGAAATTGAGTAAGACACTTCAACTAAATCGGATATAGCAGATATCAAGACAATAAAAACTATCAGTAAATGTACTCGCCTGTGTTCCGGAGCTGATATAGGTGAACAGACTCTCAGAGTAATCATAGACCTAAAGATGAGATACTATAAGTCAAACAGGGTTTTATAATGAAATAGAAACTAATTTAAGTCATGATATGCAAGTCTAAGTCAAACTAGGTCAAACTAGGTCAAACAGATCATACTGGATTATACTAGGTCATAGTAGGTCATACTAGGTCATACTAGATTATACTAGGTCATACTAGGTCACTAGAACTCAATCCAAGTCAAACTAGGTCAAACTGGGTTAAAGGTTGACTTATAGTTAACTTTTGGTCAACTGGTCAACTCTGGTCAACTCTAGGTCAACCCTAGGTCAAACTAGGCTAATGTTGACCAACTGTTGACTTTTAGTCAACTGATCAACTCTGGTTTGATTTCAGTCAATTCTAGTCACTTTTAGGCTAAGTTTGACTTTCGGTTGACTTTTGGTCAAAACGGTCAACCGAGGTCAAAACTAGTCTAGGAGCACTATTTCTGACCATTACCAACCAAGGGAACCAAATTTCACTTATATCTTAAACCCTAAATCACATACCGTAGCTATTGGCAATTACCTTATCTTAGAAATAGGGTGAATCCTATTTACCCTAAGATACCATATTGGTATCCTATGATACCACTCAACTCTAGCTCTAATATCTATAGCCATACATTAACCTCATCTACTCTTAACTCAATACCATATCTAACCTATAACTCACTCTCTAACACAAAACTAATTTACCTTACCTTGCTAACATCCTAATTCCTTATTACTTCTCACAGACCCTCACATACATACACACACACAATCACCTAAGGGTTTTCTAAGGGGTTGATTTTGATGAAAGGGTTGATTGAATGAATGGGTGTATAAATGAATGAATGAGTGTAAGGGTTAATGAATGATGGATGCATGAGTGAATGGAGTGAATGAATGAAAGGGTGAATGTAATGGTAAATGAAAGAATGGATGAAATGAATGGATTAATGAATGGATTATTAAATGGATGAATGCATATATGAGTGGTGAATGGGTGAATGAAAGGTGCATGTATGAAGGGTATAAATAAATGGTAGAATGAATGAGTGGCTAAATTTGTATGGGTGGAAGAATGGATGCATGGTTGGGTGAATGGGTGGATGGAATAGATATGTATAGGCTGAATTGGTGAATGACTAGATGAGTGAGTGAAGTGAATGAATGGATTAGTGAATGAAGAATAATGGGTGAATATATGAATGTATGGATGGATAAATGAAAGGATGACATGGGTGGCTGTTATGAGGCTGTTCCCCCTTCACACTGCTGCAAAGCAGTTCCTACTGCTACTGCTGCTGCTGCATATTGCTGCTACTGCTGTGCTAACTGCTGCTGTTCCTATGCTGTCCCCTGCTCACAGCTCTTCTCGACCTGCTGCTACCAAACAGCAGTCTCCCCCTATTCCTTCACACTCCCTCACTCTCTAACACTCTCTCCATCCCTCTATATCCCTCTCTATATCTCACTCTCTATCACTCCATATCCCTCTCTATATCTCTCAACACCTGCACATAAAACAAAATCAACCACACACACCATAAATATATTAGATTACCCACACACACAATATATTATATACATGACACACAATATATATATATATATATATATATATATATATATATATATATATATATATATATTTTTGGGAACCCTCTCCATTTATTATATATATATATATTTTTTTTTCCCTCTCCATTTATTATATATATATATATATATATATATATATATATATATATTAAAAAAAAAATATATATATATATTTGGGGAACCCTCTCCATTTATTAAAAAGGCTCAAAACCAAGCCAGTCCAAGTATACAAGACCCAAAATGACAAAGCATGTACAAGTATACCACCAAAACGGACGAAGGGGGTGGAGGGACCGCCACAGACAAAGCTAAGGGAGGGTGGAAGACCAAAAGGATCTCGGCATGTGGGAGAACAGGGTGCTCCGTTTACGGCACTGACGGAGGACTTCCAGAGTGACATGATCGGCAAAGTATTGGTGCCCTTCGTAACTCATCTTATTTCGATTTTTCTATAGTACCCACGTGGCAGCCGCTGCGACGATCTGGTGGCCATGAGAGGCAGACCCCCAGGCGGCCGCCAGATCGTGTAAGCGTCCACCGCCCGACACAATATTGAACATCAGGTTGAGGGTCCTCCAAGCATCACCTGGAAGAATCCCCAGGCGAAAGACGTGATCAATGGTCTCCATTTGACGATCAGGACAGCAACAACATACCGACGCAAGGCTAATCCCAATGGTATTGACAATTTCGTCGGTGGGTAATCGCTTGTAAGTGACTCTCCACATGAGGATAGACCACTTTCGGGGGATGTAGGTCTGCCAATAGTGAGCGATGGGGTGAATCTGCTGACCAATCCCGAGGATAGCAGTCCTCGCAGACCTCACCGAGAATACCCCTGAAGCTTCGAGCGTCCAACAAAGAGTGTCGTTGTCGCTGCCGATGGATATTCCGGTCTGGAGGATGCTGGCCACCGCTTCCTCACCAGCCCACTCACGAATTTTGTCCCAGTTCCAATCGTTGGTAGAGTAGTTCCATAAGTCTCTGATTCTGCTGCTTCTCGGGGTCTCCACCATACTCGGGATTAAGCCGTCCCCGGTCCATCGCTCCAGGAATGGGTTCGAGTCGTCGACTCCCAATCTGAGTCTCATTGCAGGCTCGGCGAGGTCGCGACCGACGAGGATGCAATGCCAAGCCGTCGATGATCTGCTGTTGGATATGGCCAGAGAAGGGTGAATGTGTTTGAAATACCTAACCTTCATAAATCTGGTCCATAAGTTGTTGCTCGTACGGAGTTTCCACCACAACTTCATTGAGAAGGATTTAACGATGTGGGTTAACTTGGTAAATCCTAGACCACTGACCTCGGTGGGATAAGCCATAGTATCCCAACTAGCCCAGTGGTGCTTGTCCTACCCGTTGCTATGCCCCCAGAAGAAGTTACGGAAGATCTGTTCAATCGAATCAAGAACCTTCAAAGGTAGGGAGTACGCAGCCAGAGTGTGGATCGGGATGGAAGTGAGAATATGGTTGATAAGGATCATCTTGCCGCCCGAAGACAAAGTGGCGTTATGCCACCCTTCAAGTTTATTCCTGATTCTTGCAGTGAGGTTCTCGAAGATGCGAGTATTGGATTTTCCATACACCAGTGGGCAACCGAGGTAGTTGAACGGGGGTTGGGTAACTGAGAAAGATGTTAAGTGGAAAAGGTTGATAGCGTGCTCTCTTTTGATGTTGTGATGGGCGTAGATGATGCTTTTGGACGGATTGATCTTCTGACCCGAACATCTGGAGTACCTCTGTAGGGTGTTGTGGACCACTTCCACCGCTCCAACATCCCCCGAGGAGAAGATTAGTAAATCATCCGTGAAGGCCAGGTGAGTGATGATGGGACAGCCACTGGAAGTGTGGTAGTATTGGAAGTTCGGAGTACTGACCATATTGTTAAGGTTTCTACTCAGAGCGTCCGCGGCAATGATAAAAATGGTGGAGGATAGGGGGTCGCCATGTCGAACGCCCCTACTGGATTTGAAGAATCCACCAGCCTGGCCGTTGATAACCGTAGAAAACCACGAGTTGCTGATGGATCTCCACACGGTATTGGTCCAAGCTTCCGAGAATCCAAACACTCTGAATACCCAGATCATAATTGCCAGTCCAGTCTATCGTATGCTTTTTCCATGTCTATCTTAACGGCAATATTGCCCCCTCTGGCAGGGAACTTCATGTAGGTGATAAGCTCTTGGGCCAGCATAATATTGTCCTGGATGTTTCTCCCTTGCACAAAGCCGCTTTGCTCCTCTGAAATGATCTAAAGTAAAATCCCTGCTATCCTGGAGGCAATGATTTTGGAGATGATTTTGTTGGTGAAGGTGCAAAGGCTGATAGGACGATAGTCCCGAAAGGATTTCGGGTTGTCTTTCTTCGGGATGAGGATGAGGTTGGTGCTAGAGATAGCTTTGGGGTATATGGCACCCTCGAAGAAAGCTATTGCCGTATCGGTGATGTCTTGCTTGATGATATCCCAGCATTTATGAAAGAAGACACCAGTGAATCCGTCCGAGCCGGGAGCACTGTGCTCGTTCAGGGTCCACACCGCATCCTTAACTTCTTGGACCGTCGGTGTATGCTCCAGTTAGGTGTTATCGTTGTCATTTATGAGTCTGGGGATTTGGTCCAAGAAGGGTCTGTCAATATGAACTGTCTCCTTGGTGAATAATTTGGAGAAGAAATCTGTAGCAGCTTCTTGGATGCTTTTATGGTCAGTAATAATATTCCCGTTGTTGTCTGTCGTACGGTGGATGGATAACTTCTGTCTATGACCATTGACGCAAGTATGGAAAATTTTTGAGTTTCTATCCCTATCGCTGTCCCATTTCAATCTCGCTTTCTGCTTCCAGAAGTCGGTTTCCACTTTGAGCCGGAACTTGAGCATGGCCTTAGTGAAGTTCAGGGCTGACCTGGCCGTCGCTGAACGTTCCGACGCAAAAAGAGTTTTGGCGCGAGTGACATCATCCTCCACAACGCGCACGGCTTGGAAGATGTCCCCGTAAGCAAGTTTGCTCCAATTGGATAGAGCTTTCCTCGTCGCACGGAGCTTGTTGCTTACCCGCGATAGGGGGTTGGGGGAGTCTTCCCGATTCCAGGCATCCGTGACAATGCTCAAAAATTGGGGATGTTCAGTCTAGAAGTCGAAAAATTGGAAGTTCTTTTTGAGAGGGCTAGAACTGTTTTTGATTTCAACCAGAAGAGGGGCGTGGTCGGATTCGGTGGAGTTGAGATGGGAAAGGTTGGTGGTGATCCCCATTTCGTGCCAGCGGTCGTTAGTGAGGGCTCTGTCCAGACGAAAATATTGCCGACAGTCGCCTTCCTACATGTTGCACCAGGTGAAAGCATTGCCAGTGAACGGAAGGGTGGTGAGATGAGCATTGAAGATAAAATTGTTGAAGTCTTGCATCGCCGGTGTGGGAGGGGGTCGCCCTCCGATTTTCTCTTATCTGCAGATGATCGCGTTGAAGTCCCCGATGCACAGCCAAGTGGAATTGATGTGGTGGTGGTGGATGTTTATGAGGTCATTCCAGAGATGTTTCCGCTCGGTAATATCGAAACTACCGTGAACAGCAGAAAGGATAGACCGATCCGGGATCGAGGGGTGTTCCCACCAGTAAGTGAGGGCCTGCTGGGAGTCCTGAATAACTCCAATTTTAACATTCGTCGAGCCGAGGATCGAAATGTCATTTCTGCCCGCTACGGCCGTGGGGAAGCCGAGCTGTAACTGGATAGATTTTAATCTTTTGGGAGGGATTTTGGGTTCAATGATGATAAGGATGTCGATCTTGTAGATTTTTTGCATGTCGGATATTCTCCTTAAAGTGGGTTTGTTCGCTAGACCGCGAACATTCCACGATAGGATGTTAATCATTAATGAAGTTGAGGGGAAGGTTTCTTGTTCCGCCTGGTGGAGGATCTGGTTAGGATGATTTTGTTTTCGTCAATAGATTTGTTGGCCCTGTCCCCGCGAGATGTTGACGCTTTTGCCCTGGACGAGGTGCCGAGATCCCCGTGAGAGAGGGATATCTCCACCATAGATGTGGTTGGAGAGTCGCTAGTGGGTTGTTCAGGTGGGTCTGTGGGAATGCTGACCAATTCCCCGGCGGAGTCCAAGATGGGATCATCGGAAGGGATGGCCAGTGAGTCACTGGTGCTCTGGATCAGAGGGATAGTGTGCTGGAGAGGGTACCCCGCGGCTTGAACCTGAAGTCCTCTCTGCACTTGGTCCGGTCCGAGGATAGCAAGGGCTTCTTCAACAGAGTCGACGATGGGGCGTTGGTGGTCAACACAGAAGTTGTCGTTGGAGTCCATGTCGTTCTCTTTGTTCAGGGTGCAATATGCCGTCTCGTTGAGATCAGTTCAGCAAGGGGGTCGCTTGACTCCGCCCCTTACAAACCTAAGACATCAAATTGGTTGGAGACGGTAAGATCAAGGATGTTGCAGGGGGACTGGGCTAAAATCAGAGTTTTGCAGGGATTCTCGCTTCGGTCAGTCTTGCCGTCACTGGATCTGAATCGAGTGTGCGAGTTTGGGCATGGCAGAAGTGGTGACTTGGGTGTCCTGCCTTCTGCTGGCTCATTGTCTATCCGGGTAGCTTTTTTCTTGAGTTCTGGGTGAAGGCGATGGCAGTGCTTCGTGAGATGGCCTCTTAAATGGCAGTGATTGCAGAACATAATGTGGTTGTCGTAAAGGACTTATTGGGAGTGGGTCTGGTTGCCCAGCTCTATGGTTATGAAGTTGGGTGGTTCGGTGGTGAGGTCGAGTTCCACACAAATTTTAGCATAGTGTGCCCTGGTTAGGTTGCTAGTTTCGGAGGCCGTGGCAACATACGTGTCGAATGAGTTGGCGATGCGTCTTAGGGCCGCTGGGACAAAACATATGAGAGGTAGATTGGGAAGCGTGACCCAAGCAGCGACTCGCACGGAGTCCTCTTTGGTAGAAAACCCTTGAGACCATTTGATGATCTTCATCAAGTGGGGGCCAATTCTGCATGTGCCTTTGGACCACACGGTCCTGTGATCAGTCTCGGAAGAAAGATGGAGGAGAATATGTCTAGGGTCGAGGGGGGCTACCCGGTATTCCGACGAGAGACTCCATCTGGCTATCTCTTCCTGCACCCGGGATAATTTGGGACAGCCGGTCGAGAACTTTAGAACAAAAGGGTGGGGGGAGGAGGATGACAGCGAAGTAAGTTCCAATTCGGAGAATGCGATGAAAGGGATCGCAGATTCTTGAGAGAGTTCAATGTCCGGGAGGCTGACATCTCGGAGAAGGAGACCCTTCGGGGAGGCGAGGTCCGGTCGGAGAGCTGCGGCGAAGGACCGCTGGGCTGGTCCAGACTAGGATGGGGTCATGGTTGGTCCTCCGGTCGACGGGGGTTGTAACAGGGGGTTGGCGATGGCCGAGACGGGGCGATGGATAGGGGAACCGGGGCCAGGCAGAGGTGGACTGCCTGGGAGAGGGGGAGGTTCCGAGAGTATGGCAGGGGCGGAGGCTACTCCCCGAGCGGAGGGCAAGGCCACCAGAGGGACAGCCGCGGGCGGAGGAGGAATGATTCTGGGGCCAATGGCGGCATGGGCCGCTACGGTGGTGGTCTTGAGGCCGGCAATGCTCGAGGAGGGGGTGGCTCCCGAGATCCCGGGAAGGGGAGCGACGGAGGCTAAAGCGTCGGAGGGCTGCGCCGCAGATGCGGCCGGAAGGCTGGCGAGAGGATCAACAGGAGAAGGGGAAGGGGGGCGGCTAGAGAGAAGGACGGCGGGAGGTTGGGGGAAGGGTCTCCAGGGGGCGCGGGTGGAGGAGCGTATGCGCGGAAGCCAACGACACCAGGGGATAGAGAGGCTCCATACGCTGTATACCCGAGCTGAGAGGCAGGCACGTAAGACTGAGGAAAGGATGCAGGCACGTAAACCTGAGAGGCTGTCGCTGGTGCGTAAAAGGGGGAGGCTAGCGCTGGCACGTAGACCTGGGAAGCAGGCTTAGGCGCATAAATGAGAGTAGGAGACAGAAGAGGAGCAGCCGCGTAAGGCTCAGGGATTGGGGGGGTCCCACCAGGCGTAAGAGGCGCAAAAGGGGCTTGGGCGTAAAACTCCTGAAAAGGAGCAGCAAGTGCTGGAGCGTAAAACTCCTGAGAAGAGGCTGCAGGCGCTAAGGTGGTCCCACCCGAGAAAGGGGCAGCAAGATCATGAGCGTGGGCTATATATAAATATATATATATATATATATATATATATATATATATATATATATATATATATATATATATATATATATATATATATATATATATATATATATATATATATAGAGAGAGAGAGAGAGAGAGAGACATACATATATATATAAATATATATTTATATATATATATATATATATATATATATATATATATATATATATATATATATATATAAATATATATATATATAGAGATATATATAAATATATATATATATACGTGGGCTATAAAAAAAAAAAAAAAAAAAAATATATATATATATATATATATATATATATATATATATATATATATATATATATATATATTATATATCATATATATATATAAGAAAAAGATGTTGGCTCTCCACATCCCTCCCGTGAAGTTCTCCCCTCTCCCTTGGCCGGCCTAGGCCGGCCACCCCTCTCCCTCTCCCATCTCTCCCCGTCGCCCCTACGATGGCTCCCCCTGGCCCCCAGAGTCGCATGACTGGCTTCGTCTCCTCCTCCCCGCTGTCCTTAGGTCCTGTCCCCTTCCTTGCTCCACCTCGCAGCCGGTCGTTCCTTCGGACGAGCAACCCGGCGCTCGACTCTAAGCTTTGGTGCACCGGGGTGGTCCCCTCAGCCTCGAGCAGTGCTCGTCCGCCGCCTCCCCTCTCGTCTCTGTTCCGACAGACGGCGTGGTCGCCTCCGGCCAACTCCTACTCCCGCACCCCCACCCGGATCCCGCCCAACCCCCCAGTTCGAACTATTTTTCCCCCCCTTGGAAGGCGTGAGGCTCAGCGCAGCAGGCATCGGGCCCTCCGCCCTCCAGTCTGCCTTTGGCGCACGTCCCGAGGCCTTTTTCGAGCACGCTGACCGCTTGGAGACAGTCCCTGTTCAGCTGTCGCAGTCCTTTGCACAGCTCCTAGAGTTGCCAGCTTTTGCGCAATTCATGGCTCTCTTCACCGAACAGTTGAGGACTGCGCTGGCCCAGAGTGGGCCACCCCCCCTTGCGCAGTCCTCCTACCCAACCTCCTCCAGCGCAAACCAGGCCCCCCCACCTGCGCAATCGATCCCCTTACCTCCTGTTCGCCTCCTTCCCCATCACCCGCCACTCACCCCCCATCCTCCATTCCCCCTCCTCCCCTAGCCTCTCCCCCCCACTCTTCCCTCCCTCCCCAGCACACCACCCCCCTCCACCCCCCTTGCGCAGCCCCTACTCCACCCCTGCGCAGCCCCTTCCCCACCCTCTCTTGTCCCCCACCACCCTTCTCGCGGCCCTCTCGTGAGCTCTAGTCCTTCCCTGGCAACCCCCAGGCCCGACGCTTCCGTGTCGACCGCATCTCAGGCTCCTCATCACCTCTCGGCCCCCCCTGGGCGCCCCCCTCGTGTCGACGGCTCCTGAGGCGAGTCCCATCTCTTGCGCCGGCGCGGCCCATGCCCCCCTCCCGACAGGAGCTTCGCCCTCCATTGTCCCGCCTCCTTCCCTTCCCGGCAGGCCTCCCCAGGCTCCCTCCTCTTTCCCCATCCTCAGCGTTGGGGTTGCATCCCCCCAGAGTGGCCCCCCATCCGGCGGCCCCAGTTCGGTGGGCCTCTCCGTCCCCAGGCCGTCTCAGCCCACCTTCGCCGCCATGCTGAGACCGGACCTCTCCCCCCGAAGGGTACCATTCTTCCAGACGTGGATCTACAGGACATTGATTATTCCTACGAGTTGTCTGCTCCAGTCATCCCCTTTTCCGCAGTGGAAGTATCCTCGCTGTCTGCGGCATTTCCCCACACCTTTATTCTGAAATTCTCATCGGGGTGCCCCAAACTTGCCAAGGTTCAGGAAGCGATAGCCAAGTGGAACCTAGCGTCCGACTATCGGGTGGCCCCCCTCGATCCCAGACACATCCTCCTCCACCTATCTTCGGATCGCGATCACAGAACTGTGTGGTCCAAGGGCACAGCCAAAATTGACACCCACCACATGAAGATTATCAAGTGGACCCCTGAATTCAACACTAAAGAAGATTCAGCCACTGTGGCAGCGTGGGTTACCCTCTCCAATCTTCCCCTTATTTGCTTTATCCCTACGGCGCTAAGACGCATCGCCAACTCATTCGGGACGTACGTGGCCACGACGCCCGAGACCAACAACCTCACCAAAGCCCACTACGCCAAAATCTGTGTTGAACTAGATCTCTCTTCAGAACCACCGAACTTCATTACTATCGAGCTGGGCAACCACACCCACACCCAACAAATCCTCTACGATAACTACATAATGTTTTGCAACCACTGCCATTTAAGAGGCCACCTACCAAAGTTTTGCCACCGCCTGCACCCAGAGCTCAAAAAGAAGCCATCCAGGAAAGACAACGACCCTCCGAGGGGAAGATCGCCCAAGTCACCTATCTTACCACTCCTAAACTCCCACATATGATTCAAATCTAGACCCATTGAAACAGCCGCCAGCGACCCTCCGAGCAGAGCTCTGATCCCCTACACCCACCAACACTTAGCAACCTCTAACCAATTCGCCAGTCTCGACTCAGAAGATCCGGAGCTGGCCATCACTCCCGACGGCTCCAGGACCCCCGAGTTCTCACCTTCCTCTCCCACCTCCTCGCACGGGAAGCAGAGATCCGCGGCGAGCGACGCAGAGCCACGGACTTCCTCCAGTGGTCTGGAGGCAGATTCTACGACCTCTCCCCCAATCAACGCAGCTCCACTTTCCCCCAGCGGGAACCCAGTCGAAATGGCTCTAGCCCTCCTTGGTCCCAACCAAACGAGGAGAGGCATGCAAATCCTTGCCGCAGGAGTCCCTCTTCAACAGCTGCTGACAGAGAAAGCTCTCGACTCCCTGGCCATTCCTCCGGAGGACCCTGTTGTCGACTCTGTCGGAGACCTAATAGGCCCCTCCTCAAGTCCGAATTTACACCACAACAGCAATCCCCTAACTACTTCTAGCGCGGTAGTGCCGAAATCCCAACGGAACAAGGCAGGCACAGAAAAGACCGTCACTATCCTGACCAGATCCGCAGCAAAACGGAACAAAAAATCCCCCATAATTCCATAAATGCTTAACATCCTATCTTGGAATGTTCGAGGCCTGGCAAACAAACCGACTCTAAGAAGAATTTCCAGCCTTCGAAAAATTCACAAAGTTGACATCTTCATCATCATCGAACCCAAGATACCCCCCAAACGCCTTAAATCTACCCAATTGGCTCTGGGCCTTCCCATAGCGATTGCTGGCAGGCACGACATCTGGATTTTGGCCTCGAAGGAGGTCAAACTCGACATCATCCAGGACTCCCAACAAGCCCTCTCTTGCTGGGTCACTCATCCCACTTTTCCGGAGCGAGTCATCCTCTCAGCGGTTCACGGCAGCTGTGTCATCGCCGAACGCAAAATCCTTTGGAACGATCTTCTAGACATATACAGCCACAACACCAACAACCCCTGGATTTGCATAGGGGACTTCAATGCCATCACCCGTAGAGAAGAGAAGATCGGAGGCCGCCCCACACCCCTATCAGCCATGCAAGACTTCAACGACTTCATATTCAACGCCCATCTTACTCCTTTCCAGTTCAAAGGAAGCAAATTCACCTGGTGCAATATGCAGGACGGCGATCGTCGACAATATTCCCGTCTGGATAGAGCCCTCATCAATGCGCGCTGGCAAGGAATGCGGCTCAGCTCCACCCTATTCCACCTCAACTCTGCAGAATCCGACCACGCCCCTATCCTGGTGGAGACCAATAACAACATCCACCGTCACAAAAAGAACTTCCAATTTCTTAATTTTTGGACTGAACACCCGCAGTTCACGAGCATCGTTGCCGAAGCCTGGAACAACCAGCATTCCCCCAACCCTCTCACTCGGGTATGCAACAAGCTCAAAGCCACCAGGAAAGCCCTTTCCAATTGGAGCAAACAAGCTTTTGGGGACATTTTCCAAGCGATCCGCGTCGTCGAGGATGACGTCGCTCGTGCAGAGGCTAAATTCCTCACCGACCGGTCCCCCGAGGCCAGAAGTGCCCTGAACCTTACCAAGGCCATGCTCAAATTCAGGCTCAAAGTCGAGACCGACTTCTGGAAACAGAAAGCCAGACTGAAGTGGGACAACGACGGGGACAAAAACTCTAAATACTTCCACGCCTGCGTCAATGGCAAAAGAAACAAACTGTCGATTCATCATATTTCTGACGAGCACGGCATCATCAGAACTGACTATAAGGGCATCCAAGAGGCGGCCGCCGATTACTATGCTAAGTTATTCTCAAAGGAAACGGTCCACAAAGACTCATCATTCCTCGACCAAATCCCCACCATCATCAACGACGCCGACAACGCTTTGTTGGATCGCCCCCTGTCCGATCAGGAAGTGAAAGACGCGGTGTGGGCATTGAACGAGCACAGTGCCCCCGGCCCTGACGGATTTACTGGTGTTTTCTTTCGTTCCTGCTAGGAGATTATCAAGCAGGATATCACTGACGCGGCCATTGCTTTCCTCGAAGGAGCCCACTACCCCAAAGCCATCTCCAGCGCCAACCTCATCCTCATTCCGAAAAAAGACAACCCCAACTCATTCCACGACTTTCGACCAATTAGTCTTTGCAACTTCACCAACAAAATTATATCCAAGATCATTGCCAACAGAATGACAGACATTCTCCCCAAAATCATCTCGGAGGAGCAAAGCGGCTTCGTTCGTGGTAGGAACATCCATGACAACATAATGCTGGCCTAAGAGCTTATAACCTGCATGAAGTTTCCTGCTCGAGGGGGCAACATCGCCATCAAAATTGACATGGAGAAAGCATACGACAGACTCGATTGGCAATTCATGATATGGGTTTTCAGAGCTTTCGAATTCTCGGAGAATTGGACCAACATCGTGTGAAGATCCGTCAGCAACTCATGGTTTTCCACAGTCATCAACGGCCAATCCGAGGGCTTTTTCAAATCAAGTCGCGATGTCAGACAAGGCGATCCTCTATCATCCTCGATCTTCAACATCGCAGCCGACGCCCTGAGCAGAAACCTCAACAACATGCCCAACACCCCGAACTTCCAGCAATATCACACGGCCAGTGGATGCCCCACCATCACCCACCTAGCATTCGCAGACGACTTACTTATCTTCTCATCTGGGGATGTCGGATCGATGGAGGTAGTTCACAACACTCTGACGCGGTACTCCGCATACTCTGGCCAGAAAATCAACCATTCCAAGAGCATCATCTACGCCCACCACAGTATCAAAATCGAGAATGCTACCAGCCTAACCAACCTTACTTCCTTCTCGGTGGCCCACCCCCCTTCAACTACCTCGGCTGCCCTCTGGTGTACGGAAGATCCAACGCCAGCATTTTCGAAAACCTTATCACCAAAATCAGGAACAAAATCGAAGGTTGGCACAACGCCACCCTATCCCCTGGCGGCAAAATAAACCTCATCAATCATGTTCTCAACTCCGTCCCCATCCACACCTTAGCGGCTTGCTCCCCGACCAAAAAGGTCCTTCAGTCGATCGAGCGGATCTTCTGCACATTCTTTTGGGGTCATAATGACGGTCATGACAAACACCACTGGGCCAGCTGGGTCGCCATGGCCACACCGATTGCGTACGGTGGGCTGGGCTTTACCAAACTCAATGACATTGTCAAAGCCTTCTCCATGAAGCTGTGGTAGAAATTACGTACGAGCGATAACCTTTGGACCAGGTTCATGAAGGCCAGATACTTCAAGTACATCCACCCAGCGATGGCCAGGGCCAATAGCAGATCCTCCGCGGCTTGGCGCCGCATTTTACGGGGCCGCAAATTGGCCGAACCGGCGATTAGACTCCATCTGGGGGACGGCCAGGCCAACCTCTTCCTGGAAAGATGGACCGGCGACAGCCTCATCCCGTACACTTCCGGTTCCCCCAGCAACAGCAGAATCAAAGACATGTGGAACCCCACTGATAACGATTGGGATTGGGACCGCATTCGTAATTGGACCAACAACGTTACGGTCGACAGCATTCGTCAGCAGGGTCTTACCATCGGGCCCAGCGCGGACGAACTGAGATGGTCGCTGGAAGCTTCCGGAGTTTTCTCCATGCGATCGACGCAGGCCGCGATCCACAAGAACGGCCAAGAGCACTTCATTGCTCGATTCTGGCATTCGTGTATCCCCAAGAAATGGTCTTTCCTCCTGTGGAGAGTCTCGAGAAAGAAATTGCCTATCGACGAGCTCTTTGCTCCATCGGCTCTAGCCTGGCGTCAGCTTGCAATTGTTGTGACGATCGGCAGACGGAGACTATTAACCATATCTTCCGGGAGGGAAGCCTCCCCGACCAAACCTGGAATATCCTCAACCGCATTTACAACATCACTTCAGGAGACGGGCGCTTTAACGATCTCCTGGCCCTCTGGGGAATCGCGTCCCACGGCCACCAGATCGTAGCAGCGGCAGCCACCTGGGTAATTTGGAAGAATCGCAACAAAGCGAGATACGAGGGTCACCAATACTCCGCCGAGCAGCTTATGCGGGAAATCAAACGGCAATGCCGCAAAAGGAGCTCACTGTGCTCCCACTGCCCACCAGCATTCTGGCAACCTCTCTACAGTTAGTATCGGCTGGCGCGGCCGCCACCCCTGTCTTTTTGTTGGTTTCAGGCTTTTCGCCTTGTAACTTCTTCAGGCTTCGGCTTTTTCAGCCTTGATTAATAAAAGAAGGGGTTTTTTGAAAAAAATAAAAATATATATATATATATATATATATATATATATATATATATATATAGAGAGAGAGAGAGAGAGAGAGAGAGAGAGAGAGACATACATAAAACAAATGAAAATATATATATAAGATACAATATGATACATTAAGAGCAACACTCTATCAATCTAAAATCTGAGATTAAAATAGGAATAAATCATTCACACAAAATATCATACAATTGGTGTGTCCAAAATTGGGGGTTTCCCACTAGGACACAAAACTATACTAGGGCTCAACCTAATGACCTCCAAATGGTTCCAAAATGGACACAAATGGAGACACAACAATGGGGGTCATTCCTATGGATTCAAAATGGTCCTAAATGTATGTAGGAATGAAATAGAGGAGAGATTATACCTTCCAGTTGATCAAATCCAAGGAAACTCCTTCCGATACGACACCGACACGAAGAGACCTCCAAATGGACATGAACAAGATCCAAAACTTCCCAAATCTAGCTAGCTCCTCCTCTTGATTGAAATAGAGAAGAAAAGAAGAGGATTGATGAAGAAATGGATTGATTTGAGGTAGAAATGAATGGAGACTCCTCTCTAATTTTGGGGAAGAACAAGAGAGAGAAAATTTGTGTGGATAATAACAAGGAGAGGCTCATCCCTATCCCTCTAGTGGCCGACCAAGTGTGGCTAGGTGTTCCCTTATCTAAATGTCTAAAATACCCCCACTTGTCTTATTGATTTAAATATTAGGAATAGGTTTTAGGTTGAGGCTACATTAGTCTAGTTTTAAGTCTCTATTTAAACCAAACCTATTCATGAATAATTAGTCTAACATACTAACTAAAATATTGTCATATGGGCCATGCCTAACTAATGAGTGGGTCCTACTAGAGTCAAAGCTCTTCCGGGTCCCCGATACAAGTCGGATTGAGTTAAAATTCGAACCCGACTCAAATAACCCCAAAATAATATTATAAATAAATAAATAATTCCAAAATTATTCTAAAGTAGAAAATGATCAAAATACCCCTGTTCTTGAAAACAGGGGGTGACAAATCTATCCACCTTAAAAAAATTTGTCCTCAAAATTAAAACAAATACCGAAATCACATGCAGTAACAAAAGAATTATACCTCGGGGCTCGAAGAGATAAGGAAAATGCTCCTGCATGTCGTCCTCTCTCTTTCAGGTAGACTCACCTGAGAGTGATGCCTCCATACAATACGAACCAAAGGTATAACCTAGTTCTGGAGCACCTTCTCCCTACGATCCAGAATCTCCACTGGCCGCTCTGGATAGTAAAGAGCAGGCCCCACCTCGATCGCTGAATGGTCCTAATACATGGCTGGCGTCTGCCACGTACCAGCCTCAGCTGTGACACATAGAACACGTTGTGCACCCCCTCTAGCGTAGGTGGCAAGTCTAGTCGATAAGCTACTACACCGATCCTCTCAAGGATAGTGAAAGGTCCGATGTAGTACGAACTAAGCTTGCCGCCTCTGCCAAAGCGAATCGTGCCCCGTATCGAAAAAAATCTTCAGAAACACCAAAGCACCAGCCTAGACATAAAACAAACTCAGCACACAAGACAAACAAACAATCACAAGCATCAAAAATAGGAACTGAAACTAACATCAAACTCTAACGGTCTCCGGTGGCTGTCAGGCCCAATGCCGCTGCCTATCCTGAGCCACCTGAAGTCTGTCTCTAATCAACCTGACCTTCTCAGCTGCATCCACTACCATCTCTGGTCCAAGCAGCACTCTCTTGCCGACATCGTCCCATGACAAGGGAGTACGACATCTCCGTCCGTATAGAGCCTCGAATGGCGACATCTCTATACTGGCCTGATAGCTGTTGTTGTAAGCAAACTCTACCAGGTGAAGATGGTCCTCCCAAGAACCCCCGAGATCAAGAACAAACAGTGTGAAGCATATCCTCCAAAGTCTGGATAGTCCTCTCTGACTGTCCGTCTATCTGGAGATGATAAGCGGTACTAAACTTGAGCGAGGTGCCCAAGCTAGTCTACAAACTCCTCCAGAAGTGGGAAAGTGAAATGACTATCCTGGTCTGAAACTATGCTCACAGAAATCCTATGCAATCTTACGATCTGATGAACGTACAGCTCTGCCAGCCTCTCTGTAGACAACCCCACTTTGAAAGGCAAGAAGTGGGCCAATTTGGTCAATCTATTAACTATGACCCAAATCGCGTCTTTTTCCTCCAAGAGATCGTGGAAGTCCGGACACAAAGTCCATGGTGATGTGCTCCCACTTCCACTCAGGAATGGGTAGTGGCTGTAGCAACCCACCAGGTCTCTGTCTCTCGGCCTTCACCTGCTAACATACCAAGCAGTGAGATACAAACTGAGCTACCTCGCTCTTCATGCTGTACCACCAAACGTGCTCCCTCAGATCTCTATACATCTTGTTGTCCCCAAGATGCATAGAGTACTGAGAGCGATGTGCCTCATGAAGAACCTCCTCCCGAAGCTCTCCACTCAGAATGCACAAGTCTAGCACCGTACCGCAGCGACCCATCTTCGGCAATAGAGAAATCATCGAGCAACCCTGCCCGTACCTGCTCTTTGATGCTTCTCAGGGACAACGTCATCATACTATGCTGATCTGACTCTGTCCATCAACTCAGACTGAATATGTAAGCCCTATATATGCACCTCTATGCCCGGAATAATCACCTTGATTCCCAAACTGTCCAGGTCAGCCAAAGATAACGATCTACAGCTACTGGATACCTGCTCAAGGTATCTGCAACTACGTTGGCCTTTCCTGGATGGTACTACAAGGCAATATTGAAATCCTTCATCATCTCGAACCATCGTCTCTATCGCATGTTCAGCTCATTCTGAGTGAACATGTACTTCAAGCCCTTGTGATCAGTGAAGATCTCAACCCGCTCTCCGTTTGCAAAAACAAAAAAGTTTATTCTAAAATTATAAAAGAATAGTACAAAGTACAATAAATTCTGGGAAAGTACAACTGTAGGAATCTGATCAGAAGACGATTACTTTATCCCTTGGACTATATGAACTTGAAGACTAGAGCCTCTGAGAATGCAGCAGCAATTTTGCAAGAGTTCTTAATCTTTGTGCATCATCCTTTAACAATAATTGGAAACTCTATTTATATAGTTCAGGAAATAACTGTTTTAGCAGTTATTCTGATGTGCACTGAGGCTGGGTTGCACCACATTAGGTTACGCCAACTTTTATTAAGTTATCAGTCATGTACTAACTGTATTTAGATGCGTGGCATCATATGATTGAGATGCGCGTGGTCGTGTACATGATAGTAGACACATCTTGAGAGATTAGTGGCATGTGTGCCACATTCATCCTGCTTTAGAAATAAAAATTGTCTCAACTTTATCAGGTTGTGCGAGCTTCAGTAACAAGTTAAACTGCGCTTGATTAGACTGCTCCTGGATATGTGGCAGCTTTTGAGCAGAAATCATTCAGATTGCACCTAGGAGCAACTAAAAAAATTATTTAGATTGCGCCTAGGCGTAACTCATAAGATGTGCAGGACAACTGTCAGTCCAATCTCCTCGAGTGGCACAATTCGAGGGATTTAAAGTGATTTTCCTCGTTCACTGTATTTGTTATTTGTCAGTGCTGTCAGGTAATGATGGCCATTAAGTGTCAGACGCCATGTAGGCTTTGGCACAATGTAATTGGGTGCAGTCTGATATCAGGTACAGCCTGATCAGTGGTGTAGTTTGATTTTTGGGGCGCAACTTGATCATTGAGTAGTAGATACATGGCACAACTTGATTTTTAGGCCCTACAAGACCCCCTTCAAAGTTTTCAAAACTTAGAAATATTTCAAAGTTTTGAAATACTTTGAATTTATAAAAGTTCTGACTGAGTCAAGTTGCGCCAGTCAACGCCCGGTCATCTCAATTAAATCTATTTCTCGAAAACACTCAATCTCCTCTTCGTCTTCACAAGTTTTATTGATAATTTTCAGTTTCCCATGAGTAATATGAAGAGTCAGTTTGGTGATATATATGTAGAGGTTTATCTTCATACTTTATTCTTCATTTCTATAATTTTGATGGCATCTAAGAAGGAGATGGAGGCCAATGCTGTCACCAAAACCCAGTCTTCTGAAGCGAAACCTGATGTCCCACCTTCGACTTATTTATTGGAGGCTGACCCGGCACTGAGGGCGACGAACTTTCGAGACTGCTTCGGGTTAAACCCAACCATCTTCAATCGCTCGAATGGTGGGCCATCCTCTGAAGAGCGCGGCAATTCGGAGGGATTCCTTAACCTGATACGTCGTTCGGGGATCCGTAACATGTAAGAATTGGACGCCACCCTTCGTCAGACCGATGAAGACAAGAAAAAGGAATAATTTTTAAGCATGACAACTTTTTATTCTCTTTTCTTGTGTCCTTGTCTGTAGGGGTCCATCCAACTTTTATGTAATGAAATCTAAAATTTCTGATATATTGTGCGGCTGTGATTTCAAATAGCGCATGTAGATGCGTTCCTTTGGCTAATTCATTGCTTACTATTTCATTGAGGGACACATAACAGTCATCACATGGCTTCAATTGCCTATAGTTTAGTTCTTTTCAAAAAATAGGCTCCTAGAATGACGTGCCTGTTTCATCTTCAATACTTTTAAAAGGACAACCAGGAACAAAAGAGTCATTCATACTTTCTCAAAACAAATAGCTTCTCACAATCTCTTCCTATTCATAAGTTCACTTGCGCCACTTCGTCTCAATGTTATTCGTTTGCATGTTGTGCGTTCAAAAAATGGTAAGTCTCAACAAAGGACCAATGGTATGAGCATTTTTCTTTTGTGTCACTTTTGAAGATAGGTACTGATCTCTGTTGATATGCGCTAACTATTTCTGAGAATAGGCACGCACTATGGTCCAGCGCTTAGCTTCGACCATTGGTGCGCACTGCTGATATATGCCTGTTTGATCGACATACCATGTTGATATGCGCCCGTTTGATCAACACGCTGTTTTGATATGCACCTGTTTATCAACGCACGCTGTTGAGATACGCGTGTTGATCAGCATGCTGTTTTAATATACACTAGTTGATCAGCACATACTGTTGAGATGTGCCTGTGCTTCTGAGAATAGGCACACATTGTTGATATGCGCCTGTTGATCAGCACACTATCGATGTGCGTCTGTACTTTTGAGAGTAGACGCACATTGCTGATATGTGCCTGTTAATTAGCACACACTGTTGATGTGCGTCTGAGCTAGGCACACTGATATACGCCTATTGATCGGCGCACACTGTTGATGCGTGCACAGTTTTGATAAATTTTACTGACTTTTCTTTTTTTGTTCATATTTGCAGAAGTTTGGTTGGCAAGCTTCTTTAAAACTGGCATCGGTGATCTGGATGCTATGGAGAGCATTCTTTTGACACCCACATCAGACAGCTCATGTGATTCTGACACTCAGACCAGACAGCTCACGACTCTCTGTATGCCAGAAGGGTCTTCCTCAGATGGTAGGAAGAGCCTTTATACATGAGAGTTGGATGGTGGAAAGACAGAATTAGGAATCGTATCACAAGGGTGATCTCATTCCTAGTTTCCTGGCGGGCCGTCTTCTCTCCACCAGTTGTATTGACAACAACTTATCTTTGAGCTGTTGTACTCTGTGATTCTCCTCTCGTATTTTTGAGAGAGAAGAATAGAGTTGATTCTATTATCTGGCTCGTTGCTTCAGGTCGAGACGACAATGAACTGGTACCAACAAATAAGAAGATCAAAAGATGTAATAGACCTTCATATTATATTTAGAATAAAAATCCGAGATGTAATAGATTTCCATTAAGATGTATCTATGTTTTTAAAGAAGGAATAAAGAATAATTTTTTCTTCTTTATGATTTGATTTTGATGTGGTGATAAGGAAAATAGAATCAAGGAAAAATATGGATGTGACAAGTTGCTGATGTAATACAGAATTCAGAAGTATAGAGAATGTGAACTCTCATTAAGAAAAGTGAACAGTCACTTCAATTTTCGAGATAGGACACTGAATGAATGAACAATTACTGCAACTTTTGAGGAAGAGAATAAATGAATAAACCATCATGTCGATTTTTGAAGAAAGGAAAATGAACGAACGTTTATAAATGAACGAACAATTATAAGTTAACAAACAGTTGGGATTCTTTCAAAAAGTCGCATCGGTTCTCGATGTTGACTGTCTAATTGTTTGTCTATAAATGGAACAAAACTTTCATAGATATCGTCACTTTCTTTCCTTTCTGTAAAAAATATCTTCCAAAGATTTGTTCACCCCGAAGATTGAAGGAGAGACCGAGACGCCTCCTGCTGAGCCTCCAGTGCCTCCTCAGAAAGAAAGGAGTGAAGGCTCAATTGCTCCTGTTCCAAGACTGGACTTGATTGCTGAGCTAGTGGAACCTGGGAAAACTGCAGAAGAAGAAGCATTGAGGATGGCTGCTTGCGAGTTTTTTGTGAGTTCCGGCAATGAGATGTCTGAACGATTGGCAAACTATATATTTAATCATGAAGGATCGGGGCCTCCTCCCCGTCCGTAATATTATGTAATCCCATTCTGCTTTTCAATAAAATAAACTTTTGTATATATGATGTCTCTGGAATAAAGTATATTTTGCTTTTATACATAATATTTCGAGAAATTTGCTATTGATAGGCATCATAGCAACTCTGCCGTCCATATATGTTAATTGATAGGCTCCATTTGAAAAAACTTTATTTACCACATACGGCCCTTCCCCTTTGCCTCGAACTTGCCCTTGCTCATATGTGTCATAGTCGTAGGACGTCTGACTATAAGAACTAACTTGCCTTTCTGAAATGTTTGCACTCTGACTTTGCGATTGAAGGCTTTTGAAATCTGGGCCTGATAAAGTTCAATGTGCTGTTGAGCTAATAACCTTTTCTTGTCGAGCGCCTCCAATTCTTGAAGCCGAAGACGATCGTTATTTTCTGTAGTAAGTTCGTTAGCAATGTCGATTCTCAATTAAGGAATTTGAATTTCCAGAGGTAGGACAGCTTCACATCCATATACTAGAGAAAAGGGTGTGCAACCTGTGGGGTTACAGACATTAGTACGATATGCCCATAGACATTCTCCAAGTTTATCACTCCAATTACGTTTGTTAATAGAGACAAACTTCTTAAGGAGTTTGATAATGGTCATGTTGAATGCTTCAGCCAACCCGTTAGCCGCAGGATTATAGGCCGTAGAGACAACATTATTGATTCTGTTGTCATCACAGAATTTATTAAACTTCTGGCTGATAAATTGTGGTCCATTATCATGGATGATTCGGCGAGGGACACCAAATCTGTATATCACAAGATGTTTGATGAAGTTGATTATACTACTAGTTTTTACTTCATCCAAAGGTACAGCTTCTGTCCACTTGGAGAAATAATCGGTTATAGCCAAGATGAACCGATGTCCTTTAGATGAAGGAGGATTGATAGGACCAATTATATCCATGCCCCAAGCTTCAAAAGGCCATGAGGCAGCAGTCAGATAAAGAAATTCCGACGGTTGGTGAATGAAATCTGCATGAATTTGACATGTACGACATTTTTTTGCATAGTCAATAGCATCTGATACCATAGAGGGCCAGTAGTAGCCCATACGTCGAATACGATCCTGAAGTTTAGGACCAGGCTGATGTGCTCCACAAACACTATCACGAGCTTCGTATAATATCTTCTTTGCTTCATCACCAGCGAGACACCTCAAGAGTAATCCATTAAAAGTTCTTCGATAGAGATTTTTAGTAGTATGATTATAATAGAATCGAAGCGATCGACGACGGATGCTTGTAGCTTCCTTAGGATCTTCTTGCAAAATGTCATTTACTGTAAAATTAATGAAAGGTGTTCTCCAGTCCTCGCTAATGACATTGACTTCAATTAGATTACTGAATTCAATATTATGGTTGTTTTCGACACAAAATAGTTCTCTATTATAGATAACAACCATTTGTTGTCTTTTGACTGGAATTGTCAATACCGCAGCTAGGTTAGCTAAGGCATCAGCTTCTATATTGCATGTATGACGTACATGTTCGATGAAGAACCCTTTGAATGAAGAAGCTATCTTGGTTGCTGCTTCATGGTACGGTACTAGATCTTGATGTCGGACTTCATATATACCTCTAACCTGATTAACAATCAACTTAGAGTCACCATATACTTTGAGATATTCAATATCCAATTGTTTGGCTAATTGGAGTCCAATAAGCAAGACATTGTATTATGCCACATTGTTAGAACATGACTCATCTAAAGAATAAGCCCTTTGAATAGCTAAACCATTGGATGAAATGAGAACAATTCCCACTCTAGCAACAAGGGTACCTCCAGGTCAAATTCTAGAAGCTCCATCAAATAACAACCTCCAGGTAGGAAATTCTTCTGAGATCATATTTGATTCCAATATTTCGTCTGGAATCTCATCATAGAGTTTAGATGTTTCAGGGACAAGATGAGCTGCTAAGAAGTCAGTAAGTGATTGACCTTTCACAGACTTTTGAGGAACATAAACCATATCATATTGTGCTAATAATATGGCCCATGTAGCAATCCTGGAATTGAGTACTTGGCTTCTTCATTAAGACTCGAAGAGGATTGACCCGGGATATGACATAATAGTTTGGCCTATGATGTAATGTCTTGTCTTATGAACGGCAAACATTAAGGCTAAACATTCTTTCTCCACTGGACTATAACGATGTTCAGCTCCAATTATCGTTCGACTAAGGTAGTAGATGGCTTGTTCATGACCTTCCTTGTTCTTCTGAGCCAGCAAAGCTCCCAATGAATGGTCCATTGCCCGGACATACATTAAGAAGGGTATTCCTGAGATCGGTGGTACAAGAACCGGTGGACCCATTAAATACCGCTTTATGTCATCAAATGCTCGTTGACATTCTTTCGTCCAAATGAAAGATATACCTTTCTTTATTAACTGAGTAAATGGTCTGCAACATCTAGATAAATTCGAAATGAACAGCCTGATGTACGCAAGTCGACCTTGGAATCCTCGTAGCTCTTTTAGGTTGCGTGGAGGACGCATCTCTTGAATGGCTTTGATCTTCTCGGGATCAACGTGTATACCTTTAGAGGTAATGACGAAGCCGAGAAATTTGCCACTAGAGACACCCAAGAAAGACTTGGTGGGGTTCATTTTGAGTTGATGCTGGCGCAATAGATTGAAGATAGTTTTTAAATCATGAATGTGATCTTTCTTGAGACGACTTTTGACAGCAATATCGTCAATCTAGCATTCGACAGTCTTTCGTAGATGATCTCAAAAGATAGTACTCATAGCCCACCGGTAAGTTGCACCTGCGTTCTTAAGACCAAACAGCATGATCGTATAACAGTACACTCCACGAGGAGTACAAACGAAGTATGTTTTTCATCTTCAGGATTCATCCAAATTTGATTATATTCAGAAAATCCATCCATGAAAGAAATTCATTCGAATCCACATGTATTGTCAATCATAACATCAGTAATTGGAAGAGGGAATTCGTCTTTAGGGCAAGCATCATTGAGATCCCGAAAGTCTATGTAAACTCGAACCTTTCCGGTCTTCTTCAGAACTGGTACAACGTTGGCTACCCAGTTAGGATGCTATTTTTCTCTGATAAAATCGCAAGCTATAAGTTTTTTGACTTCATCATCAATTGCATCCATTATTTCAGGCTTGAATCGTCGTTGTTGTTGTTTGACCGGCTTGGCATTCGACAAGATATTAAGCTTGTGAGTTGCAATTTGAGGATCTAATCCCGGCATATCTTCATAACTCCAGGCGAAAATATCAATTCACGAAGAAGGTGGATTAATTTTTGTTTATCATCCTCTGAGAGATTTTTGCTAATGAAGATTGGTCGTGATACGCCCTTCTCTCCAACATCGATTTGGACTAATTGATCCTCAGTTGGTGGCTCTCGTTGTTCAAAATGAAGTTTCTACTGATTGTCCATCCTTTGTGCCTAAGGGTCCATTTCAGGAGCTTCTTAATGTCATCTTCGTCATCTTCCAAAAATTTGGCAGACACTATGTTAGAAGATACTATCACCCTATGAATATGACCAATGCTGATATCAGAATCCCATGAGATATAATCAGAAGAGTTAGATCGTTCTTCTTCATCAGATTCAGAAGGTTCCGGAGTTGGAAGTAGTGAAGCATAACTTAGTCCCTGTTTAGTTTTACTGTGGTATTGTTATGATTTTCTTTTTGGAACAGCATTACGAAGAGGAGTTTGCCTTCCCTTACCGTTGTTGAGGCCAGTTCTGAAATCATAGCCTATTTTGCGGATGATTGCTTTAGATTGTGGACTATAGCGGCATAATTGTAGCCTTCCTGTATCATCTCTATTATCGTTATAGAGCATGATTTTTGGTTCCTCACTTTTATTGGAAAATATAGGCTTTCATGTTTCTTTCGAGACGGTACTAAGAAGTACGACTCTTGTATTGAATCCAGTGATACCATATTTCGTAGAGATGATACGACTTCTATTGTAAGTGGTTTAAAGCTATCTAGCATATCCAAATAACACTGAGTATAGTAAGAGACATCAGTATACTGCAAAGAAGATGCTTTATTGATTTTTACACCATCATTTACAACATAAACTTTAGCCTTAGCAGGCCTAGTCAGATTGATGACAAGAAGGGGAGAAGAAGAATGAGAAGGAGGAGGGGGCTTCTTACAATGAAGGTCGATTACAAGCGGCTCAGAAGAGGTGAGCTCCCTTTGTTCCTGACTATCACCCTTAGGCTGCTTCTCATGGGAAGGAAGATAGATAGTCAGTAGTTTAGAAGACTAAGGATAGAAGGTACGTCCTTTGATCGGGATCACCAGAGTATTATTCGACACATTTTTTTGTTCTTCATCTTTGTCCATTGCCAGTACCACCTTCATGAATTCTTCCTTGTACATGCGGGAATCGTTGCAGTATGCTTCAACTCCTTTGAAAGGATTCAGATCTGCAACCTCTTTTTGGACTTCTCCATTACCATCCACGTATTTGAAACATTAGTAGAGAGTAGAAGGTACAATATTGTGTTCATAGAGGAATTGTCTTCCTAACAAAGCATTGTATGAGCTATTATTGTCAATAACATATAAAGTTACCTTTGTACGAGGATTGCCAATTTGAAGTTTTAGGCGTATCTTCCCCAAAGGTTCACTTCTTTCTTAATTGAACCCCAGGATGGTAGTGATAGTTGTAGAAAGGTTATGCACTGGGATCTTCAAAGCATCCAGTAAAGACTTTGGCATGATGCTAAGTGTGGACCCTGGGTCAATCAAAATGTGATCGACTTTCATGGTGTCCACATACCCCGTAAAATAGAGATGATGATCATAATGATTGTCTTCTAACAACATGTCATCTTGTGTAAAAGCAATGTTGGGTATTAATTCAAATATACTATGACAATGTGCACAGCTGACTAGCTCCTTTTCAGGCTTCTTGAGAAAAGTAAGATAAGCGTCAGCCTGCATCAAAGCTTCACTTAACATCTCTCGAGTTTCTTTTGAGAGACATAAGAGTTCAAAGATTGACAATCTTGCTGGAGTATTGGCCAATTGAGCCAATATGTCAAGTTATATGGCTTTTCAAGTCTAAGAGACAAGGACTTCTTCAGTGCTTTGTCAAAGCGAACAGGTTGTTTTCCCTTGTCTGTTGATATCGGTTTCGAAGGAGATGGTTCAACCACCGGTAGGGATGTATATGATATATTCTCAGCAGTAGAAGATGATGTAGGAAGAGTATCAGGAGATGGAGCAGGATTCTCTTTATTTTTGGGATATTCTCGAAGATAGGGTTTTCCAGATCTAGTGTCCATTAAAATTTCTTCTTCTGCTACTGGTTCAAAGGATACCATATTGCAGCTTTTAGATTTGGATTTGGAGTGCTTCTTTTGCTTATAAAAGGAAGGCATTTCAAAATCTGCCACCAAATCTGGATGAATCCACATAATCTCTCCTCTATCAGTCGACATTGGAACAAGACCTTCATTTCGAGAAGGTGGGAGATTCACGATCTCAAGAGTAGTCCTTAGAATGGGGACAACATCATCTTGTACAAGTTGTGGTGGAAAGTCTTCGAATTGTAGAAAAACCACATTAGCAGTCACCGTCTTCTCGTTCTACTGAAGAGTAATTGCTCCAGAGTTGACCAACTTCTGGATTTTGCCCTTGAGCACATAACATGCTCTAGTTGGATGCCCTATAAATCGGTGATAAACATAGTATTTAGGGTGATCAGTTTTACCTACTTCTTCTAGTCGTTTTGCCTATGGAAGTTGAAGCTTATTGCTTTTGATTAAGCAATCGAAGATGCTTAAAGTATCATCTTCATCGAAAGAATACTCTTCTTTTGGATGAGTTATTTTTGGCGGTGGTACTGATGGAGTAGATGCCATCTGAGTAACATTGACAGCCAAAGACTCTTTGCCTTTGAGATTGATGGCCATTGTTTCTTTACCCTTACGGTTATTCTGGCAATTATTATTCCCGGGTGTAGAATGTTCGTCTTGGTTAGGATGAGTCATCTGAACTCCTAACTGTTTGAACTTTTCGGCACTAACTTATGCCACCTTGGCGTTCACAATAAAAGAAGGCCAACCTTGGAATTGTGTAGATCCTGTCCATATACTGATAATAGGCAACAAGTTTGATTTGCAAGTGTCTATTGTTACAGCAGATGGAGTTCCTAAAGGCATTTTGAGTGCCTCTCGGCAGAATCTTTCAATAAAACTCTCCATGGATTCATTGTGTCTTTGTTTAATCTTCATGAGGGCAGACATTGTCATGTCATTGAGTCCCTCATAAAACCATTCCAAGGACATTTGCTTGAAACCAGCAAAAGAAGTGATACAGCCATCAGGCAAGCTACGATACCAGTCATATGCTGCGCCAGCTAAACAACCGACGAACACTCTGGTAAGGAGAGCATTATTTGGCTATAATTGGTCAGTTATCACTTCAAAGTGATTAATATACTGACTTGGAGAAGTGCTTCCATCAAACAACATAATAGTCAGAAGCTTGTATTTAGGAGGGAATGGAACCTCCTTCCATTCTATAGGATATGGTTGCTTTATGCCTAATCTTTGTAGACCATCTTTCTGCTTGAAGGCCTCAAACTGAGTACATAAGAGTTTACAGCCTTATTAGCATCCCCTGATGTTTGGAAATTGGTGGGCTGGTTAGAGGTGTTAGGAGGAAGAACAGCATGGTAATTAACACCCCCGGCACCAGACTGACTAGGATCAGCTTGAATTGGCACAGAAGCAACCTGAGGAGGTGGTACCCCAAGACTAATAGGTACAGAAGATGCTATGAGCTCAGGATTTGTAGCAGAGTTTATGATCGGTGGCACTGTATGTTGAGCCATAATTATTGTATGCATACTTGCAACCATTTCTGCCATGGTCTTCAATTTATCTTCTAGTACAACAATTTGTTGTCCTGACTGGTTGAAGTAGAGGCATCTTGATCTTCCGTGATGGTATATGCCGTTACTTCTCTTGCTGTTCGAGATGAGATAGTTTGTTCAAAACTTTTACTATCTGCATCAAATTCAAAAAATGAATCTTCTCCTAGATGAGCGATGGGGAGATCTTCTTGATTAAAGACACCTTGGTTCAAATTTCGATTTCTTGATCTGGTGTATTGAAAGACACCTTCACTGGATGCATGGATCCGATCCAAGTATTGCTGACTGGGATTACAGGATGCATTACTTCTTGGACGTTTTCCACCCCCAGTGCCTTGAGAAGTCATATTAACAGAAGCATATAATAGCTCGTCTTTATCTTCTACTATATGTTTGGGAGTTGAGGCATAGTTCAGACGATCGAAGATAGATCGTCGAGCCGATTGGCAACAACAGTTGATGACAACTTCATGAAGGCAGTGGCGATCTAAAGAGTGATTTGGAGGTGAGGGAGACATCCCTGTAATCTTTCGTCTTTGTGTAAGACGTTGCCGAAGATCAGTTACAACTACAGGACGAGAAGAAGTCGGAGGAACATATTCCTTAATGATGTTAGGAACGTGTCTCCAATTCTTCAGATGTTTAGTTTCTTGAGTGTACAAAGATGTACTCAACTCATTAGCATAAGTGGTTGGATCATTCATTTCAAACTTTGGCTTCTGGTATAGATTGGCCTTTGGCATAGGGTTCTTACGTTTCACCAAAGTTGATACTGGTTGACGCCTATTTAGATAAGCGTGTAAATCAGAAAATTTTGCTCCAGATGTCTCAGTTTTTGATACCCCAATTTTCCTTGCTTAGATCTTGAAATTTGTAAGGTGGGAAGACCTTAACCAGACCCCATAGGGGTAGGCGAGATGCCTCTTCGATTAGTATTCTTTTCGATATCAGAGATCCGAAGACCTCTGTTTAAAGGAATAGAATCTGATATATCTTTCTCTGAGTCATAGACCAGGGAAGCTTTAGAAAAGACCAAAGGGTACTTTTCTTTATTTTGTAGAGGGTTAGCTAAGAAGTGTTTCCCTCTATTTTGCTGTTGAGCCATCTTAGACATAGGTTGCGCCAGTTGAGGAAGTGTCAGAGGACCTTTCCCTTTGTCCTGTCTAGTGCTAGCACTAGAACATTGCTTCTCCAAGTTCAGAACTTGTAGCATCCAGTTTCCCAAATAAGAGTAATTTTAAAATTTTATGTTTATAATTATTTTAATAATGATATTTAATTCATGATATGATTTTTGGTGATTTTAAATTATTTTAAAATTATTTAAATCAATGACTTGTGGTTTTGACGTTTTGCTAGTGAAACCCTAGAGACTGTTTGACCTAGAGCATAACCATGTGATTATGATATTTTAATGTCATTTTTGGCCTAAGGATATTTGTTGCATTTGACCTCTTTGAATTATTTTGATATTATTTTATTATTTATGATATTGTTTTGGGGTTATTTGAGTCGGGTTCGAATTTTAACTCAATCCGACTTGAAACGGGGACCCAGGGGTAGTTTGACTCTAGTGGGACCCACACACTTGTTAGGCATGGCCCACATGATATTAATTTTAGTTGACATGATAGAAATATTTTAGTCAGAGGTTAGACAAATTATTATGGATAAGGTTAGTGTGATTAGAGACTTTAGAATGACTAATTTAGCCCCAACCAATTAGCCCTTTCCTAATACTCATAGAATAGGTTAGTGGAGGCATTTTGGACCTTACCATAATAGGACAAATAGCCCCATATGGCCAGCCACTTTGGGAGAGGATAGGCTCAAGTTCATTTCGTTTTTCTCATCCACACTCTCTCTCTTGTTCTTCCCCAAATTCTTAGAGAGCAATCCCTAGCAATTTCTCCACCAAATTCTTCTATTTCACCACCAAATCTTCTTCTTTCCTTCTCCATTCTAGCCAAGGAGGAAGCTACCCAAGTTTGGGAGGATTCGGAGCTCGTTCGTGTCCTTTTGGATCTCTACGTGTCGGTGTCGCTCCGGGAAGGCTTTTCTTCGATTCGATCTACCGGGAGGTATAAATCCCTTCTCCTTTTCATTTCCTCATGCATATAGTCTATTTTGAACCCATAGGAATGACCCCCATGGTTGTATCTCCATTTGTGTCCATTTCGTGTCCATTTGGATGTCATAGGAGTGTCCTTTGTGTTGTGGTTGTGTCCATGTGGGAAAATCCCAAATTTGGACACACTATGTGTTGTTGTTATGTATGAATGAATTATTACATGTTTAATCTCATATTTTTGTATTGGAGATGTGTTCTATAGTGTCTCATATATATATATATATTAGTGTAGAGAGTGAGTTCTTGATATATTATGTTATATACTTGTGTTCTTTTGTCTCAAACTACCTAAATCCGTCATGATTTTTATCCACGTTTTTAATTTCAGCCCTAACTTAGAAATGTCATAACTTCTATTTCAAAGTTCGGTTTAATCTCCTATTTTTTTTAAAAAAAGCGTATTGAAGTTAGCTTTCCAAAAATATGTATTATTAGGCCTAATTCTTTCTGTAACTTTCTGGAGAATTATTTGAGTGTCAGCTGTACGAAAGTCAAATGCGTTATCGGTGTTTTCACGATTCCGGGAGTTTCCGGAAACGAAAACGCGATCCGTTTGAAGTTTCGGAAAGCTAACACATAGATATATAACATACTTTAATCCTAAATTTTAATTCATACTGAGATGGTACAGTATTGATTATTAGAAGGAGTTACTATTCGGCATATGCATCTTGTGTACCCTTGTGTGTAATATAATGTTCTATTTGATTTTAACCCATGTTAATGTATACACATTATGTAATTAAATAGAGAATGCAAGCATGAGTAAATGGTTAAATAAATGATGTATGAGGTGTAAGTATCCTATCTAATGTAAGCATGTATAAGTATGGCTTGTGATGAATATGTAGGTTCCATAGTATGTAATGTATGGTACAAGAGAATAAATGAATGATGAATGAATACAAGCATGAATGTAATGTAATAATAGATGTAATGTATGATATGTTAGATGAATGAAATGATATATATATATGATATATCCTCTTTACATTAATGTATATATATGGTTGAATACAAGCATGTAGGAATGCAATTAATGTAATGTATGTAAGCAATATATAAATGCATGAATGAAAGAATAATATACAATGCATGCATAAAAGTATATAATGAATGCTAGATATAAATGCAAGGTATATATGTAATGATAGATATGAATGCATAATGTATAAATATTGTAAATGCAATATCAGATTTCATATGTAGATATAGAACCAATGCATAGCTGATATTTAGATTGAATGTTAGTTCATTTTAGGTTGTTCGAATACTGAACTGTCCATGTAAGCATATATACCTTCCTTTTCCTATTGCCAACCAATTTTAGTTTTCAATATAGTGGAATGTCTATGAATGTAATGTTAACCTTCAACCTCTTAATTCAAAATGTTAGTTAATTTCAGTATTAGACAATGCATGAGCTGTATGCATATGGGATGTTGGCTTAATGGCAGATTTCAGATAACATGGTTCATTTTATGTGGTTAGTTACACCAGTTTATGGGATAGCTCACTTTAGTTTATATGTAAATATGGAACTAAACTGAGAATGAACTTCACCCTCTGCACAAGGACACCCCACTCTATATCAACCACCATGCCATGTAACCCTTCTCTAAATGATTGCTATAATATATATAGATTTATGTAAAGTATAGATACATGTAGTTATAACTTAAATAGTCTCTACTCTAATGTATATAGATGTATACTTGTAGCCATGCATGTTAGTATAATACATGTATAATGTAGATGGGTTAGCTTTGTGCCATGTGTAGTGTAAACTCATAACTAGTGTTGATTTCTCTTTTCATGTACACCTCCATGTTCACACACACACATAGCTTTACATGTTAGTTCCTTTCTCTTATATATATATATATATATATATATATATATATATATATATATATATATATGCATGATAGTGATGTATCTTGATGTGTGACTTGTGTTGGCTTGTATAGCCTTGTGATTGGTGTGTGACTGCTAGCCTAGGCTTGGTTAGGCCTAGTGAGACTTATTAGACTTGTTTGGGCTAGGACTTGACCTAGTTGACTAGTGTGGTTGACTAGAGTTGACCAAGTGTTGACTTTAGTCTAGTTTGACCTAGACAGCATGCAGATGCATTATAGATTACTATTATCATCCCCTGTATACATCTTGACTTGTGTTACTCTAACTAGGAGTCAGGTACCTCATCTCAGACAGTACATTTACTTCAGACATTCAGATACGAGTCGAGTACATTCTCTGACCGTTTCATACTTGTCTGGATTTACATTCTTGCTCTAGATTACTGTACTTGATGCTGACACGATCATTATCATGGATTAGTACTATGTGGATCTTCTTCTGAGATGTTATCTCCTTGTATTCACTAAATATATATTGTGATGTGCGTTTCACTTACATATTATATTTATTGAATATCCTTATCATTGTACACTCATTGTGCATATTGTACTCTCATTATCACATTAAGCCATTGTACATGCCATTGTACAAGCCATTGTACAAGCCATTGTATAAGCTATTGTACAAGCCATTGTATAAGGTAACGTAACTGAATTGGATCCTTGTGTATTGATTGGGGAGGGAGAGTAAAATTGGTTATGTAATCAATCCTATTATATAAGAAATTATATATGTCCATTGTACACCCACGTACAAAGGAGTCCCATTTTATTGTATAACCTAACCCGTTTACATAACCATATTGTGCTCTAAATCACATATTGCTTACAGTTCTTACTTATCATATATAGATATTTCCCATTATCAAATCTCTGCTGTTTTCATATACATTCTTCTTTCAGCGTTTCATGTACCTTACTCTATTGCATGCTTTATATTTTCTAACATGATATGAACTGCGTGAGATGTTTTGTGCTCGCTCCCATCTTGACTGGACCTGTTGAAAATTTTACAGAGGATGATGAGGAACCCTGCACCCTTATTTGGAGTTTGCCTAGTTGACACTTGCGACCTGGACCCCTGGGGAGGTTCAGGCAGCTGCTCAGGATGATACCTTGTATAGTGTAGATAGCTTAGACTGTCCTTTATTTTCATGTTTAGCTGTTGTCTTATTTTCAGAGTTGTATATTTTAGAGATGTTGAGACTTTATTATTTCTTTCTGCTGTACCTCAGTTGAGGATTTCTTATCTATTTTCCATCATGCTACATTCTACCTTAGATTGTGATTGAGTTGTACCTCTGTGTTGGCCTCCTTATGGAGAGTATTCATATTATGTTAGTTATAGTTCATGACCTAGAACAGCGTTCTACTGCCGACACTGCGGCGTAGGCTGGGCGTTGTTACGCTCTCGTACCCTCACAGTGGGTGCGGGTCGTGACATGTTTTTAGTGGTGGCCCATGCAGGTCAAGTTTATGTAGTGGTATTCGAACTAGAGTATCACTACAGTCTGGAGTAGGATTAGGATATTTTTGGAGGTACTCAATCACGTTAGGAAAAACTCTTAATCCGATTCTTTTTGTCTAAAATTGTTGCTTATTGACTTCCCTTGAATATAAACTGTTCTCCTTGAATTTTCGCTTCATTTTCAGAAATTGCTTCTTGTTTTGATGATGGTTATGAAGACACGATCTCATCGCTTCGGTTCGGAGGATACTATCGAGAGACTGGCCACCTCTCGTCCTGTTCATCAGGGCCTCGAGACCGCAGCTTCTGTTGTGCCGACTCAGGTTGGCGTTTCTGCTATATTGGAGGTGCACCTCCGTCTGTACAGAGACTTTTCCCTTTATTTTTGGTTTCTCTCAGCAGCAGCGATTCATGCAGCATCAGCATCAGAGATTTGTGCAGTATCAGCATCAGGCTGGAGAAAACCAGCAGGGCGAGCTATCGTCAGGACAGTCGAGGATGCACAGACCATTGAAGATCTTGCTGCAAGTTCCGTTCTTCTCAATTCCATTCCCGCAATTGTCTTTTATAATTACCTTGAAATCCGATTCTATCTGTTCCTTGTTGATTGATTAATTTTGTCATGTTACTCTTTTGTTGTGTTTGTTTTTTTCTTCTGAGAAAATCATATAGGCTAGGTCGCCTAAATCATGGGATCTATAATCCTCGATAGTCGTGTTAGTTGGCATAGTGAGGACATGTAGTCAGATTTTGGATGTATTCTCGGGTATGAAAATTTAAGGTTATTGCCGTCGCATGCGGCAGTGCGAAAATTTTAAATACCATGAACCTAGAGGTATGTACCTTAGTCAAGGACTCTGTGATTATCGTAGCCTTGCTCACTAGCATGATGAAGACTCTGGACAACATGATTTTGGACAGACGCATATGATTAACAGATTGTATCTTGAGAAGGTTTAAACATTATACCCTTTTGATTGTTATAAATGACTTAGGAGTAGGGATATTTAGTTTTGTAGAGCTTATTCATAGGTAGTTCCTTCATAGTATAATGGTATGATAACTTGTAGAGTGTCTGTACCCTAGAGGTGATAGTTAGCATTGGTGTTAGAATAGTAACCCATTGCAGATAATTCTCCTGTTATCTATAATACCAACCAGTTACATATAGGATGGTAGACAACCCTACAACCTTGATGATTGTTGTTCCCTTATCTTCCCAATTAGGACATCCTAGATTGTTTGTGTGTTGATATCATAGTACTGTTTTGACTTAGAATGATTAGTGTACCTAGGTGAGACTTCCAACTGCTACGGTATGCCCTGACCTTGTATACTATTCCTTCAAATTGTATGATTTAGAAAAAATTAGACCTTAATTGTTGGGAAATAGGGACGTCACTCCATTAGTATCAGTTGTAGATAATATGGGTTAGTCCTTGATGTGGGGATGTGTGAAACCCGCAAATTTAGACTACATTTTTTTTAATTTAATTTAATTTTTAGTTGTTTTAAGCTAAATTGATATTATAATTAATATTATGAATTTATGAAATTATTTTCCAAAATAATTTACTTGATTTATTGTATGTCAGACCTAGACCCGAACCCGAATTGAGACCTTTTTGAACTAAAAATTTTATTAAATTTTAGAAATTCTAAAAATTTTGTACAAAAAATAAAAATAAATTTCCTAGAAGATAATTATTATTATTTTAGCCATTTTATCAAAGTTTTATAGGCCTTAGGCCAAAGCCTAATTGTTAAGCTATTTAGTTACCAAAGCCCAACTATTTAGTTTAAAACAAAGGCCCATTTCATTTAGTTAAACCCATTGGTTTATTCATTAGGATGTTTCATTTAATAGCTTTTGCTCATTCTTTCTGTTGGCTTTCATTAGCTCTGAATGATAATGAATGCTCATTATTATAAAGGGGTTCATTCTTTAGGCTGGGGAGTTTTTACTATGAAGCCTTTGCTGAGAACCGAAGCCCTTTCGGTTCTTCTTCTCCGACCCGTCGACCCATCGCCTCCCGTGGCCGCCGGCCATCAAGGCTGGGGTGGCCATTGCTCTCCCCCTTTGGTAACTTCTACTTCTCCAATCCCCTATATATATACTCCTTCCCATCTCACAATTCCATTCATCCAAGTCTTCTCCATCCCCAAATATCCCGTGCCCTAGCCTTCCCCAACCATTCCGGCGAACCACCCCCTAGGCCGAGGCCATCTCGGGCCGCCCCTACTCCGGCGCACCTCCCCGGCGCCAACCACTCCGGCGCCGCTCCCCGTGGCCGCCCGCCACCGACCCGACCTCGCGGCCCCTTCCCCGGCCGTCCGACCGCTGGCGCCTGACCCGATCCCGCCGGCGCCACTCCCTTCATTGCCCGATCTGTCCCTGGCGCTGATCGCGTGCCCCGTGGCCGATTTTCCAGTGTGCACCATTCCCGTGCCCGTCATCTCCGGTCCCGTTCCGAGCCCCGAAACTAACCTTCGGTTTGGGTAATTTCTGGAACTCCTATTTTAGATTTACGTCGATGATGAATTGTTCCAACCCAATTCCTGTGGGAATTCGGGATTACGGTTTCGTTCCGTTTTCGGTTTCAGATTTTTCCGACGGTTTCGGAATTTCATTATGTGGATTTTTCCCTTTTAGGAAAAATATTGCTGTGGTTTATTCTGTGGGTTTTCCAATGAATTCGGGTTTCCGATTTTGCGGATTTTCCGTTACTTTCGGGTTTTCTGATATTTCGGGAATTCCGTTCTATTTTCGGGATTCCGAAATTTGTTGCGGAATGCATACATCTGTGATGGTTTTATCCATATATGGTGTATAGGGTTTGGGTTATTTTTGCAGGATAAAAACGGAGCGTTTCCCAGTTTTGGGTTGACCAAAAACAGAGGGAATGCTGCCGAAATTTTCGGGAAGTTTAATAAAATAATTTTTAAAAAAAATGATTTTCGGATTAAATATTATTTTAATAATTTTTGGGCGACGACCTTAATGGTCAATGGGCCCCAGCGAAATGCAAACGCACCGGTACGACCGGACGTTGAGGCAGAGTAGCTGAACATGACGACTGGACCAGAGTCTGAGACTCATATATTTATATAATTTAAATTGGCAATTGTTAGTTTTATTATTTAATTATAGGTAATTTTCAAGACTAACAAGTTTCTTCTTATTTCAATTTGTAATTAAATTTGTAAGGGCATAAGCCCAGGCCTGTAATTAGTAGGAAGTAATTTTATTTTATTGGGTTGTATGAACGCGTAGGATTAATTTTAAATATTTATATTTATTAGAAATTCACGATTTTCTCATTTAAGAAAAATATTTTTATATATAAGTCATAAAAGAAATACCAATCTTTTTCCAATAAATTGGTAAATTACGAGTTTTCCGAAATAGAATAGAAATTGGAATTTTCTTTAAAATATAACACACTAGAAAAACGTGCTTTGATTGTGATTGGTATTGGTTAATGCAAGACTAAAATTAACTAGGAAAGACAAATAGAGAATTGTAACTAGACAGTTTGAGCTTGCTTCTGAAACAAGTTCCCGAAATGTAGGATTTCGAGGAAGAGCGTGACTATTCCAAATCCCAAGTACCAACTTTTCAAACCAAGGAGATAAGGCAAGTACATTTATGTAGATTTTACAATTATTTTCACAATTGTTTCATTGCAAGTTTAAACCACTGTTTACACGAACTCCTTTGGGAGCATTGATCGTATTGTTGGGGACTGGGGGAATAGTGTACTGGATATGACCAAATCCAAACTTAGGATAATGAATGTGTTAGCTTTCCCCTCTTCACACGGGGACAAGCCATACCGTATCGCTAGGATACAAATGTACCCAAACCGGTCATATTCTTTACCTATTCATATCACTGTACTGTACTATTTCAAAATTGTTCATTTTCAAACTGTTTAAAAATGCATGTTATAAATTGTCATTTTAATTGTTAAAATTTGCATGAACTGTACTTTGCTCACTCCTGACTGGAGACCAACATTTTAGGTTACTCTGAGGTTGATCTTTCTAGAGTATCTGGTGGCACAGAGCTAATGTTCAACAATCCTGTTCGGTACCCGGCGGTACTACCTGACGACGATGGATCGGCGTCTCCTTAGATGCTGTTGGTGTTAGCTAGTCTTATTTCAGTTTTTTGGATCTTTTAAACTTTTGTACTGGACAAGTTTATTATCGAATAAATGTTGTGGCAACTTTTAAATTCAAACTTGTTGTTGATTTACCTGCAATATGGATTACAGCTTACTGCCGCCGTCTCATCAACGGTGCAGGCTGGGCATGATCCGATTCGACCCAAGTATTTGGGGACCGGGTCGTGACATGTTTTTAGTGGTGGCCCATGCAGGTCAACTAAATCAACAATTTAGGAAAACTAGAAACAATTAGGAACACTAGAACATCAAAATTGCCACAACATAGGACCGATTTATATTGATAAATATTTTATTATAGACTGGTAGGTTACCTTGCTTATGCTTGCATCCTAAACCTTCCAGAGAATGACCACTGACAAAACCAACTCTGCTGGCAATGTGGTATCATCTCCGGATCGAACCCCGCCTCTTCAGTCAAGTCAGAGCTTTTCACCCAACCAGCTGATTGATCATCCTCACCAATCATCCAGTGAAGTTTTCCCCACACTGGCAAATCCTACCTCTCCTCTAACTGGGTTACTTTTCTTTGAGGAAGTACCCACTCATGTTGCTTCACCAGTACCAGAGAACACTCCAGATGGTTGCTTTATTTCAAGAAATCCTAGAGTATCAGAAGATTCAAGCTGAACAGATGGATATCTCGAGAGAAGTCATGAAGAATATCAACGACGCAACCTTAGCCATTTTAAACCAAGTTGGAGCGGAACCTCGTCCTAGGAGGGATACCCATGAGAATAGAAGATATTTGGGCCCTGTCCGACAACCATATTGCAAGAAGCTTTTGGCTTGTGCCTACTGTAAGAGACCTGGTCACCAAGCCAACATTTGTCGCAAGAGATTAAGGCAATGTTTGGTGTGTGGATCTGCTGAACATCAAGTTAAGGACTGCCTCTTATCTTATCATCGTATCGGAGCGTCTATTATGCCACAACCTCAGGACTATCCAACAGACCGTAGGAAGGGATGAAGCAGAATCAAGGATCATAGAAGAGGAAGAAAATGGAGATGCCCAAGCAAGAACCAGAACCATGAAGAATAGTACTTAGGACTGCTGAGTAGTATTATCTATTAAGAAGCTGTAACAAGATGTCCCTAGATCAATTATGAGAGTTTTGTTGTAATTCTCTTATATGAATAAAAATCTTAGTTACATCTTCATGATAGAAGTTTTCCCTAATAGTTTCTGGATTACCCTATGCATAGAAATATTCCATTAACCTAGTACCTAGCTCCTTCCCTATGACTAAGTGATACTATAGAATCGACCTGAAGGAAGCCAAGGAAATGAAGGATTAGATCAATGGACTAAAGGTGTTGGGTTTCATATAAGACGGAGCTTCACTCTAAGAAGCATCAGTCTTGTTTGTATCCAAGAAGGATAAAACATATGGATGAGATAGACTATCAGGGCACTGAAGAATTACTTTTTCTTGATGATGATCTATCCAAGTTGAGTGAACTTAAGGGTTTTCGGAGATTAACTTAAGAACTGACTACCATCAGATTAAGATCATGAAGGAGTACATTCTCAAGACGACATTCAACACCAAATACTGGTAGTTGAATTTTTGGATCATGTCTCTTGGAATGATGAATACTCATGTTGTGTTCATGAATCTCATGAACAGAGTCTTTTTATGAGTAATTGAATCAGTTTGTTGTCTTTTCTTTAGATAACAAAAATCTGATATACTCAAGGACTGAAGAAGAACATGAAGAGCATCTGAGAAATTTCTAGGAACTTTGAAGAAGTTTTTGGTAAGCTATCAAGACATGAATTTTCTTAGACAATGTGGTTTTTGCCATAATGTCACAAGAGAAGAAAATTTGATAGACTCTAGATAGATAGCCTGTGGAGTAGCCGCTGTGGAGAAGTCGTATATCTAAGTTCAATGGTTTCTTGGACTTGATGGGATACTACTGGAATCTGTGTAGGAATTCGCCAAGATTGCTGAGTCGATGATGAAGCTGACTCGAAAGAATGAAGAGTTTGTCTGGACGCATTTAAGAAACTGTAGAAGAAGCTTACCAATCCTTGCGCTACCCGCAGGATCCGGTGGTTTCACCATCTACAGAGATGTCTCAGGAAAAAGACTGGGTTGTATTCTTCAACAACATGGGAAAATAATTGTCTACATATCTAGGCAATTACGGACTCATGAGAACTATCCCACACATAATTCAGAACTTGTTGTAAGTATCCTTGCTTTAAGGCTATGGAATTATTATGGAAAGGGAGTAAAATTATATACGGACTATAAAAGTCTGAAAATATTTCTATCAGAAAGAGCGGAATATTGGGTAAACGAAGACGATTGAAGCTGATATCGATGGTTTGACCAAGAAGCGGCACCTAGACATCAGGAAGTTGGGCTGGAGAGCATACTGTCTGAAGATAGAAGGATGGAACTAGATGCTGATTCAGTGTCAATAAGCTGCAAGTGAGCTCGAGTCTGAAGAACAAAGTCAAGAAGACGCAGTTTCAAGACAAGGCACTTGTAAACTTAGAGATCAAGTGTTGGCAGGAACATTTGGGAGTTTCTTTATTGCCAACGATGGAGCTTTTGAAGAATGGTACGAGGTTGTATACCTTCTGGTGAACTAAGAAGCGCAGTATCCCACACACTCTAACCAGATGTATCGGGATGTGTGTACCATTAAATGGTGTTATGTAATGAAGAAGGACAAATTCCAAGAATGAGGTTAGGTATTCTGTCAACATGTGAAAATTAGCAAGATTCCTGCAGACGCTGGATATTTCGGAGTAGAAGTAGGAACACATAAATGGACCTTGTGTTAGGATTACTTTGTTCCTAAGGAGGGAAGATCATCAATTGGATTTTGTGGACTGACTGACCAAGTCAGTTCATTATGAAGTTGCTTTATTCACGAAAGAGTTGGCGGCAATGTGCAAGAGACACATCTACCGGATTCATGAAGTTCCAACTGACAGACAATCAAAGAAGTCAATCTAGACGTTTGAAGACATGCTGAAGAATCTTGCCTCCTGGAATCTGGAGGATCTTGGAAAGATCAATTATCTTTGGTAGAGTTTTCTTACAATAAATACCCAGTTAGCATCAGTACAACATCATTGAAGTTTTGGATGTAGTTTTCGTACATAACTTGCATAGGACGATGTAGAAGAAATAATACTGTTAGATCCAGAGAGAGTAACTGGCGCAGCAGAGGAAGTGAAGATGATCAGAGACAAGCTATGATAGACAGAAGCACTGGGCAGACAACAGTTGTCAACCACTGGAATTTGTAGAAGAAGGCAGTGTCAGAGAAACCAGTAACAAGCATAGTCAGAGGTGAGATGAAGATCAGGCAAAGTTGAATCATTATTCCTATTTCTTTCCATACTCATGTTTCATTTTCAAATTTGACATTATGCTTGTTAGCCTAGTTTTGCGAGCTATTCCTTTTTCAAGCTTGATCATGACATTATCTTATTGGAGGCCTCCATTAATATATTGTCTAATCAGAACCGGTGCAATGATGGTCTGATCAACCTCATACACTTTGGTTCGCTTATGTATCTTTCTGCATATCATAAATTTGTCCCTAAATTGTCTCATTCACGACTACTTTGGAAATTCTTATTGTTTGAACCTGAGTTATGAGCACCATACGCGTGCCTGCTTGAATTGTGGAAATCCTGTCATACCCAACTCTTTAAATTTCGAGGACGAAATTTTCTAAGGAGGGAAGGTTGTGAAACCCGCAAATTTAGACTACATTTTTTTTAATTTAATTTTTTTAGTTGTTTTAAGCTAAATTGATATTATAATTAATATTATGAATTTATGAAATTATTTTCCAAAATAATTTACTTGATTTATTGTATGTCAGACCTAGACCGAACCCGAATTGAGACCTTTTTGAACTAAAAATATTTTATTAAATTTTAGAAATTCTAAATAATTTTGTACAAAAAAAAAAATAAATTTCCTAGAAGATAATTATTATTATTTTAGCCATTTTATCAAAGTTTTATAGGCCTTAGGCCAAAGCCTAATTGTTAAGCCATTTAGTTACCAAAGCCCAACTATTTAGTTTAAAACAAAGGCCCATTTCATTTAGTTAAACCCATTGGTTTATTCATTAGGATGTTTCATTTAATAGCTTTTGCTCATTCTTTCTGTTGGCTTTCATTAGCTCTGAATGATAATGAATGCTCATTATTATAAAGGGGTCCATTCTTTAGGCTGGGGAGTTTTTACTATGAAGCCTTTGCTGAGAACCGAAGCCCTTTCGGTTCTTTCTTCTCCGACCCGTCGACCCATCGCCTCCCGTGGCCGCCGGCCATCAAGGCTGGGGTGGCCATTGCTCTCCCCCTTTGGTAACTTCTACTTCTCCAATCCCCTATATATACTCCTTCCCATCTCACAATTCCATTCATCCAAGTCTTCTTCTCCATCCCCAAAATCCGTGCCCTAGCCTTCCCCAACCATTCCGGCGAACCACCCCCTAGGCCGAGGCCATCTCGGGCCGCCCCTACTCCGGCGCACCTCCCGGCGCCAACCACTCCGGCGCCGCTCCCCGTGGCCGCCCGCCACCGACCCGACCTCGCGGCCCCTTCCCCGGCCGTCCGACTGCTGGCGCTGACCCGATCCCGCCGGCGCCACTCCCTTCATTGCCCGATCTGTCCCTGGCGCTGACCGCGTGCCCCGTGGCCGATTTTCCAGTGTGCACCATTCCCGTGCCCGTCTCCGGCCGTTCCGAGCCCCAAAACTAACCTTCGGTTTGGGTAATTTCTGGAACTCCTATTTTAGATTTACGTCGATGATGAATTGGTCCAACCCAATTCCTGTGGGAATTCGGGATTACGGTTTCGTTCCGTTTTCGGTTTCGGATTTTTCCGACGGTTTCGGAATTTCATTATGTGGATTTTTCCCTTTAGGAAAAATATTGCTGTGGTTATTCTGTGGGTTTTCCAATGAATTCGGGTTTCCGATTTTGCGGATTTTCCGTTACTTTCGGGTTTTCTGATTTCGGGAATTCCGTTCTATTTTCGGGATTCCGAAATTTGTTGCGGAATGCATACATCTGTGATGGTTTTATCCATATATATGGTGTATAGGGTTTGGGTTATTTTTGCAGGATAAAAATAGAGCGTTTCCCAGTTTTGGGTTGACCAAAAACAGAGGGAATGCTGCCGAAATTTTAGGGAAGTTTAATAAAATAATTTAAAAAAAAATGATTTTCGGATTAAATATTATTTTAATAATTTTTGGGCGACTTAATGGTCAATGGGCCCCAGCGAAATGCAAACGCACCGGTACGACCGGACGTTGAGGCAGAGTAGCTGAACATGACGACTGGACCAGAGTCTGAGACTCATATTTTATATAATTTAAATTGGCAATTGTTAGTTTTATTATTTAATTATAGGTAATTTTCAAGACTAACAAGTTTCTTCTTATTTCAATTTGTAATTAAATTTGTAAGGGCATAAGCCCAGGCCTGTAATTAGTAGGAAGTTTTTATTTTATTGGGTTGTATGAACGCGTAGGATTAATTTTAAATATTTATATTTATTAGAAATTTACGATTTTCTCATTTAAGAAAATATATTTTTATATATAGTCATAAAAGAAATACCAATCTTTTTCCAATAAATTGGTAAATTACGAGTTTTCCGAAATAGAATAGAAATTGGAATTTTCTTTAAAATATAACACACTAGAAAAACGTGCTTTGATTGTGATGTTGGTATTGGTTAATGCAAGACTAAAATTAACTAGGAAAGACAAATAGAGAATTGTAACTAGACAGTTTGAGCTTGCTTCTGAAACAAGTTCCCGAAATGTAGGATTTCGAGGAAGAGCGTGACTATTCCAAATCCCGAAGTACCAACTTTTCAAACCAAGGAGATAAGGCAAGTACATTTTATGTAGATTTTACAATTATTTTCACAATTGTTTCATTGCAAGTTTAAACCACTGTTTACACGAACTCCTTTGGGAGCATTGATCGTATTGTTGGGGACTGGAGGAATAGTGTACTGGATATGACCAAATCCAAACTTAGGATAATGAATGTGTTAGCTTTCCCCTCTTCACACGGGGACAAGCCATACCGTATCGCTAGGATACAAATGTACCCAAACCGGTCATATTCTTTACCTATTCATATCACTGTACTGTACTATTTCAAAATTGTTCATTTTCAAACTGTTTAAAAATGCATGTTATAAATTGTCATTTTAATTGTTAAAATTTGCATGAACTGTACTTTGCTCACTCCTGACTGGAGACCAACATTTTAGGTTACTCTGAGGTTGATCTTTCTAGAGTATCTGGTGGCACAGAGCTAATGTTCAACAATCCTGTTCGGTACCCGGCGGTACTACCTGACGACGATGGATCGGCGTCTCCTTAGATGCTGTTGGTGTTAGCTAGTCTTATTTCAGTTTTTTGGATCTTTTAAACTTTTGTACTGGACAAGTTTATTATCGAATAAATGTTGTGGCAACTTTTAAATTCAAACTTGTTGTTGATTTACCTGCAATATGGATTACAGCTTACTGCCGCCGTCTCATCAACGGTGCAGGCTGGGCATGATCCGATTCGACCCAAGTATTTGGGGACCGGGTCGTGACAGGATGTGTGTCTAAAAACAGTAGCGTAGGAGATTTAGGAGAGATTATAGTATCAACCTTGCTAGGATGTACTAGTTTTGGTGAGTATAAATGTGTTATGAGAGATAGGGGCCTATATGTCTTAGTAATGCATCGTTCCTATGGTAATAGAATGTATTAATAGATGGTTAATAGGAAGATAATAGTTTGAGCATACCAATAGCCTATGATCAGTTCCTTTTCATCCTTAGTTAAGACCACTTTAAAATAGGTCCAGTCCCTGGATATAGGTTTCAGTCCATATTCTATTGAAGTTCCATTACCGCCGTACAGCAGAGCAGTATTGGAGGTATTCCTAGATTGACACTTTTTAGATGTCCATTTATTATTCCAGTGTTAGAAAGTGTTACCTTAGATATTGGGTAGGTTAGAGGCTCTAGAAGGAGTACTATCGATCTTAAATTTCGAGGACGAAATTTTTCTAAGGTGGGTAGAGTTGTAGCACCCAGTTTCCTAAATGAGAGTAATTTTGAAATTTTGTGTTTATAATTATTTTTAATAATAATATTTAATTCATGATATGATTTTTGGTGATTTTAAATTATTTTAAAATTATTTAAATTAATGACTTGTGGTTTTGACGTTTTGCTAGTGAAACCCTAGAGACTGTTTGACCTAGAGCATAACCATGTGATTATGATATTTAATATCATTTTTGGCCTAAGAATATTTTTTGCACTTGACCACTTTGAATTATTTTGATATTATTTTATTATTTATGATTGTTTTGGGGTTATTTGAGTCGGGTTCGAATTTTAACTCAATCCGACTTAAAAATGGGGACCCAGGGGTAGTTTGACTCTAGTGGGACCCACACACTAGTTAGGCATGGCCCATATGATATTAATTTTAGTCCACATCATAGAAATATTTTAGTTAGAGGTTAGACTAATTATTATGGATAAGGTTAGTGTGATTAGAGACTTTAGAATGACTAATTTAGCCCCAACCAATTAGCCCTTTCCTAATACTCATAGAATAGGTTAGTAGAGGCATTTTGGACCTTACCATAATAGGACAAATAGCCCCATATGGCCAGCCACTTTGGGAGAGGATAGGCTCAAGTTCATTTCATTTTTCTCATCCACACTCTCTCTCTCTCTTGTTCTTCCCCAAATTCCTAGAGAGCAATCCCTAGCAATTTCTCCACCAAATCCTTCTATTTCACTACCAAATCTTCTTTTTTCCTTCTCCATTTTAGCCAAGGAGGAAGCTACCCAAGTTTGGGAGGATTCGGAGCTCGTTCGTGTCCTTTTGGAATCTCTACGTGTCGGTGTCGCTCCGGGAAGGCTTTTCTTCGATTCGATCTACCGAGAGGTATAAATCCCTTCTCCTTTTCATTTCCTTATGCATACAGGTCTATTTTGAACCCATAGGAATGACCCCATGGTTGTATCTCCATTTGTGTCCATTTCGTGCCCATTTGGAGGTCATAGGAGTGTCCTTTGTGTTGTGGTTGTGTCCATGTGGGAAAGTCCCAAATTTGGACACACTATGTGTTGTTGTTATGTATGAATGAATTATTACATGTTTAATCTCATATTTTTGTATTGGAGATGTGTTCTATAGTGTCTCATATATATATTAGTGTAGAGAGTGATTTCTTGATATATTATAATACTTGTGTTCTTTTGTCTCAAACTACCTAAATCCGTCATGATTTTTATCCACGTTTTAATTTCAGCCCTAACTTAGAAATATCATAACTTCTATTTCAAAGTTCGGTTTAATCTTCCATTTTTTTTAAAGGAGCAAATTGAAGTTAGCTTTCCAAAAACATGTATTAATAGGCCTAATTTCTGTAACTTTCTGGAGAATTATTTGAGTGTCAGCTGTACGAAAGTCAAACGCGTTCTCGGTGTTTTCGCGATTTCGGGAGTTTTCGGAAACGAAAACGCGATCCGTTTGAAGTTTCGGAAAGCTAACACATAGATCTATAACATACTTTAATCCTAAATTTTAATTCATGCTGATCAGATGGTACATTATTGATTATTAGTAGGAGTTACTATTCGGCATATGTATCTTGTGTACCCTTGTGTGTAATAATGTTCTATTTGATTTTAACCCATGTTAATGTATATATTATGTAATTAAATAGAGAATACAAGCATGAGTAAATGGTTAAATAAATGATGTATAAGGTGTAAGTATCCTATCTAATGTAAGCATGTATAAGTATGGCTTGTGATGAATATGTAGGTTCCATAGTATGTAATGTATGGTGCATATAGTGGTGCAAGAGAATAAATGAATGATGAATGAATGCAAGTATGAATATAATGTAATAATAGATGTAATGCATGATATGTTAGATGAATGAAATGATATATATATATGATATATATCCTCTTTATATTAATGTATATATAGTTGAATGCAAGCATGTAGGAATACAATTAATGTAATGTATGTAAGCAATACATAAATGCATGAATGAAAGAATGATATACAATGCATGCATGAAAGTATATAATGAACGCTAGATATAAATGGAAGGTATATATGTAATGATAGATGAATGCATAATCTATAAATATTGTAAATGCAATATCAGATTTCATATGTAGACATAGAACCAATGTATAGCTGATATTTAGATTGAATGTTAGTTCATTTTAGGTTGTTCGAACACTGAATTGTCCACGTAAGCATATATACCTTCCTTTTCCTATTGCCAAGCCAATTTTAGTTTTCAATATAGTGGAATGTCTATGAATGTAATGTTAACCTTCAACCTCTTAATTCAAAATGTTAGTTAATTTCAGTATTAGACAATGCATGAGCTGTATGCATATGGGATGTTGGCTTAATGGCAGATTTCAGATAACATGGTTCATTTTATGTGGTTAGTTACACCAGTTTATGGGATAGCTCACTTTAGTTTATATGTAAATATGGAACTAAACTGAGAATGAACTTCACCCTCGGCACAAGGACACCCCACTCTATATCAACCACCATGCCATATAACCCTTCTCTAAATAATTGCTATATAATATAGATTTATGTAAAGTATAGATGCATGTTAGTTATAACTTAAATAGTCTCTACTCTAATGTATATAGATGTATACTTGTAGCCATACATGTTAAGTATAATACATGTGTAATGTAGATGGGTTAGCTTTGTGCCATGTGTAGTGTAAACTCATAACTAGTGTTGATTTCTCTTTTATGTACACCTCCATGTTCACACACACATAGCTTTACATGTTAGTTCCTTTCTCTTATATATATATATATATATATAATATATATATAATATAGAATATGCATGATAGTGATGTATCTTGATGTATGACTTGTGTTGGCTTGTATAGCCTTGTGATTGGTGTGTGACTGCTAGCCTTGGCTGGTTAGGCCTAGTGAGACTTGTTAGACTTGTTTGGGCTAGGACTTGACCTAGTTGACTAGTGTGGTTGACTAGAGTCGACCAAGTGTTGACTTTAGTCTAGTTTGACCTAGACAGCATGCAGGTGCATTATAGATTACTATTATCATCCCCTGTATACATCTTGACTTGTTTTGCTCTAACTTGGAGTCAGGTACCTCATCTTAGACAGTACATTTACTTCAGGCATTCAGATACGAGACGAGTACATTCTCTGACCGTTTCATACTTGTCTGGATTTACATTCTTGCTCTGGATTACTGTACTTGATGCTGACACGATCATTATCACGGATTAGTACTATGTGGATTCTTCTGAGATGTTATCTCCTTGTATTCACTAAATATATATTGTGATGTGCGTTTCACTTACATATTGTATTTATTGAATATCCTTATTATTGTACACTTATTGTGCATATTGTACTCTCATTATCACATTAAGCTATTGTACAAGCCATTGTACAAGCCATTGTATAAGCCATTGTACAAGCCATTTATAAGGTAACATAACTGAATTGGATCCTTGTGTGTTGATTGGATAGGGAGAGTAAAATTGGTTATATGATCAATCCTATTGTATAAGAAATTGTATATGTCTATTGTATACCCACGTACAAAGGAGTCCCATTTTATTGTATAACCTAACCCGTTTACATAACCATATTGTGCTCTAAATCACATGTTGCTTACAGTTCTTACTTATCATATATAGATATTTCTCATTATCAAATCTCTACTGTTTTTATATACATTCTTCTTTCAGCGTTTCATGTACCTTACTTTATTGTATGCTTTATATTTCCTAACATGATATGAACTGCGTGAGATGTTTTGTGCTCGCTCCCGTCCTGACTGGACCTGTTGAAAATTTTACAGAGGATGATGAGGAACCCTGTACCCTTACTTGGAGTTTGCCTAGTTGACACTCGCGACCTGGACCCCTGGGGAGGTTCAGGCAGCTGCTCAGGATGATACCTTGTATAGTGTAGATAGCTTAGACTGTCCTTTATTTTCATGTTTAGCTGTTGTCTTATTTTTAGAGTTGTATATTTTAGAGATGTTGAGACTTTGTTATTTCTTTCTGCTGTACCTTAGTTGAGGATTTCTTATCTATTTTCCATCATGCTACATTCTACCTTAGATTGTGATTGAGTTGTACCTCTGTGTTGGCCTCCTTATGGAGAGTATTCATATTATGTTAGTTATAGTTCATGACCTAGAACAGCGTTCTACCGCCGATACTGCGGCGTAGGCTAGGCGTTGTTACGCTCTCGTACCCTCACAGTGGGTGCGGGTCGTGACAGAACTGGAGAATTAGAAGAGGGAATAGCCAAAAGACTAGTTCCCTTGGTTTGTGCTAGAGCAGCAGACTGTGCCTGAGTTACTGATTACTTGGGTTGCGCCATAGCACTACGGGCTACTGGTTGTACCCTAGTAATTTAGGCTACTGGTGGCGCCTTGGCAGCAAAATGGGTAGGCTGTGCCTCATCAACGGCCTGAATAGACTGCGCCTTGGCAGTAAAGAGAGTAGTAGACTGCGCTGTGGGCAGCAGAAAGAGTGGATTGCACCCTGGCAATATAAGCAGGATGTGTCTGAGTCATTGAGGCGGATTGCGCCTTGGCCACTGAGCACTTAAGTTGCGCCTGGGCGATATCTGCTGCAGGAGACTTAGAAGTCCATACAGTCCTGTTCTTGGCGATGGCCACAATGCGCTTGTTGCTCTTGTTGCTAATCATATTCTCGTAGGCTGTCTGGTTGACCTGAACAACCAGAGTCTTCTGTGTCTTGCCAATTGATGCAGTATCATATTGAGTTATCACTTTCTCGTCGGAGGAGAAAGTCGTCCCCAACAAAGTCGCCATTTTGTTTGCAAAAACAAAAAGTTTATTCCAAACTTATAAAAGAATAGTACAAAGTACAATAAATTATGGGAAAGTACAACTGTAGGAATCTGATCAGAAGACGATCATTTTATTTCTTGGACTATGTGAACTTGAAGACTAGAGCCTCTGGAGAATGCTACAGTAATTTTGCAAGAGTTCTTGATCTCTGTGCGTCATCCTTTAACAATAATTGGAAACTCTATTTATAGAGTTCAGGAAATAACTGTTTTAGCAGTTATTCTTATGTGCGCGAGGCTGGGTTGTGCCACATTGGGTTGCGCCAACCTCCTGTTGTGCCAACTTTCATTCAGTTATCAATTGTGTACTAATTGTATTTAGACGCATGATATCATGTGATTGAGATGCGTGTGGTCGTGTACAGAATAGTAGACACGTCTTGAGAGATTATTGGCATGTACGCCACGTCATCCTGCTTTGGAAATAAAAATTGTCTCAACTTTATCAAGTTGCACGAGCTTCAGTCAACAAGTTAAACTGCGCTGGACATGTGGCAGCTTTTGAGAAGAAATCATTCAGATTGTGCCTAGGCGCAACTAAGAAAATTGTTTAGATTGCGCCTAGGCGCAACTCATAATATGTGCAGGACAGCTGTCAGTCCAATCTCCTCGAGCGGCACAATTCGAAGGATTCGAAAAGATTTTCCTTGTTCACTGTGTTTGTCATTTATCAGTGTTGTCAGGTAATGATGGGCATTAAGTTTCAGACGCCACGTAGGCTTTGGCGCAATGTAGTTGAACGCAGTCTGATATCAGGCTCAACCTGATCCGTGGCGCAGTTTGATTTTTGGGGCCCAACTTGATCACTGAGTAGTAAATACATGGCACAACTTGATTTTTAGGCCCTACACTCTCCATACAAGTAGTATTTCCATAACTTCAAGGCAAAGATAACAGCGGCCAACTCCAGATCATGAGTCGGGTAGTTCTTCTCATGAGGACATAACTGCCTAGATGCATAGGCAATCAACTTCCCGTGCTGCTGAAGAACACAACCCAAACCCTTGCCAGAAGCGTCGCTGTAGATCGAGAAACCACCGGTCCCAGATGGTAAAGTCAAGATCGGAGCTGATGTCAACCTCTTCTTCAGCTCATCGAAGGCGGCCCATCACTTCTTAGTCCAGACGAACTCCACGTCCTTCCTGGTGAGTCTAGTCATCGGCTTCGCAATCCGCAAGAAGTCCTGGACGAACTTCCGATAGTAGCCAGCTAAACCCAGAAAGCTCCGAATCTCGACAACTGAACTGGGTGTAGACCAAGACTCCATTGCTGCTCGGTCACAACATGACCCAAGAACTCGACCTGGTCCAGGAAGAACTCGTACTTCGAAAGCTTCCCGTACAACTGCTCCTTCCTCAGAGTCTCGAGCATAATCCTCAGATGCTCTTCGTGCTCCTCCGACATCTTCGAGTAGACCAAGATGTCATCTATGAAGACCACCACGAACTTGTCAAGGTACTGATGGAATACCTTGTTCATCAAGTTCATGAACACTGCTGGGGCGTTGGTCAACCCAAATGGCATGACAGTGAACTCGTACTGGCCGTACTGAGTCGAAAAAGCCGTCTTCGGAATGTCTTTCCACTTTACCTTCAGCTGATGATAACCGGACCTCAGGTCTATCTTCGAAAACACCTTCATGCCGCTCAACTGATCGAATAAGTCATCAATCCTCGGCAACGGGTACTTGTTCTTGATAGTGAGGTTGTTGAGCGCTCTGTAATCGAAACACATGCTTATCGTACCATCCTTCTTCGGTACAAACAGAACTGGCACGCCCTAAGGTGATGAACTGGATCTGATAAATCCCTTGTCCTGTAGCTCGTCGACTTGCTTCTTCAGCTCTGCCAACTCGCTGTTGTTGACACTATAGACGTGCTATGAAATAGGCTCAGCGCCCGGCACTAAGTCTATAGAGAACTCAACATCTCTATCTGGCGGCATCCCAGGCAACTCCTCGAGAAAGACATGCATGAAATCAGCTATCAATGGATGCGGCAATGCCTGTCCCGCCAGTAAAGCTCCACAGAACCCATCTTCCGGCTCAGCTGCTCCCCTGGCAAACACAAACTCTGGCTCTCCCGGCGGCCTAAACAGAACCCTACCTCATCTACAGTCTATACTAGCATAGTGCATGCTCAACCAATCCATTCCGAGTACTATGTCGTACATCGGAAGGGGCATTACGAGCAAACATGCGCTCAAATCCCGACCTCCTAATGTAACTTCCGCCCCTTACAGATATTAGTTACCAGGATAATGCCTCCTCCGGTCAATATCTTACAAGTCCTACCCATATACTCAGCAATAATGTTGTGTCATAGAGCAAAGAAAACAGACACAAAACTATGAGTGGCACCGAAATCAAACAAGGTAAAAGCAGGGTAAGAATCAAGAAGAACGTGACCTGCCACAATATTACCCACTGGCTCTACCTCCTTCTCTGCTATCAAGATGAACACCCTGCCCACAGGTGCTCCCCTCTGGTGCTGTACGAAGCGCTGCTGCTGGGTCTGAAGTGGAGGACCTCTCTGCTGAGCTGCTGGTCCTCTAGCCTACTGCACTCTGTTCTGGCCTCCTCAGATTCTATGAACGTGGAAATCATTCAGCTCGTGGTCGGGCGCCCCACAGTTTAGACATACGCCCAACCTTTTCCTACAGGCCTCTCGAGTGTGCTCCAGCTTCCCGCAGAAGTCGTACGGAGTAGTCTACCTCTGGCCCTGTCCCTAGTGCTGGGGGGCACGCACTGGTACCTGCTGAATTTGTAACTGAGGCTGTTGCTGAATCTGCCTCTACTGGAAATGAGGGCGCTTCGTCGGCCCTGCACTAGAGCTCACTCCAAGAACATCACTGTCCCTCTTTGGCTTGAGGTCGAAGTCCTCTTCTTCTATCTGCGCTTCCATCAGTAAATGCTCGAAGGTCGCATGGCGTCGCCCAAAAGTACGAGTGCAAATCGCATGAATAAGATCCCTCCGGAACTTGCAGGCCTTATACCCTTCATTCTGGATCAGATCTGGTGCAAACCTACTCAGACGGAAGAACTCCGCTGCACACTCGTCCACCAACAAGTTCCCCTGCACCAATCCGACGAACTTGCCCTTCAGAGCTGTCAAAGCCACATCGGGGTAGAACTTCTCCTTAAAGAGCCGCTTGAAGTTCTTCCATGTCAAGCCCCTCACCGATGCACGAGGATCCGTGCGAAACCAAGTCAAGGCAATATCGAAAAACTGACTCGCCGCAGACGTCACCCAAAGCCCTTTCGGGACCTCTGCTAACTCCAGGCTCCACTGAACATCCTCCAACCAGTCATCTAAATACATGATACCCTCGGTACCCTTGAACTCCCTCGGGTTCATCTTTCTGAAATCTAGGCATGTGCCAGGCCTCTCCTAACCCTGCTGCTGAACTGGGGCACCCTGAACTGTACCCGGTACAACCCTCTCTACTGCTGCCATCGCCAGATGGTGGAAGTTCTCCATGCTCTGCCGTAACACCTATGTCTGGCGGTGAGATGCGTCAGCCTGATGCTGCTGTGCCTTGGCCTGGCCTTCTGGGTCTGCAATATCTGCTGTAGAAGGGCCATTATCTGCTGTGCATCAGTCGGTAGCGGAGATGGCGGTGGAAGAGTCTCAGGAATGACTATGGATGGTCCCACAGGTGGAGGTGGAAGACCTCCTGGAACCATCGCTTCTACTCCCGCCTGAAGGAAAGAAATTAAGGTGGCAACTCCCTCAACTGCAGCTCCCTCAACTGGAGGTGGAGGTCCTACTGGATCGGGCCTCTCCAGAATAACACTAGATCCTGCTGCCTGAGAGCGAGTAATCGTCATCCTGAGGATAGATTGAAATAAGGAATCAATATGGCACATGATAAGGAATATCAAAGAAGGACAATTAAATTCAATACAAAAGAGTTGTCATGGTAATCAAAAGATCAAAATTTTTTTAAAATATGATTGAGTAAATTCTATCATATCCTAGATCCTATGTCCTAATCGCATGCTCGTAATTAGTATTCTAAGTTGAGCACCATTACGAGATCGTACTAACTGCGATACTAACCTACATGGGTCACCACAAAAACGTGTCACGACTCGTACCCTTATCAGTGGCACGAGCACGTGGGTACGTCCACCCTATGCCATAGAATCGGCGGTAAAATGCTGTATATGACGTCTGTAAATATTATGACTAAACAGTATAAAGGTACCTGTCATCTCCGCATGGGGGAATATAATATGGCATACCTCAATCACAAGATAAAACTATGGTAGATAGCACGGAAAAGAAATATGATAAAAGTGAAAATAGGAAATAAGTTTAAGATCCAACACAAGTCCAGAGATACACACAACATCATAGAGTCATAAAATATAATATAGAATACTACAGTCTGAAAGTACTAGCTGGATCACAGTCCAGGCAAACCTAACTAAGCTATACTACTCTGGGTGTGCAAAGTCTAGTGGCTCTACTATCAGGCCACAGTCCTGGACTACTCTATCTATCTTGACCCCATAATAGGTCGAGCAGTCTGCCTTAGAATCATCTGTAATATATCAATGGTATCTTGTCAGGAAAATAAGCAAGTACAAACACTAACAGCAGTTCCATATGAATTGACAAATTCTATAAGAGACAGTATAATAAAATACAAGACAAAGATATATGATGACTTGGGAACCATTCAGAAGCCGAGTTACAACCTTTAAACCAAACAAGGATCGGGGTTGTAACCCTTCTCCCGAACAGAACTTAACCTCCAATCAAGGTATAGCATAAGGGCATGTAGAACATGTAAGTAAATGAATATCATAGCATGGTGAGAAAAGTACTGAATGTAGAACTGAGCAGGATATAAGTTATGATAAAATAAATATAAAATGTGCCTTGAATTATTAGAGCGTTATGTGATCGTCTTGGGAATGTTTCATGACAGGCTATCCACTTGGACCGACAATCACAAAAAATCTCTGGAAAGGGTCATGTCGGCCAACCTGGATAACAAGCACATAAATAAGATCTCGCTACACCCTTCGTGAGGTGAGGGTGATGCAAGCACAAGAATATAGTGACAGGAAGGCTTTAATCACATAGCCCCTAATAATTCTCCATCCCCGAATAGTATAATGGATCTGGACATGACACGTCATGACACGTGATACCATAAGAGGGTAGCAAGTCCCCTTAGGAATCGGTGTCTATATAAGTACAGGGAACGAGACAGAAAATGTACCAAAATACCAAGAAACTCTATAGGAATAACATCTCATGTCATGATCCAACATATACTAGTCCGTGAACTATCGTGACTAGAAATCAAGTAAGACACTACAACTGAATCGGATATAGAAGATATCAAGACAATAAAACTATCAGTGAATGTACTCGCCTGTGGTCCTGAGCTGATATAGGTAAACATACTCTCAGAGTAATCACAGACCTAAAGATGAGATACTATAAGTCAAATAGGGTTTTATAATGAAAGGAAAACTAATTTAAGTCATGATATGCAAGTCTAAGTCAAACTAGGTCAAATTGGATCATACTGGGTCATACTCGGTCAGACTAGGTCATACTAGATCATACTAGGTCATACTAGGTCACTGGAACTCAATCCAAGTCAAACTAGGTCAAACTGGGTCAAAGGTTGACTTATAGTTAACTTTTGGTCAACTGGTCAACTCTAGTCAACTCTAGGTCAATCCTAGGTCAAACTAGGCTAATGTTGACAAACTGTTGACTTTCAATCAACTGGTCAACTCTGGTTTAGTTTCGGTCAATTCTAGCCACTTTTAGGCTAAGTTTGACTTTCGCTTAACTTTTGTTGACTTTTGGTCAAAACGGTCAACCGAGGTCAAAACTAGTCTAGGAGCACTATTTCTGACCAATACCAACCAAGGGAACCAAATTTTACTTATATGTTAAATCCTAAATTACATACCTTAGCTATAGGCAATTACCTTATCTTAGAAATAGGGTGAATCCTATTTACCCTAAGATACCATATTGGTATCCTATAATACCACTCAACTCTAGCTCTAATATCTATAGCCATATATTAACCTCATCTACTCTTAACTCAATACCATATCTAACCTATAACTTACTCTCTAACACAACACTAATTTACCTTACCTTGCTAACATCCTAATTCCTTATTCTTCTCATAGACCCTCACATACACACACACAAAATCACCTAAGGCTTTTCTAAGGGGTTAATTTTGATGAAAGGGATGATTGAATGAATGGGTGTATAAATGAATGATGAGTGTAAGGGTTAATAAATGATGGATGCATGAGTGAATGGAGTGAATGAATGGAAGGGTGAATGTATTGGTAAATAAAAGAATGGATGAAATGAATGGATTAATGAATGGATTATTGAATGGATGAATGCATATATGAGTGGTGAATAGGTGAATGAAAGGTGAATGTATGAAGGGTATAAATGAATGGTAGAATGAATGAGTGGCTGAATTTGTATGTGTGGAAGAATGGATGCATGGTTGGGTGAATGGGTGGATGGAATAGATATGTATAGGCTGAATTGGTGAATGACTAGATGAGTGAATGAAGTGAATGAATGGATTAATGAATGAGGAATAATGGGTGAATGTATGAATGTATGGATGGATAAATGAAAGGATGACAGGGGTGTCTGTTATGAGGCTGTTCCCCCTTCACACTGCTGCAAAGCAGTTCTTATTGCTACTGCTGCTGCTGCATATTGCTGGTACTGCTGTGCTAACTGGTGCTGTTCCTATGCTGTCCCCTGCTCCTGGTGCTACCAAAGGCAGCAGCTCTTCTCGACCTGCTTCTACTAAACAGCAGTCTCCCCCCATTCCTTCACACTCCCTCACTCTCTAACACTCTCTCCATTCCTCCATATCCCTCTCTTTATCTCACTCTCTATCACTCCATATCCCTCTCTATATCTGTTAACACCTACATAAAACAAAATGAACCACACATACCATAAATATATTAGAACACCCACACACACAATATATTATATTCATGACACACAGTATATATATATATATATATATATATATATATATATATATATATATATATATATATATATATATATATTAAAAAAAAATATTACATATATATGTATGTGTCTATATATATATGTATGTGTCTATATATATGTATGTGTCTATATATATATATATATATATATATATATATATATATATATATAAAAATATATATATATATATATATATATATACACACACACACACACACACACACACACACACACACACACACATATATATAGACACACACACACACACACATATATATAGACACACACACACACACACACACACACACACACACACACACACACACACACATATATATATATATATATATATATATATATATATATATATATATATATATATATACATATACACACACACACTAAAAGCATCAAACGGATGAGAGCTCCGCTGCCCCCTTCGGCGGGAGCTCCGCTGCTCCCCACTCCGCCTTCTCCGGCAGGTTGGGTGGGTTGGCCGGTCGGCCTCCTCGGCCCGACTGCCCCCCTCGGTTTGATTCTACCCCTTGTCCCCCCTCTCTTCCCCTTCCATCACGGGACGGCAGGCCTCCGCCTGGCCCCACCCTCCGTGGGGGTATCTCTCCGCCATGGCCTCTTCCCTTTGGGGCTCTTCCCCTCCCTCCGCCGGACCATCCCTCGACGTCGTTGTACCCGGCGGCGTCGGCGTCGACGTTGTTTTCCATAAATAAATTCACTTTATTTATTTTGTATCTGAGAAAATTACAACTGTAGGAATCTAATCTAGAAGACGATTACTTTATTCCTTGGACGATACGATGAAGAAAACTCGAACTTTGAAGAACTTGGACAGCAACTAGGCAATCTCTCTGTTCTTTTTGAAATTGACTGTGCCTCTGATGAAGATGAAGAAACTCTCTTTTATAGAGTTCTGGATAACTGTTCTGAAGCATACGCTCAGTCAGTTACTTGACGTGTACATAACTGCAGGGACGCGTGGCAAATTCTGGTGAAGACACGTTGGAGTGCGGTTGAGAGTAGTAGAATATATCTAGAAGAGATTGGTGGCATGGATGCCACATTGCATAACTTCTGAATAACTGAGTAACTGAGTACAGGACACGTGAGAACGTGTGTTGACTGTACATTGAAAGTCATCCTGGATGCCTTTTCTGTGATACGCTGTCTTTGAAGAGGAGTCATACGCTAGCTTTTGAAGGCACATGTCTTACATATGCTGACTTGGATCATATAAAGCTGATATGCTCACTTGATTGGGAAGGAGTCGTATGGGGTCCATACACTCACTTGGCTGGGAAGGAGTCGTATGGAGTCCATACGCTCACTTGGTTAGGAAGGAGTCGTATGGGGTCCATATGCTCACTTGGTTGGAAAGGAGTCGTATGGGGTCCATACGCTCACTTAGCAAGAAGTCGTATGGGGTCCATACGCTCACTTAGCAAGGAGTCGTATGGGGTCCATACGCTCACTTAGCAAGGAGTCGTATGGGGTCCATACGCTCACTTGGATGGCAAGGAGTCGTATGAGGTCCATACGCTCACTTGGTGGGGAAGAAGCCGTGTGGATTGAAGGAGTAGACACGTGGCTGTTCTCAATCTTCTCAAACACGCCATATCTTCAAATACTGACAAATATTAATTGAGCGTCGTGCTGCAGATATGATGGCTGACAGACTGTCAGATATGACAGTAATAATGGCTCTTTATTTATGATGGCTGCTGAGCTGTCCTCGTAAGAGACAAAATCCTTTCTCGAAAACCTATACGACGGCTAATCTTCATAGGGCAGCTGTCTTTGCACGAAAGACGAAGTGTCAGATTCATCCTTCATCAAATACATGCTGTGCTGTCATCTCAAGAAATATTAAAATATTCACTGAGCGTACGGCCTTTAGATGAGCGTATGGCCTTGGCTGAGCGTATGGCCTTGAGCGTATGGCTTTGACTGAGCGTATGGCCTTGAGCGCATGACTTGGGCTGAATCTTATGTCAGCGTGTCATAATTTTCACACCCTACAAGACCCCCTTCAAAGTTTTCAAACTTTATGAATTTCAAAAGTTCGAAATTACTTTGAACTTAAAATGGGAATAAGTCCTAACACGCTGGCATAAGTTTGTTATCTTCCTCAATATCAGTGCAAATCTTTAGGGATTCTGTTTAAAGCATATCCGCTGTTTGAACTTCTTTTTTTCTTCTATAAATAGGTCTTCCAAGACCTAATTTATTTCTTTACTTTTGCATTCATCTTCGAGAGAGAAAAAGAAACTCAAGACTCAACTTCTTCTTCTTCGATTCAAGCTTTATCAATGGCGCCCAAGGTTGATACTGCTGCGAATGGAAAGGGGAAGGCTCCTGCGGAGTCATCTCAGCCCGCCGCCGCCGCTGCTAAGAAGACTACCAATGAGCGCGTTCGACGAAGTGAATGTCCATTGAAGCCTCTCTATGGTGAGGATGATAATGATGAACTGTAACTATCCCCTATTTAGGGCTCTAGTTAGAACAAAATCATAAAACGTATCCCCTTTTTAGGGTCAAATGCGTCAGAAAATACGCTTCCCTCTTTAGGGTTTAGCCGTATCCCATATTTTTTGTTTATACGAAAAATATGTTTGGAGCGTATTCTGTATGATACACGTATTTTTGATAGAAATGTCAAAATATGCTATCTTGAAAGAATATGCTATGGCGAGTTGTCTCACTGAGATACGCTAACTCCTGTGTTAGCGTATGTTTTTTGATGATCATCTTGTCAACCATACACTGATACGCTCAAACTGATCATAAACTAAACTTTTAAAATCATTCACTTAAGATAAACTGAGCGTAAAAAGTGATCTCTGAATTTGTCATACGCTTAGGATAAACTGAGCGTATATGGATCTTCGAGTCTGCCATACGCTAAGGATATACTGAGCGTATGCTGAACTTTGAGTCATACGCTTAAGGAAAACTGAGCGTATGCTGAACCTTGAGTCTGTCATACGCTCAAGGAAAACTGAGCGTATGCTGAATCTTGAGTCTTCCATACGCTTAAGGAAAACTGAGCGTATGCTGAACGTTGAGTCTGTCATACGCTTAAGGAAAACTGAGCGTATGCTGAACCTTGAGTCTGCCATACGCTCAAGGAAAACTGAGCGTATGCTGAACTTTGCTATCTCTTTGTGTTGAAGATTTCTAACTTCTTATTCTTCTTTTGCAGTGGATATTTTGGCTCAGGAGGCAGAATTTGAAGGATGTGTAGGAAATAACTATAGAAGTGACTTATCACATGTTCGTTTTCCCCAATTCGATGGACCTTCTACAAGGATAGCTCTTTTGACTAATCAGGAAAATGACACTTTGCTGAACTTGATGAGTGGACTGCCTTTACAGAGTGTGGATGGTGTTACCCACTCAAAGCCAGCATTTCTTTTCGGAGATGCTGTTGACATAAACTCTCAGCCTGCTCTGGACAAAGTATCATACTGTTATTATAGGGATGGTGATGTAAATCAGCCAATGTATTTGACTGGTTTATCAAAAAGCATCAACATAGCTTGCTTATTTCATGCGAGTTGTCAAAGACAAATGAAGTGGGATATCACTCCATCCCGACAAGCAAAGGCTGGGTGGATAGGATATCGTCAAGGAAGATTCCGCAGTGGTACTGAACCACATGTCACATCTTTGCGAGGACTGCTACCTGCCACCATCCCTCCTGAGGACTCGGCACTGCTGAAGCCAGTCAGAGTCCCAATTTTTGCAAACGAATTTGCTCAACTGGAAAATGCCATCTATCCAAAACAGTCTATGAGGCTGACTGGTCTGGTAAATCCGGAGAATACCAGATGGACTGCTCTTGTGAAATGGATCCTGAAGAATTTTGGTGAACAGTTACAAGTGATAGGCCTATATGATGCCATTAAGTGCACTGCCTATGGTTTCAGGCCAAACCCGAATTTGTTCTTGGCGTTAGCGGAGAGGTATAACTACCGTACCGGCACCTTCATGACCCCAAGAGGTGAGATGGGATTCGCCCTTCATGAAATGGCATATATTTCTCAACTGCCAACAGCAGATCTGCCATATGAAGAGTATATCCCTTTCGTTGATGAAATGAATAAGATCTCCGAAGCCAACCCACTGGTTCTTCATGTCTTTGAAGAATTGATGTGCCATTACAGTATTTGTAAGGCTTTTTATAAAGGACAAGGTGGAGAAGGAGATTCCAACTGTTATTCTTCCAAATGGATGGCCTATTTATTTCAAGGCCGTACTGATGAAGTTTAAAAGAAGAAGAAGTCTGAGCAGTATGTCGGTGAATTTAAACCTCTGAATCAAGCTGAGATTGACAGGCTCATCCGGGATACCACTCATGACGACATTGTCATTGAGGAAGACGAAGGCACTTATAATGCCGGTGATAGGTTTGAGACCTATATTAAGCAGGGCAGCCGAGAATTATCCGCTGAAGGTCATCTGGCCGGATTTATCTCTCTCTGGCTGAGAAAATTTGTAGTTCCTGGCACCTGTTCAGCAGACAGGATGCACAGAGGAGTTGTCTTCGCAGCAGTCCGTCTGGTTTTTGGCTATAAAATGGATTTACTGACAGCAATGACATGTTGTCTGAATGCTGGATTAAGGGCATATACAGACAGAATGTTCGAATTGGCAAAGAAGAGCCTTATATCCTTTCCTCGGGTAGAAATGCCCTTTACTTATTTATTTGGGTGGCTGCTTCTGCATTTCGAATATCTTATGAATGCTGGGATGGCTGGACCAGATGACACCTTTCTGGAAAGATACAGTCACACACCAAAGTGGAAATATGACACTTTGACAGATTGCAGAACTATATTAAACATGGGAGAACTATGGAGCTTCACTTGTGTTCCTCCACCTGTTAGTTATGAAACCATGCCTGGGAGGTTGGTTGACGGCATTAGTGGCAATGAATTAGATGAGATTCAACATGAATGGCTGAAGAGGATCAGGCCATCTCATTTAATTTGCCGCCGTGACAACATCACTTATCTAGAACCATATCTTCCGAGCAGGTTTGCTCGGCAATTTGGTTACGATCAGTTGCATGTAGGCAATGCAATGACGTATTTTGGTTATCAAGGCGGGTTGATTGATGGTGCCAGAGCGTGGATATATTACATTGCTAAAGGTACAGGGGCTACCTTTTCCATGCCAGATCTGGTAACCTATCAGAGAGGAGCTAGAATATTGGCGTCTTATGCCAAATTCTATATATCAGCTAATACCTTTGATGAAAAATTCAGCATCTTAGGTAGAAGCTTTATTCATATTGAAAAGAAATCGACTAAATCAGCCCTGCCTAGAGATTGCCATGATCAAGAAGATCATTTGGCTACTGATGAAGTTGATGATGAAGTTTTAGAAACTTTTTTCTCTGATGACCTTCATCAACCATTACATGTACCCATTGGGAGTGCTGAAGAAAGTATATCTGCTGATAATATCCTGAAGAGAAAGCGGGGCAAAGGTGCTGCTAGGCCTACCCCAAAAAGAATCACTCGAGCAGAGACTCGAAATCGTGGAGGAATTACCATTCCAGGGACTTCTCCTGTTTCCAATCGAGTCAGAGATGCTGATGAAGCAGGTAGTGATCCAAAAGACAATTATCCTACTGTTCCATTCACAAAAAGAATAGGAAGGAAAGTGATAGTTTCAAAAACTAAATCCATAATTTGTTTCGATGCAGAGAGTCCCACCGATCGTGCTGTGCGATTGGCTTCAGAAACACAAGCTGCCTTTGATTTTTCTGTAAAGACAGAACCTGTTGAAGAAGATATTCCTGAACCTGCTGGGTCATCCATGCCTTCTGATATAGGATCGATTCCGCCAATGGCCGATGATACGCAGGAGATTAGTCAACCTGCGGTAGAGGCCGAACATCAGACTGAAACAACTAATGACTTACTGATTTCGAGAGAATCAGTGAAGGAAGCCACTTCTCTCAAACCAATTGCTGAAGCTTCAGAGAGCGAACAAGTTGACTATGAACCGTCGTCTCATTTTTCTGGAGAAGAAGACATGGAGATAGACGATGAATCACCGTCTAAAACTCCAATTGATGTACTGAAGACCATTGGTCAACACTCAGGGTTGACACCAGAGCCGGAGAGGCATATAGAAGTTTAAGTTCTGAGAACTTCTGGGGCGGGAAGCAGTGAAATAAATCCCGTGTCAGAAAGTACTCTGAACAGACTACGAGCCGGGCTGAATGATCCGAAGGAAACTGAATATGAACAAGCTTCAGGTAATATTTTATTCATCAAAGTTTTGTCTCGTCTCTACTTTATTGTCTTTTGGTTTTGATCATGCTTCTTTGATTCCAACAGCTGTAGGAACTGCACCGGCTATGAGTTCTACTCAAGCCCTACTTGTTCAAACTGATGTGGGTGAGGGGAGTTCATATTTGCCGAGTTCTCCAAAAGCACTAACTTCAGCTCCAAGAATAGAGGCTCCTCCTGCTCCTTTCCCTATTATTGCAGCGACTCCCGGTTTTGATACAGGGATAGCAAAAATCATGGGGATGTATTCAGATATTATTTATTCATATCTGGATATATTCTCAAGACGACTTATGAAGGATGAGACTATGCCCTTTTCGAGTCTTCGAGAGGCGACTAGTTTTCCACTTTCAGCTTTGAGACAGGCTGATTATGGGACCCAATGTGTCTTTTTTGAACATCTTCTGAATGATTTAGAAGCAAACATCCATAAATATTGGGAGATAAAAAAGGAGGATATTAATTCTCTGACTGCAGCTGAGATTGCTCAATTGGAGAATGAAGCTCAAGTTCAGCACATTGCTCTGACAGAATTCCTTGCTCAGTCTTCTAAAGAGTTAATGGCGAAAGACGAAGAAATAGTAAGTACTCGTCAGAATATGGAACGCCTAGAGAAAGATGAAGCGTCAAAAGCTGAAGAGCTTAGGAAGTTGAGGGAAGAGCTAGCTCGTCTTCAGGAGCAAATTGCCTCCGTGGAAAAAGAACAATCAGAGATTACTACTGATCGTAAATCTGAAGCTGAACGCTGTCAATTTTTACAGCAAGAGCGAGAATTGATGCAAACCAATCAGATTGAAGAGACCAATCGCCGCAGCTCTATTATTGTGGAATATGACCAACGGATGATTGGAGCTGAAACAACAGAGCGAATCAAGAAAGCTCATGAAGAAAAGATAAATAATGTAACTGTTCGTATTCAGGAGATAATTACTCCTCCTAAATAGATCTTTTACAGTTATCATGTATTGCAATTTTGATACCCATTTGTAATTAATGTTCTGATTTTGATTGAAATGAATATTTTGACTTGATTTCAATTCTGTGGATGATATTTTTATAAAAAACATGTTCAGAGGTAAATAATACATGACATATTTCAATAAAATAGAATATACAAATAAACTTTGTAACTCTATCATGATATTAAACCAAAGATAATTTTAGTTTAATACTGATTAGAGAAAACAGAATTCAGATATAAAGATATCTTTGGATTCTATTTTCCATGATCTTTGGACTCGGAAATCAAAAGACGAGATATCATAGAAAATATGATACATACTGAGATAGAAAATTCAGAGGTAATATGGACATGATTTTCTATACAAGATCTTTATTAAATCCACTGGGGATCTAATAAGACAAAATATCAAATTATCTGGGAAAATGATACATGGTAGAATATCAGTTTCCTCTGGGGATAACGATATCGAGATCACTTTTGTAGAGAAGAATTAACTTTGATTTTATATTTGCTGGGGAATGATGAAAATATTATACATAATATTTTTTTAAGAATTTGCCATTGATAGGCATCATTATGACTTTTCCATCCATAGAGGCAAGCTGGTATGCTCCGTTAGAGAAGACTTTGTTTACCACGAATGGGCCTTCCCATTTCGTGCCAAATTTGCCTTTGCTCATATGTGTCATGGTCATAGGATGTCTGACAGTAAGGACCAGTTCTCCCTTCTGATATGCTCTGACTTTGACTTTCCGGTTAAAGGCTTTTGAGATTCGGGCCTGATACAGCTTGATATTTTGTTGAGCATACAATCACTTTTCATCTAGAGCTTCCAATTCTTGAAGTCGAAGACGATCATTGTTTTCTATTGTAAGTTCATTGGAGATTGCAATTCTCAGAGAAGGAATCTGGATCTCAAGGGGAAGAACAGCTTCACACCCATATACCAAAGAGAAAGGCGTACATCCGGTTGCATTACGAACTGTGGTGCGGTAGGCCCATAAACATTCACCAAGCCTCTCTCTCCAGTTGCGTTTGTTGGAAGAAACAAACTTTTTCAAGAGTTTGATGATCGTTTTATTGAAAGCTTCTGCCAATCCATTAGCTGCTGGATTATATGCTGTAGAAGCTAAATTATTGATCCGATGATCGTCGCAGAATCGAGTAAATTTCTGACTGACGAACTGCGGTCCGTTATCATGGATAATACATCGAGGAACACCAAATCGATAGATGACATGATGTTTGACGAAGTTGATAACATTAGAAGTTTTGACTTCAGATAACGGGATTGCTTCAGCCCATTTGGAAAAGTAATCAGTTATTGCTAGAATAAACCGATGTCCTTTTGATGGTGGTGGGTTGATAGGACCAATGACGTCCATGCCCCAAGCCTCAAAGGGCCATGATGCCGCTGTTGGATGTAAGAATTCTGAATGTTGATGGATAAAGTTTGCATAAATTTGACAGGCTTTACATTTTCGAGCATATTGAATGGCGTCAGCCACCATCGTGGGCCAATAATAACCCATACGTCGGATACGATCTTGAAGTTTAGGACCTGGTTGATGAGCTCCACAAACACCATCATGTGCTTCATGGATAATCTGCTGTGCTTCTTCACCAGCGATGCATCGGAGGAGAAGACCGTCGTAAGACCGACGATATAGTGTCTTCGTAGTATGATTATAATAGAATCTGAGAGATCGACGCCGGATAGACGCTGCTTCACTCGGATTATCAGGAAGTATGTCATACAAAACAAAGTCTAGAAACGGGCGTCTCCAGTCTTCAGTTATGGCTTCTGTTTCATTAGAAAAGACATATTCCATAGTAGAATCAGAAGAAGACGAGGACACTTTGTCAAACTTTAATCCAGCATCAAGGTTGAGAGAATCTTTGTCTGGTTTATGAGGAAAAGCCAAAGCCAAATTATTCTCAATGCAGAATAGTTCTCGGTTATAAACCACTATCACTTGCTGACGTCTGATTGGTATGGCTAATACAGCAACAAGATTAGCCAAAGCATCAGCTTCTGTATTATAGGCTCGTCGAACATGTTTAATAAAGAAACCTTCAAAGGATGAGGCCATAGAGAGTGCTGCTCGATGATAAGGTATCAAATCCTGATGACGAACTTCATACGTTCCTCTGATCTGATTGACAATAAGCTTGGAGTCTCCATAAACTTCCAAATATTGAATATCTATATGTTTAGCAAGTTGAAGACCGATGAGCAATACATTGTATTCGGCTACATTGTTTGAACATGATTGATCCAGAGAATAAGCCCTCTGAATAGTTAATCCTTCTGGGGATACAAGAACAATCCCAACTCCGGCGACAATATCGCCGTTAGAACCTATTCTAGATGCTCCATCAAAGAATAGACGCCAGGTAGGAATTTCTTCAGAAATTAGATTTGAATCCAGAACTTTATCAGGAATCTCATCATATAATTTAGAATCTTCTGGAACTGCATGAGCTGCCAGAAAATCAGCAAGAGCCTGTCCTTTAACTGACTTCTGAGAAATATAATGCATATCGTATTGAGCTAACAAGATTCCCCAATTAGCTAGTCTGGAGTTGAGAATACCGAGTTTCTTCATCATAATCCTGATGGGATTTACTATAGAAATGACGTGAATCGTTTGACCGATAATATAATGTCGCGTTTTCTAAACAGCAAACATTAATGCTAGGCATTCTTTCTCGATTGGAGAATAACGCGGTTCAGCGCCTGTCATTGTGCGACTGAGATAATAAATAGCCTGTTCATGGCCATCTTTATTTTTCTGGGCGAGTAATGCACCAAGAGAATGATCTATGGCTCGAACATATAGAAGGAATGGTATTCCCGAGATGGGAGGTACCAAAACTGGAGGGTTCATGAGATACTGTTTGATATCGTCAAATACTTTTTGACATTCTTCGTTCCAGACAAAAGATACACCTTTCTTCAGAAGTTTGTTGAATGGTCTGCAGCGTCCTGATAAGTTGGAAATGAATCTCCTGATATAAGCAATTCTTCCTTGAAATCCTCGTAGCTCTTTTAAGGTGCGTGGAGGACGCATCTCTTGAATGGCTTTGATCTTCTCGGGATCCACGTGTATACCTTTAGCGGTAATGACGAAGCTGAGAAATTTACCACTAGAGATGCCCAGAAAGGACTTAGTAGGGTTTATTTTAAGTTGATGCTGATGCATTAGATCAAATATAGTCTTCAAATCTTGGATGTGATCCTCCTTTTGTCGACTTTTGACTGCAATATCATCAACGTAGCATTCGACTATTTTCTGGAGATGTTCGCGGAATATAGTGCTCATTGCTCGCTGATATGTTGCTCCTACATTTTTGAGACCAAACGGCATCACTGTATAACAGTATGTACCGATCGGCGTTCTGAAGGAAGTGTGTTTTTCATCATCTGGAAACATTTTGATTTGATTGTATCCCGAATACCCATCCATGAATGACATCCGTTCGAAACCACATGTGTTGTCGATCATGACATCTGTAATTGGAAGAGAAAACTCGTCTTTAGGACAAGCCGCATTGAGATCGCGAAAGTCTATAGAGACTCGAATCTTGCCGGTCTTTTTAAGGACAGGAACGATGTTAGCCACCCATTCAGGATGTTATTCCTCTCGAATAAATCCAGAAGCCATAAGCTTGTTGACTTCAGCTTCAATTGCATCCATAATGTCTGGACAAAATCGTCGCTGTTGTTGTTTGACTGGTTTAGCATTTGGCATGATATTAAGTTTGTGCATTATAATCTTTGGATCTAATCCTGGCATATCTTCGTAACTCCAGGCAAAGACATCGATATAATCATGAATAAGCTTGATCATGTCTTGCTTATCCGTTTCTGAAAGACTTTCGCTAATAAATATTGGTTTAGGGGACCCTTCTTTACCAACATCAATTTGGATCAGTTTATCTTCAGTAGGAGGTTCCCTCTGCCCGAACCTGAATTCCCATTGATTATCTAATCTTTGAGCCCATTGTTCTGATTCGGGTGATATTTTAAAATCATCCTCATCTTCATCATTTTCTTGCGGGCCATCAACGGAGACCATATTGATGGATAGAATAGAGCGATGGAGATCGCCAATACTTGTGTCAGAATCCCAAGAAAGGGAATCGGAAGATTCAGATCGTTCATCTTCATCGGATTTTGAATCTTCATGGACTATGTTGATAAAGGAAGTAGGAGCAATGTAACCTAACCCACATTTTGTCCTTCCGTATTTTAGTAGAGGAATTCGAACAGGCATTCTTCTTCCTTTTCCATTATTGAGACTGGTTCTGAAGTCATAACCCATATTCTTGATGATATTTTTGGACTGTTGACTGTAGCGACGCAGTTGTAACCTTCCAGTATCGTCGTTTGTGTCATCTTCTTCCAGGTTATGAGGATTCTGGGGTCCTTTATAGTAGAATATTGGGTTTTCTCCCTTCTTTCTAATAGGGACCACGAAGTATGATTTTTGTATGGACTCCAATGATACGTCTGTATGAAGAGTTTGAACAACTCCTATAGTTAGTGGCTCTAAGCTATCTAGTAAATATAAATAACTTTGTATATGATTACAGACATCAATATACTACAAAGGAGATGCTTCATTAATATCAGATACTGTATTTACAACAGAAGGCTGAGCCTTATCAGACTTAGTCAAATTAATGACAAAAGGGAAAGAGGAAGAGCGATCAGAAGTTTTGTTTCGATTAAGATCTATAACAAAAGGCTCAGAAGAGGTGAGCTCCCTTGAAGAAGATCGTGGATAAGTAGTACGTCCACTGACTGGAATGACTAGAGTATCTGGTCTAGCCTGAGAAGATGGAGGGGGAGTGGCACGTCCACTGACGGGAATTATCAGCAAACTTTGTGGAGCTTGAGAAGACGATACAGTAGTACGTCCACTGACTGGAATGACTAGTGAGCCATATGGAGCTTGGGCAGGTGATGAAGTAGTACGTCCACTGACAGGAATTATCAGTGAGCCTTCTTCAGATAATTTAGCAGACTGCGGAGGAGTGATACGCCCTTTTACAGAAATAAGAAAGGTATCGACTTTTGATATTTCATCGTCATTATCCATAGCTTGCAAGACTTTTGAGTATTCATCTTTGTACATGCGAGCGTCATTGAAGTATGCTTCGACTCCTTTGAATGTATAGAGATCTGCAACCTCCTTTTGAACTTCTCCATTATCATCAACATATTTGAAGCACTGATGAAGAGTCGAAGGAACGACATTATGTTCATGCAAGAATGGTCTCCCCAATAGAGCATTGTATGAGCAACCATGATTGTCGATGATGTAAAAAGTAACTTTAGTGCGAAGATCGCCTATTTAAAATTTGAGGCGAATCTTGCCCAAAGGCTCACTTTTTCCTTGATTGAATCCCAAGATGGTAGTGATAGTGCTGGAAAGACTATGCACAGGTATCTTCAATGCATCTAGCATAGCCTTTGGCATAATACTGAGAGCAGATCCTGGATCAATCAGAAGACGATCAACCTTCATAGAGTCGATATATCCTGTATGATATAACGGACGGTCATGTCGATTATCCTCTAGCAGCATATCGTCATGCGTAAAGGTAATGTTTGGAATAAATTCTAATACATTATGGCAATGAGAAACAGGTTCTATTTCCAACTTCTTGAGGAGAGTTAGGCAGGTTTCTGCTTGCAGCAGTGCTTCACTCAGAGTTTCTCGAGTTTCCTTAGAGAGGCGTAAGAGCTCGAAGATTGATAATTTAGCTGGTGTATTGGCTAGTTGAGCCAATATATCAAAATTATAAGGCTTTTCAAGTCCTGTAAGAGATGACTTCTTCAATGGTTTGTCGAAGCGGACTTGTTGTTTGCCTTTGTCAGCTGCTGTTGGCTTAGAAGGAACTGTCTCAACAGGATTATTTGAAGGCTCTTCAGTAGAGACTGGTGTTGGAGCTGTAACCGGAGGGACATCAGGAGTTTCTCCAGGAATTTCAGCATAATCTTTCAGATATATTTTTCCTGACCGAGTTCCAGCATGAACTTCGACTTCAGATTCCGGTTCAGGGTCTATGGAAACCATGTTGCAATTCTTTATCTTGCTCTTGCTTCTTTTATGCTTGATGAGAGCTTCATTCCAGAAACCAAGGCCAATACGAGATTGATTATGTCTCATAGTGATGGCTAAAGGTGCTCGAAGTCCTTTGCCTGAGTTCAAACCAGGAGCAGTGGCTAAATCATAACCCATCTTCGCCATTAATTTACGAGATTGTGAACTGTATAGATGAAATACAGGCTTGTACCTATCTTCAGATTGAGGTACAGATCTTATCTCTGTAGGGAGTAAATTTCCTGCCAAGATGAAAGTAGAGTTTAGATAAAAATCGAGTGTGAAACTAGAAGTCACATTGCATGACTTAGTCTTCCCGAGCTTCTTTTTAGATAAAGGAGTCTTCCGAGGAGAAGAGGAAGACGTCTCAAACTCCGTTACTAAATCCGGGTGGATCCACATGATCTCTCCCTTCTTAGTTGTGACAGGAACAAGTCCTTCATTCTGTGCTGGTGGGATCAACTTCGAGAGTTGCTTTGGGGATATGAACAATCCCACTTTCCACCATTAAAGGAGGAAAGTCACCGAACTGCATTGAAATTACATTTGCTGTGACTGTCTTGTCTTTGGGTGTTAGTGTCACAGCTCCTGATTTGATCATCTCTTGGATCTTTCCTTTTAACACATAGCAAGACCGGATTGTATGACCCAGTATTCTATGATATGAACAGTATTTTGGATGATCTGTCTTGTTGGCTTCATCAGGCTTTTTGATTTCTGGCAATTGAATCTTGTTACCTTTGAGTAAGCATTCAAAGATACCCTGAACATCATCATCGTCGAAAGAATATTCTTCCTTCGGCCGAGGAGGTCTCTGTTGTTGATTTGTTGGAGCTGGGGTAGCTTGAGTAGTCTTTACCTCTTGACTACTGTTTTGGAGATTGACTTCAAGAGCCTCTTTTCCTTTTCGATTATTGGGTCGAGTACTATTACTAGCACTCTGATTTGATTCCTTGGGAGCCATTTGTACCCCCAGACCCTTGAAGGTCTCAGCACTGACCTCGGCAGCTTTGGCACTGACGATGAATGAATGCCAATCTTGGAACTGAGTGGACCCTGTCCATATGCTGATGATTGGTAAGAGATTCGACTTGCAAGTGTCGATAGTAACATCATCGGGAGTTCCGAGAGGCATTTTGAGGGCTTCTCTTCTGAATCTGTCAATGAAGTCCTCGGTGGTTTCATTATTTTTCTGTTTAATTCTTATGAGGGCTGACATAGTCATGTCATTGAGCCCTTCATAGAATCGTTCGAGAAATATTTGTTTGAAACCAGCAAATGAGGTAATGCACCAATCAGGGAGACTTCTATACCATTCATAAGCTGTTCCTTTAAGACATCCGACGAACACCCGAGTGAGGAGGGCGTCACTTGGTTGCAGTTGATCAGTCATTACCTCAAAGTGATTAATGAACTGACTTGGGGAGGTTGTCCCATCAAAGAAAGAGATAGTCGGAGGCTTATATTTAGGAGGATATGATACTTGCTTCCATTCTATCGGGTAAGGTTGCTTGATACCTAACCTTTGTAAACATTCCTTCTGTTTGAATGCCTCAAATTGAGTTCGAAGATTCCTTAACTCTTCAGTAACAATTCCAGAAGATTGGGGAGTTGTAACTTGTTGAGTGTAATTGGGAGGAGGGACTGCAGCATATGTACCACCCCCAGCTACAGACTGACTTGGAGTGGGTTGTACAGGAACATTAGATTGTACCCCCGGAATAGTAGAGGGTTCCGGGTTTGGAGCAACAGGAGTATTTAATACAACTGGAGGGGCTGTCTGTTGGACTTGCTGAGTTTGATGCTGAGCTTGCATAAGAGTGTGCATAGCATTCAATGTATCTGCCATAGCTCGCAACTGTTGTTCTAAGGAAGAAATCCTTTGTTCATGAGCTTCGGTGCTAGTTGAAGGTTCATGATTGCCCTCTGCCATGTAAGTAGTAATCATTCGAGGAATAGATGATGAAACAGTCTGTTCTGAATCATCGCTGTGTGAGTCAGTATCTTTCCCGGGGCTATTTACGGGAATCAATACTTGAAAGTTGGACACTCCAAGGAAATCCTCTGTGATCTCTGGATTACCACTTGGATGAGAAGAAGAAGAGACCCTGGCCAAGGCTCCGGTCCTGGATCGGGTGTCGAGATAAACACCATCTTCAGAATCTGATATAGCATCAGACCGTATGCTACCCCCAGTATTTCTGGAGGTCATGTTGACAGAAGCATAAAGAGGTTCATCTTCATCCAATATTGGTTCATATTGAATCCGTTCGAAAACAGATTGTCTTTTTGGTGAACAACAACACTGAATCACAACTCAAGGTTGGAAGTTGCAACCATGCTTTTCATGGCAAATATGAGCAATGTCATGGCCTGATGGAGTGTCGATTCTCCATTTATTTTGCAAATACTCCCGGAGATCTGTAGGAACAGATTGGGAAGTACTTGAAGATAGTTTCTGTGTAGAAACTTATCTTTTGTTCTTCTGTCTTCTCGGTTCTTGAGTGTATAAAGACTGATTAATTTGAGCCACATAATCTTTGGCATATTCTGTATCAGGGTCTAATATACTTGTCTCAGTAGAATCGAGACGATTCTGATTAAGCTTGTTACGAAGATCCGTAGGAGATCTGACTTTGGTATCAGTCTTGGATACTTGTAATTTGCCTTTCTCAGATCGAGAAATTTTGAGAGAAGGAAGATGGGTATTATTCCGACTAGGAGTCGGTAATAATCCATCTTTAGAGGAATTAGCCAAAAGGCGTTTTCTTTTGTTTGATCTAGTAAGAGTACTAGTCAAATTAACTCCAGAGGTAAAGACCTTAGGAGTAGAGGAGTTGACTAAAGAGTCTTTCTCCTTGGTTGGTATAAGATGTGCAAGTTGTGGGGGAATCATTTGTATGTTCTGTGGAAGAGAACCCCCAGCCTGACTTTGAGAAACAGTCAGAGGACTGTATCTGTTAGCATACGCTGACTTTAGTTTGGACTTCTGGTCATACGCTACCTTTTTATTAGCATACGCTGGCTTTGGCTTAGCGTACGCTGCCTGATGTTGGCTTTTGTACGCTGCCTTTGCCGTACGCTGCCCTTTGACTGCCATACGCGCAGAGTCATTAATGGCTAAAGAGCCGACTGCTGTCGTAAGAGTAGAGGGAGAAGAGACTTTGACATGTCCAGAGATGGTTTCCCTTGGACACGCTGACTTGGTTAAAGAACCCACTTTGTCAGCGTGACTAGGAGAAGCCACTGTTGCCGTGTTCAGAGAAGCCGAAGTGTGCTTAGTTGAAGTTGAAGACGTGTTCTTGTCAGCATGAGAAGTGACAGAAACGTCTTGGGCTGTTGAAGAAGACTTAGGGACATAGACAGAGTGTCCCTTCTTCTTGACAGAAAAAATGGAGGAAGCAGTTCGGCCCTCCTTCGCCTTGAGCATTTCTTCGTAAGCAGATTGGTCGAATTGTACGACCATCGTCTTCTTCGTCGAGCCGATCGACGAAGTATCGCATTGAGTTGTTGCTATCTCGTTGGAGGAGACAGCTTTCCCCAGCAGAGTCGCCAATTTGTTTTCCATAAATAAATTCACTTTATTTATTTTGTATCTGAGAAAATTACAACTGTAGGAATCTAATCTAGAAGACGATTACTTTATCTCTTGGACGATGCGATGAAGAAAACTCGAACTTTGAAGAACTTGGACAGCAACTGGGCAATCTCTCTGTTCTCTCTGAACTTGACTGTGTCTCTGATGAAGATGAAGAAACTCTCTTTTATAGAGTTCTGGATAACTATTCTGAAGCATACGCTCAGTCAGTTACTTGACGTGTGCATAACTGCAGGGACGCGTGGCAAATTCTGGTGAAGACACGTTGGAGTGCGGTTGAGAGTAGTGGAATATATCTAGGAGAGATTAGTGGCATGGATGCCACGTTGTATAACTTCTGAATAACTGAGTAACTGAGTACAGGATACGTGAGAACGTGTGTTGACTGTACATTGAAAGTCATCCTGGATGCCTTTGCTGTGATACGCTGTCTTTGAAGATGAGTCATACGCTAGCTTTTGAAGGCACATGTCTTGCATACGCTGACTTGGATCATATAAATCTGATACGCTCACTTGATTGGGAAGGAGTCGTATGGGATCCATACACTCACTTGGCTGGGAAGGAATCGTATGGAGTCCATACGCTCACTTGGTTGGGAAGGAGTCGTATGGGGTCCATACGCTCACTTGGTTGGGAAGGAGTCGTATGGGGTCCATACGCTCACTTAGCAAGAAGTCGTATGGGGTCCATACGCTCACTTAGCAAGGAGTCGTATGGGGTCCATACGCTCACTTAGCAAGGAATCGTATGGGGTCCATACGCTCACTTGGATGTCAAGGAGTCGTATGAGGTCCATACGCTCACTTGGTGTGGAAGAAGCCGTGTGGATTGAAGGAGTAGACACGTAGCTGTTCTCAATCTTCTCAAACATGCCATATCTTCAAATACTGACAAATATTTCTTGAGCGTCATGCTGCAGATATGATGGCTGACAGACTGTCAGAAATGACAGTAATGATGGCTCTTTATTTATGATGGCTGCTGAGATGTCCTCGTAAGAGACAAAATCCTTTCTCGAAAACCTATACGACGGCTAATCTTCATAGGGCAGCTGTCTTTGCACGAAAGACGAAGTGTCAGATTCATCCTTCCTTAAATACATGCTGTGCTGTCATTTCAAGAAATATTAAAATATTCACTGAGCGTACGGCCTTTAGATGAGCGTATGGCCTTGGCTGAGCGTATGGCTTTGACTGAGCGTATGGCCTTGAGCGTATGACTTGGGCTGAATCTTATGTCAGCGTGTCATAATTTTCACACCCTACAGACGTCACCGGGCTAGGCCCCCGCAGATGCCTCCGTCCATCCCGGAGCCCCCTCCGTCGGTCTCTTCGTCGCCGCCCGCCCCGCCGTGGCCCCCAGCGTCCGCCCCCTGTACCGCAGGAGCGGACTTTCTCCTCCTCCCCCCTCGGGTAGCGGTTCCCCCTCGGGTCGCGCGGCTTCCCCCTCGCTAGCGATCATCGAGACGCAGGCGGATTCATCGTCGGTGGTCTTCCCCCTCCCCCGCGGCCCCTCCTCGGGACGCGCGGGGTCCTCTTCTCCAGCGATGGTCGAGTCGAAGGCGGTGCAGCTGCCCCGCCTCGAGACGCCCGCCCTGGTCTCCGGCGCTCCCTCCGCCGCCCCCGTCCCCTCCCCCTCCCTTTCCTCACTTTCTCCCGTTAGCCGCCTCGCCCCCGGTGGCCGATGGCGCTGCACCCCGCCCTCCGTTCTCAGGCCAGACCTGTGCCGGCTCACCTGCCGGAGGCCGGCCGGCCTTCCCGCGCTGGTCGTCCCGTCGGGACCCTCCCCTCCCCTTTTATTTTTCTTCCCTCCCGCCTCCGAGTTGGGACGGCCGCCTCTGCCAGAGACTCACCCCCCCACCCCAGCTTCCGTATTTACTCCGCTGGAGCGCCCCCACCGGGCTCCGCGCCTCTCTTCTCTGAAGTTGTTTGGCGACTCGCGGAGTTTGAGCCCCCCACTCCCTGACCCCCGCCTCTCCCCCTACCTCCCCGCTCCCTCCACCCCGGCGCCACCCTGCCGCCATCCCTGCGACCTCGCCACCCTCCCTCCACCCCGCCTCTCCCCTTTCCTCTCCTATCCCCCGCCGTCGGCGCCCCTGGCCCCTTGTCCTCCCCACCGGTGCACCCCGGACCGGCCTCTCCGTCCGCCGCTATGGGCCGGCCACCAACCCGTCCACGGGCGACACGCCGGGGGAGGGGCGAGGCCTCCTCGTCCAGCGCACCCCCTCGGGCAGTGTCCCCTCGGACAGTGCGCCCGCAGCTGGCGTGCCTTCATGCTCCGCGCCCGCTTACTTCGGGTTTCGCACCCGCAACCCTTCTGAGCTGACCGCCCATAACCGTTCCTACTTCCAAAAAATCAAAATTTTGAAATTTCAAAATTTTGAATTTTCACTTTTATACTTTTTGTTTTTCCTACTTTGTTTACTGTTTTCTACTTAGTTTACCAAGGCAATTTTGTGTTTTTGGGCCCATGGTACTTTCTGTAATGCTCTTTTGGAGCCACCCCTTCCTTTTCAATATATTGCACTTTCCAATATATATATATATATATATATATATATATATATATATATATATTATATATATATATATATATATATATATGCACATCGAGTCGTGGTGTACTGGTAACACCACCGTGCATCGGAGGTGAGGGCCGGGTTCGAGCCCTCCCTCCCACGGAGGTGGCTGGGTGGCGGTGGCCACGGCCTCCAGGCCAAGGTCGGGTGGAGTCGTCCATCGACTTTGGTTTTAAAAAAAAGAAAAAAAAAAAAAAAAAAAAAAAAAAATATATATATATATATATATATATATATATATATATATATATATATGTGTGTGTGTGTCTCTCTATATATATATAGACACACATATAGACACACATACATCAAACAGATCAAAATATATATATATATATATATATATATATATATATATATATATATATATATATATATATATATATATATATATATATATATAAGATACAATATGATACATTAAGAGCAACACTCTATCAATCTAAAATCTGAGATTAAAATAGGAATAAATCATTCACACAAAATATCATACACTTGGTGTGTCCAAAATTGGCGGTTTTCCACTAGGACACAGAACTATACTAGGACACAACCTAATGACCTCCAAATGGATCCAAAATGGATACAAATGGAAACACAACCATGGGAGTCATTCCTATGAATTCAAAATGGTCCTAAATGCATGTAGGAATGAAATAGAGGTGAGATTATACCTTCCGGTTGATCAAATCCAAGGAAGCTCATCCCGATACGACACTGACACGAAGAGACCTCCAAATGGACACAAACAAGATCTAAAACTTTCCAAATCTAGCTAGCTCCTCCTCTTGATTGAAATAGAGAAGAAAAGAAGAGGATTGATGAAGAAATGGATTGATTTGAGGTGGAAATGAATGGAGACTCTTCTCTAATTTTGGGGAAGAACAAGAGAGTGAAAATTTATGTGGATAATAACAAGGAGAGGATCATCCCTATCCCTGTAGAGGCCGGCCAAATGTGGCTAGGTGTCCACTTATCCAAATGTCTAAAATACCCCCACTTGTCTTATTGACTAAAATATTATGAATAGGTTTTAGGTTGAGGCTAAATTAGTCTAGTTTTAAGTCTCTATTTAAACCAAACCTATTCATGAATAATTAGTCTAACATACTAACTAAAATATTGTCATGTGGGCTATGCCTAACTAATGAGTGGGTCCCACTAGAGTTAAAGCTACCCCGGGTCTCCGATACAAGTCGGATTGAGTTAAAATTCGAACCCGACTCAAATAACCCCAAAATAATATCATAAATAAATAAATAAATCCAAAATTATTCTAAAGTAGAAAATGACCAAAATACCCTTATTCTTGAAAATTGGGGGTGACACTACCGGAGCGATATACTTTGAGAAATTGGATCTTTGGTTCATGACACCTTCCGAATCGTCATGAACTTTCTCTTCAGGAGATGCTAGTTCAGGAGCGGCTTCTTCAAGATTATTAGAATGTGTTATATTATTCGGCCTCTTCTTCCGGAGAGATGAATATTTAGAACCTTTAGGTCTTATGCGTTCTTACAAAAGAACTTATTCATTTGTTGTCTTTATTTGGTCCTTTTGGTACTTCTATTAGAAAATAAATTTATATATGGTATTTATGCGGCATAATTAAAAAACGTAAGCAAGCAAAGGATAACTTATCCAAATTTAGTCAAGATTAGATAAAGTAGAAATATACAATGACACATTCTTCTGGAATGATGCTTTAGCACGTTCTTCGAGAACGATGATGCAATATGTTCTTCTGGAATGATGCTTTGCGATGTTATTCTAGAACGATAATTTATGATGTTCTTCTAGAACGATAATTTACGACGTTCTTCTAGAACGATAATTTATCTTCTTCATATCTCTCTCCTAACGGCGGGAATTATGTCTTATTAACGTGACAGATCAAAAATAATATTCTATCGTAAAAAAATATCTCATGTCTAGAAGATTTAATAATCTAAGAAGATAAACATAATAATTCACAAAACATAGATGCTAATATTATAGTTTCAAACAATACCAACATAAGCCATCTAAAAGAGATAAAATTGAAGACCGTGCTACTAGTTATTCAGATACAATCTTCAGGATTGATGGTTTCGAACAAATTTATCCTCGAGATCAAGGGTGCATGCTACAATTTAGTAAGAGATGATGACACGAATTAGTTTGATAATTATTATCATTATTGATTAGGGATGTCTTGCCGATCGTGCCACAATTTAAGAATTATGTGATTATTCGTCTTCTGGTTCACAATGGACTTAGGATTGAGCTTCTGGCTCAATATAGTATGTGACTTGACTAAGTGAGTAGCTGGATAATCTCTCTAGGATAAATTTTTGGTTGTCTAGGACAAACTTTTGGTTCTCTAGGACGAACTTTTGTTTATCTAGATTAGTGGTTAAACAAAAACTATTTCACTTGCTCACCGTTTTAATACGAGACCCATTTTTACCCCCAAAAAGAATCTTCTGGAATTATGAGATTATAAAACAATTTGTATCAGTGGGTGGGTCTATTGGGTAAAATCAAGTGGGCTCCGCCAGAGCCTTCAATAATACGACCATATCCAGCTATTATGAATACTATTTTCACACTAGTATTCTTGCTGGAAAAAAATTCCATTCTTAAGGATGATGTTGGTACGTAGCACTTCGGGTCATGCATAAGATGTCTCTTTCCCATGGATTATAGTTCTGGATATGCAAACATAGATATTATTAATCAATAATAATAATCTTAAATATAGAACTTCGGGTCTATGATAGTTGGTAGGACAATAATATATCCATAGTATCCCTACGGATAGGACAATCTTATGTCACCAACTTTAAAAAATTCTAATTTATATGAGGTTGCAATTTTAAAATATATGCACATATGAAATACCAACATTCAGGTTGGTATTTTCACTTTTAGCATTTCGAGGGCTAGCAATCTGCTACGACATATAAAAATTTAGTTCGCAGACGACTGATTTTCTCTAAGCATGCAGCACATCACCTGTCATGCATGCACTTCATTTGGAGTGGTACTAAAACTCAAGAAATTTGTATCAATTTACAAATAGAACAACAAAAATAAAGTAATTTCTATCAGTTTGCTAATAACATATGTCACGCATTACAGTATCTTATCACGTGTAAATATTTTTTCATATTTCTTAAAGTACCAAAGTTTGACACCCAGTCTAAAAACAAAGCGAGCCTTCTTATTAGAACAACTAGAGTCATTGCTAGTAGGAAAATAATTCTTTCATTTCTATATAGTCATTCTTGCTAAAGTTTCTTGACCATGCTTATGCATGTGCTCCTTTAGCATAACTTTCAAGGCGATTTCAATCAATCGTTAAGAAGACAATATAATACGTACTAAAAAAATACACAACATTTACACCAACACGTGCTTAATATCATAATGTGTTAAAAAATAATCTAGGTTGCATCAAATATTCTAACTTATAGTATAAATTATAATACTTACAACAGTCTTACTTACCTTCTCGTCCATGTATGTCTCTTGTGCGTCTGCTCAAAAGCATCGAGGAAACCAACACGAGAGAGATCTTCCCCTTAATCGCAATCTCGTCTGCCTGCGTACGAAACATGAAGCAAACATATTAGTTTGATAATTAATGTTATTAAACTATATAATGAAGGAATTTAAATACTTCGAGTTATCTTACGTACCAGGTTTCAATGTTGTACATCGACACACACACACACACACACACACACATATATGTGTGTGTGTGTGTTAAATTTTAAATATAGCTGTATTTGATCAAGCCATATATACATCGTCTTCGTCGGAACCTGTGAGAAATTAATATAGGGGCCATGGTAGTTCCCCCTAATGATCGAACTAAGTATCGGGGTAGCAGTAACAAGAAAAATCTATAAAATTATGAATAACAACAAATTATCTAATTAAATAAACAAATAAAATATATGAAATGGTATCAAATTTTAAACTATAATTACTTACAACTCATGCGTAAGGGGTTAAAGATCCTACTTGAATCTATCCAAAAAGCCTCTTTAGTGGTGTCGGAGGACCACCAAGTTGAGAGAGATACCGACCCTTAGCATCGTATACTAAGTCGATACTTTAGGACACATCCTGTTGCTATCGGAGTAACTAGTGGAAGAATAGATAATGGGGTGGGGAGATCCTACAGATGATGGGTGGGTATGGATGTTGATGCTAGAGTAGATGTGTTTGGGGCGATGATGGGTTGTCAGTTGTTACACCCCAGTTCCGCATTCGTAGACCGATCATCCTCGCATGGGCATGATGCCTCGCAAGCCTGAATTGTGCTCACGGAAAACAATTTCCATAATGGCCAATTACATCAGCTTAGCGATGGGGTCGTCGCACAGACGTCTAAATACAGAAAAGTTGAAGGTACACAAGTTATACAAAGGAAAGCTTTTTATTGATATTGAAATGAAAGGTTACAACGGCTCGAAGCCAAGGTTACAATCACTCAACTTACATTCTCTCTGGATACAAATCACTCTGCTCTCTCTCTCTCTCAATTTTATAATACAATTCCTCATGCCCGAAGGCTTACAACTTAAGGATGCTTCAAAAGGCGATGTCCATACATTATATTCCCTATAGGTGAAGACTCCAGCGTGGCCTCACGCCTCCAAATGCCAAGAAATTCCATTTCTCGATGCATCCAAACGAGCTTTACCTCAGATGATCAAGTACCTGTACCTGTACATAAAAACTGGTGGAGTGTCAGTAGACAACTGTATTGGTGGGGGGCATCTCGCCTACCCATACAAAACTAAAATGTTATTTTAGTGAATGTAACTTATTCTTTTGTGGTCCTTCTAATCTTGCCTTAGGATCAGTTTCAAGACATACTCCTAGTCTACTTTGTGACGTAGTGACATAGTCGTGCCATAAAACCCTTTCGTGTAACAACATCGAGACTGTTCCTCGTAACTTAGTACAATTTACTCAATACTTGATTATGGCCTTCCTTCGTTTCCTCGTGCAACTTGCTTAATCATAGAGTTGTGAACTTAGTATCAACCACTCAAAATACGACAACACATATCGTACTGAAGTACGCATTTCTTCTATAGCCAAATCTTAGGCTCCATACTGGTGTTGTTTACCGTATACCCATATCTTGACTCATTATGTTATGCATACATTTCTTGACTCATTTGTGTCGTATATACACTTCTCGACTCATTTGTGCCGTGCATACACTTATTGACTCAATCTAAGCATATACCGGATTGCCGCTATCAAGTCGACTCAAAATATGAAAGTCACTAGCAGCACAAGACATCTTGGACTAAATATAAGACAAAAAAGCTTCGTGTGAGAGGTACGGTCTCCTCCGAAGGTTCCTAAATACTCATATCAGCGGTTTGCCCTTCAGTGGTCAAGCTCGTGCCCAATAAAGGCCCACAATACCTGCAATTCCTCCTAGGTCGACACAAATTCGGTGTTCCAAAGTTCGTTCGAGGAACCAATACCTTATGCACAAGTTGTCCAATAACAATGCAAGACTCAACTCAACTCATTATGTTTAGTACCATTTCTTATGTTTACTTTCCATACTTTCACGCAGTTCCCGAACTAGGGACTGCTTCGTCGACCTACAGTCCTGAACACTTCCATGTTTTTTTATACCTTTGACTCAAACTCAAGAACGACTATTTGATAGTCCTCATGCATACTCAACTTGAACCAACCGTGTTCCATGCCATAAACTAACCATGTTTCGTACAATACTACTAACCAAATCATACTCTATATGACGAGTTTTGAGACCGTAGGAATGTGCAAATGTGCATGCTATGACATCAAGTCGATAGCCCATCGCAAAATTCTACTTAACTCATTTGTGCGGTCGAAGGACCCAGTGCCAACTTGAAAACACTTCGTGGAGAGACATCTAAGCATCAAGTTGACATTTTCGTGTTCTACACACACTACCAAAATGTCACATTAGCGACGTCAGATGACGTCTCTAAACATCAAAAATACGTCGCTAAAATAAATTGGCGACGAAATTAGCGACTTTTGCCAAAGTTGCGTAAAACATGGTCGCTAACTAGAGAAACGTCGTCGTTCGTCGCTACAACGACGTAAGTCTGCGATGTAGCACGTCACTAGATTTTTTTCACAAGTAGCGACGTTTACCGACATTACGTTGCTAATCTACGACGTACAAATTCGTTGCTAATTGTCACTGACATTTCAACTGTTAGCGACGTAAACTGCAAAGTTTAGCGACTCCATATTTGGTAAATTGGAATTGCCAGGTCACTATTTTAGCGACGTTTGGCGACATCCAATGACGTTATGATACTTGCATAGCGACGTATTGATACGAACTTAGCGACGATGATAGTGAGATTGCTTGACTAAAGTTGCTGACTTGTAATATTTTCTACGTCAGCATTTTTGCGACGTTCTGCGGCGTTCTGATTCTCATGTTTGCGACGTTCCAGTACACCTTAGCGACGTATGCTTCCATCGTAAAGCGTCGCTGAGCATCGCTAACTCCAAAAAATGTAAAATAAAATAAAATATGCTTTTTATATAAATGACAGTTACATTATAAAGCATTGTACCTGCATTTAGAGTAACAGTTCGCAAATAATAGACCCGGGGCAACCCTCCGTAGAATTCCCTGGTTTCGCCGACCACTTTGGTGGAACACTCAACACCGGTAAACCAATATATAGACAAATAAAAAAAATGCACTACCAATAATCAAATAAATAGAATCTAACGATCAAAAAGACAAAAAATAGCCAGGTGGATACAAATTATTACCAAACAGATATAAAAAGTGTGTCCGATAATATTCAACATAACATAACACAAATTGTAAGTAAGTGTATAAAATAAATATATAAAGACCCAACAATGGGTCACCTGTGAGCACCCTGAATTTCGGGTTGATTTTTTTTTAATTTTTTTCTGATTGATTTAGTTTTAATAAATGATTTATTCTGGTTATTTATCTATTAGTGTACTTTTCCGTGCCATTGATATTTGGATTGTTAGGGATGTTCAACTCTGGAAATCTTCTTCACGAGTTTTGGAGTGGACATGATTGCCTTCATGACGATATATAGTATCCCATCCAAACTTGTTCCCTTGTGTTCTTTTTGCTTCGCAGAACTTCGGGTCGATTTAGACCATTTGATTATTATTTATTTTTCCCACTCTTTTCCTTGATCATTTTCAGCGCGTTACCATGACTTTTAAATTGGGAGCGCAAGACCAGTTGGTTTCTTAAAACCAACTTCTCATTGATGATCTACTCGAGACGCTCTTCACCCTTGACCTTCGTGTCCCACTTAGACACGCCATTTTGTGCTCTATTTGCTTCGCACAACTTTTCTGACACGTGACCCGATTTTATTTCACTCCACGGTGTCACATTTATTTTTCAACTTGATTTGTGGGTCCCCTGTCGACCAAAACCCGTCAGCTCCAATTATGGACAAGGCCCATATTGAGCCTACTACCCGTCCGACACTTGTGTCCTATTTATTGGAATCCCTATGTGCTACTTATTTATCCATGACCATCCATACCTATTTTTATTCAATTTTTGCACAATGTCCAATTTTTATCCAACCCGGTTTGACCGAACCCAGTCCAAGCTCCATGTTACTCTCCATCATGATGCCCTCATTTTTGCTTGCCCAAAAATAATATTCAATACCTAGTTTCTATTCCAAATATTGAGTGTAAATTCCTTTGTTTTAAATTCTAAAAAATAAACTCAATCCCCCTAACTAATCTCCACCCTTGATTTTCCCTACATAAATCATATCAATTAATTCCCCATGAACTTTTTTCCAATCCCCTCACAGCATGTGGCCGGCCCTAAATTTTTGTGGAGAGAATCTTTTCTCTCTCTCTTATCCTCTCTTTCTCTCTCTTTCCCTCTCTCTTTAATTGTTATTATTCATTTCTCTCTCTCTCTCTTTCTATTATTCCATCACACAATAACAGCTACAACACCATCATCACCCGAACACCACAACCACCCCGAGCACCCTCCTCATTGGCTGGCCCGACCAACTCCTTCTCGGTCGAGCGTCGCCGGCCACCACCCCGGCAGGCTCAGCGTACCCCCACCATCTCCTTTCCTCCATCTCCTCCTCTATCAGCAACATCAAACCGCCACCACATCCACTCTAATCAGCCATCACGACCACCTCAACCGCCGTACGGCCGCCCCGACCGTCGCCGTGGCCAGGCTGGTCGTCCCTGCCACGCCGCCGTCGACCAGGCTAGGCCGCGCGAGCTCCGGCCAGTGGACAGCGCACAGCCGCATGCACAGGCGCGCACGCGCGTGCGCGGGCGCGACTTCGTGCGTCGACGCACCGCCGTGTGGGCTGCCATGGCTCACCGTTTGTGTGCCCTACTCCGACGAGTTCTTTTCTGACGACTATCGTCCTCCGGGATGCGCCGTCGAGGCGATTCGTGCGTTTTGCACGACGTCCCGTCGTGACGCGCGCAAAATCAAGTTTATTTTGGCGCTCCATCGCAACAACGTCGTGCACGTTTTCTCGGAAATCCGACCGTTGGATCGGCAATTTCTTTGCTCCGCCACAATCTCGGTATATCCACCTTCATCCCTGTCAATTTTTGCCCGTTAATTTTATCGTTTGATACATCAAAACCGGCCACCAAGTTAACCGTTTAAATTGTATTAAATTTGGACAGTTTCGCGGGGCCAACTTTGTCAGCTTGTATCTCCTCCCCCGTAGCTCCGTTTGGCATGCTGCCAGTTCCGGTGCGAAGCTGGTATACCCGCTTGCTACCTCTCCAGTTTTGTTTCATTGTGAGCTTGTTTGATTGGTTGAATTCGACGCCAAAGTTGGCCGTCCGAATTCGTACAACTTGTAAAATTCTATTTTTGAACACGGGACTCCAGATTTCATTTCTGACACCACCAGTAGACTCGTGGCATCGTTCTGGCATATTTTTATATAAAATTTGTTAGATTTGGAGAACGTGGGCCCTGGCACGTTTTTCGGTGCAAAGTAGGTCTCATATTCTGGGTCAACGGAACTTTTCGACGCCGGCTCATCGGAATCCAATTCCGGATATATCGTTGAGTTTGTATCGTCATTCTGGGCTTGTTGACATGTAGTTTGCTGAGTTTTGAGAACATTAGCTCTGGCACGCATTTCCGTGCAAATCGGAATTCCAAGTTCTGGTCAACGGACCAAATTGAGATCGGGTCAACGGAATCCAATTCTGGAGATACCATTGGGTTCGTATCGTCATTCTGGTTTCGTGGACATATAATTTTTTTACATTTTATAGACTTTTTTCTTGCATATTTTTCGGTGCAAAACGGCTCCGACACGGACACCGTTTTGATCCGAAATTACCTTTTTGCCCTTGTGTCCAAATTGGACCGAAGGGTAGGCTATCCTAGCTAATTTAATTATTCTGGACACCTTGGCGATGTTTATTTCATCGCCCGACAATGTTTGTTGATAGTTTCTCTGAGTTTAACCTTTTTAAAATTGATTAATAATTAATTCTTATAATGTTCGTATTTCGGGATTAGTACAACGAAACCGAGATCAGTCAATTCCAGTGATCTCATATCGCTGAAATTGACAAGATGGACACGTGAAACATTATAATAAGATTATCAACTTTACCGTTGATCATCTCATCTCGATTTGCGTGTCGTAAGTTTCGACGTACGAATAACGAAGTACACTTTTTATCTTTAATAATTAGACTAGAATTAACCCTGTTGACCAGAGTTGACCAGTTGACCCAAAGTCAACTATAAGTCAACACTTGACCTAGTTTGACTAGATTATTGACCGAAGTTGACCTAGAGTCGTTTTGACTTAGAAGAACCTAGTATAAAATAGATTGCTTGTAGAGATTTATTTATTACAACTTGAACACCTTGTAACCTGTGTTGCTTTAAATAGGACTCTGTGGCTTCAGTTGGACCCCTATACTTATCAGCTGTTCAAGTTATCAGGCGAGTATATTCTCTGATCATTTCATATCTTGTTTTGGATTATATTTCCTGCTTTAGATTACTTTACATGATGCTGACACGTTGGAAACACGAATTAGTACTATATGGATCTTGTTGTGCGATGTTATCCCTTTAGCAGATACATCGGGTATTCGTATTCGTGTACTTTATCGTGAGTATCGTGTACTCCTTGTATTCGTGACATTCGTGTACAAATCGTGTGATATCGTGTATATTCATGTATTCACATGATCTCGTGTGCGACTATACTTCGTGTGCAATAACATATCATATCTAGATCCTTGTGTTTTGATTGGGGCGGGGGAGTAGAAGTGGTTATGTAATCAATCCAGTAGATTACTCGTGTACAACCTCTGTAGATTACTCGTGTATAACATCGTGCCATTTACATAACCATCTTGTGCTCTGAATCACTAGTCACTGATAGTTCTCTATATAGTGTAGCTATTTACTTACAGTCTCTCTCTTTTTCATCATGTTATTTCATCAGATCCTATATCTTACTCTCTAGCATGTTTATATTTCCTAACCTGTTATAATATTGTTGAGATGTACTGTACTCGCTCCTGTCCTGACTGGATCCGTTGATAAATTTTACAGATAGGTTGGAGATTGCCTGCTAGCCTAGAGGAGACACATTAGAGGTTGTTTAGATAGTTATTTCAATTGTCTGGAGTTGTATTTACTTTATGGATTACTGTATCTGAGTTTTGAGATTTGAGATGTATTTCTGAGTTTGTGTATCTTAGATACTTAGTTTTCTCTCTGTTGTACCTCTTTTGGATTTCATGTTTTATCTATCTTCCTTTATGCTCTATCTTAGATGTGATTGAGTTTACATTCTGCTATGTCACCCCCATTCGGGGAGTATAAACTGTTTAGTCTTATACTGTTAGATGCATTGAGACCTAGGACAGCGTTTTATCGCCGACACTGCGGCGTAGGCTGGGCGTTGTTATGTTCTCGTGCCCTAACTCTAGGGTGCGGGTCGTGACACATTTTTAGTGGTGGCCCATGCAGGTCGAGTTTGTGTAGTGGTATTCGAACTAGAGTACCACTACAGCCTGCAGTAGGATTAGGATATATTTTAGAGATACTCAATCACAGTTAGGATCCCTTGAGAGATTCCTGGGACGACCCTTGAGAATCTTATTTAATTTTGATTTGTAAACTCTCTTTTCCTTGGTTTGATTTATCTTTATTTTCTATAGTTGAAATTAATTTTGATGGATTATTGTTGAATTTGAGTTTGTATTTATTAATTTTGATTGAAGATTGTTGAATTTGAATCTTGATGTTAGCTGTAGCATCCAAGTTTGTACTTATATGATTTGAAGGATTTTGTTCATTTTTTAATCTTGTTGTTCGTTGATAAATTTGATTTTGGGTATTCGTTGTTGATTTAATTTAATTTTTATCAAGATAAAATTATATGGGCTAGGTCATCTAAGTTTTGGAATCTAGTCTTCTATAGTCACATTAGCCAGCATGGTGAGGACATATAGTCTAATTTTGGATATATTTCTCGGGTGTGGGAATTTAAGGTTTTTGCAGCCAAGCTAGCGACATTGCGACAATGTTAAATACCACGATTATAGATGTATGTGCCTAAGTCGAGGACTTTGTGATTATCGTAGCCTTGCTTACTAGTATGACGATGATTTAGAGCACCATGATTTTGGATAGACGCATATGATTATCAGATTGTACCTTAAATGTTTTTGAACATATTTTTACTACTTTGTTCAGTCTTTCAAAAAAAATAAGAGAATTTTTGTTTTGTTTTGTTTCTCATTATTTAACTTAGTAGTAGCTTTAGCTGTTTTTATAAACCATTGTGTAACTTCTTACAAATTTCTTCTTAATACAATGAATCAATGGTTTTGCTAGACCTTATTTGGATTTAATATTATAGCTCTGATTTCAAAATGGGTTCCTCTTTTAAACAGATAAGCAGAACAGATTCTTTTATCATTCTCTTCCTGCCAATATTTTATTCCGTCATTCTTGTCTTATATAACTGTCATGGTTACATCAATTTCCTGTCTCGTATATAATTCTGTCAGCTATACCTTGAAAACTCTTGAATCTTCATATCATTTTGCCTGAGAAATGTTGAAAAAGTGACGTGAATCATCTAGGTCAAAAATGACGTAATTGGTTATCATAGAATGATTTGTAGGAATCAGAACGTTGGATGTCAATTATGAAAAAAAAATTGAGAGGGAGATGTGGTAAAGGTTAGAATAGAATCGAGTGATAGATGTTATCAATTTAGAAACAATCGCAGAAAATTGGGTTACGAAAAATTCATGGATGTATTTAAAAAAAAAACTAATAAGGATATCAGAGGTCAACCTAGTTTTGAAAACTTAGGAAATCTTGGTTATTGATTCTTGGGAACTATTACAAGGCTATGTAGAAATTTAGAGATGGAAAGGAGAATTTAATTGAATAAAATGATTATGCGAAATTGAACTAGATATTTTAAGAGGGTGACTAGAGACAGAGAGAACACAAGAATTTTACGTTATAGAAATTATTTTAGATGATTGAGAGAAATCGTGGAATTCAAAAGGATAACATTTGAAGGTGAACGTTGAAGAAAATATGAAGGTTGATTTATAAACAAGAATAAACTTTGTGTGAAATAGTGGTATTGGAGTTTAGTAAATACGAGACTTGACTTAAACAAGTACAAGGATTTCATAAACTGGATTTAGAGGTTTCGGATCTAATTTAGAACGAGGTGAAGGAATTTGAAATTTGATTAAATGAATAAGTGTCGACTCCTAAATAAGAGGGGTATGCTTCGTGGAAAATGTTTTAGAAGTTTGAAATTTTGTCTATGGTGATCATGGTAAAAATTTAGATGACTGAAGGTTATAAAATTTCGATGATAGTCATATGAGGGTTGATTTTCATACTGGAATTTGTGAGAAAATATGATTGGCAAATGGTAAACTAATAGTATTAGAGAGAGATGATTTGCTGACTTTTTATGAAATCTTTTCCTATTTTTCTCAAAAGGGTTTTTCAATATCTTTAAATCCTAGTTTCCTTAATCACGACCAAATAAACTTCGATTATCTTTTCTTATCTTGGGTTGTACTCAATTGACTTAAATTTGATTACGACCTGAATCTCCATCCTTGTATGCTCATTCTCAGACTTTGTTGAACCTGTCCTCCATATTGCATAAATCTTGATTTCCCCAATTTGATCAATTTAGATCGTATCGAGACTAAATATTCTTAATATGTATTGCGATTGGAATTTTTCATGAAATTGGCTTTCATTCTTTAACTTTGATTTTTCTGAACCCTTTAAAAATAATTGGTAGTTACCTTTCTTTATTTTTTATGATAAGTACCAGTTTTCACATAGGATGGTAGGCTGTCTTACAGTTTTGATGATTTGTTATTCTGTGTCTTTTCCGGTTTGACATCCTAGACTGCTTGTGTGTTTTGATACCCTATGACCGTTTCGGTTAGCATGACTAGTATACCTAGATGAGACTTTCATTACCACCGTATGCCATGACCCTGTATGTCGTCCTTTTTGATGGTATGTTTTTTTTTGGGATTTGATTATGGGGGTTTGACCTAGAAGGATTACGAACATTTTAATTTCGAGGACGAAATTTTTATAAGGTGGGTAGGATGTGAGCACCATGAATTTCGGGTTAATTTTTTAATTTTTTTTCTGATTGATTTAGTTTTAATAAATGATTTATTCTTGTTATTTATCTATTAGTGTACTTTTTCGGGCCATTGATATTTGGAGTGTCAAGGATGTTCAACTCTTGAAATCTTCTTCACGAGTTTTGGAGTGGACATGATTGCCTTCATGACGGTATATAGTGTCCCATCCAAACTTGTTCCCTTGTGCTCTTTTTGCTTCGCAGAACTTCGGGTCGATTTAGACCATTTGATTATTATTTATTTTTTCCACTCTTTTCTTTGATCATTTTAAGCGCGTTACCGTGACTTTTAAATTGGGAGCGCAAGACCAGTCAGTTTCTTAAAACCAACTTCTCATTGATGATCTACTCGAGACGCTCTTCACCCTTGACCTTCGTGTCCCACTCAGACACGCCATATTGTGCTCCATTTGCTTCGTACAACTTTTCTGACACGTGACCCAATTTTATTTCACTCCACAGCGTCACATTCATTTTCCAACTTGATTTGTGGGTCCCCTGTCGACCAAAACCTGTCAGCCCCAATTATGGATATGGCCCACATTGAGTCTACTACCCGTCCGACACTTGTGTCCCATTTATTGGAATCCCCATGTGCTACTTATTTATCCAAGATTATCCACACCTATTTTTATTCGATTTTTGCACAATGTTCGATTTTTATCCAATTCGGTTTGACCGAACCCAGTCCCAGCTCCATGTTACTCTCCATCATGATGCCCTCATTTTTGCTTGCCCAAAAATAATATTCAATACCTAGTTTCTATTCCAAATATTGAGTGTAAATTCCTTCGTTTTAAATCCCAAAAAATAAACTCAATCCCCCTAATTAATCTCCACCCTTGATTTTCCCTACATAAATCATATCCATTAATTCTCCATGAACTTTTTCCCAATCCCCTCACAGCATATGGCCGGCCCTAAATTTTTGTAGAGAGAATCTTTTCTCTCTCTTTCCCTCTCTCTTTAATTGTTATTATTCATATCTCTCTCTCTCTCTTTCTATTATTCCATCACACAACAACAGCTACAACACCATCATCACCCGAACACCACAACCACCCCGAGCACCCTCCTCCTTGGCTGGCCCGACCAACTCCTCCCCGGCCGAGCGCCACCGGCCACCACCCAGGCAGGCTCAGCGCACCCCTACCTGTAGCACCCAGTTTCCCAAATGAGGGTAATTTTAAAATTTCGTGTTTATAATTATTTTAATAATGATATTTAATTCATGATATGATTTTTGGTGATTTTAAATCATTTTAACATTATTTAAATCAATGACTTGTGGTTTTGACGTTTTGCTAGTGAAATCCTAGAGACTGTTTGTCCTAGAGCCTAACCATGTGATTATGATATTTTAATGTCATTTTTGGCCTAAGGATATTTTTGCATTTGACCTCTTTGAATTATTTTGATATTATTTTATTATTTATGATATTGTTTTGGGGTTATTTGAGTCGGATTCGAATTTCAACTCAATCCGACTTAAAACGGGGACCCGGGGGTAGTTTGACTCTAGTGGGACCCACACACTAGTTAGGCATGGCCCACATGATATTAATTTTAGTCCACATGATAGAAATATTTTAGTTAGAGGTTAGACTAATTATTATGGATAAGTTTAGTGTGATTAGAGACTTTAGAATGACTAATTTAGTCCCAACCAATTAGTCCTTTCCTAATACTCATAGAATAGGTTAGTAGGGGCTTTTGGACTTTTCCTAATAGGACAAAACCACCTTTATGGCCAGCCACAATAAGGATAGGGTTGAGCCTCCCATTTGTCATTATCCATCTATTTTTCTCTCTCTTGTTCTTCTCCAAATTCCTAGAGAGCAATCCCTAACAATTTCTCCACCAAATCTTTCTATTTCACCACTAAATCTTCTTCTTTCCTTCTCCATTCTAGCCAAGGAGGAAGCTACCCAAGTTTGGGAGGATTCGGAGCTCGTTCGTGTCCTTTTGGAATCTCTACGTGTCGGTGTCGCTCCGGGAAGGTTTTTCTTCGATTCGATCTACCGGGAGGTATAAATCCCTTCTCCTTTTCATTTACTCATGTATATAGGTCTATTTTGAACCCATAGGAATGACCCCCATGGTTGTATCTCCATTTGTGTCCATTTTGTGTCCATTTGGAGGTCATAGGAGTGTCCTTTGTGTTGTGGATGTGTTCATGTTACATATATAGATTTATATATATATATTGTAATGAGAGTGTATCTATATTTATATATATAATAAATGGTTCATGATGATTATATAATCAAGTTTGTGAGTGTGGTTCCTCATATTATTATTGCTATTATTGTTGTGGATAATTAGGATATATATTGTGTATTCTTTTGGCTCAAACTATCTAAATCCGTCATGATTTTTATCCACGTTTTTAATTTCAGCCCTAACTTAGAAATGTCATAACTTCTAGCTCAAAGCTCGGTTTAATCTTCCATTTTTTTTTAAAAGAAGCATATTGAAGTTAGATTTCCAAAAACATGTATTAATAGGCCTAATTCTTTCTTTAACTTTCTGGAGAATTATTTGAGTGTCAGCTGTACGAAAGACAAACGCGTTCTCGGTGTTTTCGCGATTCCGGGAGTTTCCGAAAACGAAAATGCGATCCGTTTGAAGTTTCGGAAAGCTAACACATAGATCTATAACATACTTTAATACTAGATTTTAATTCATGCTGAGATGGTACAGTATTGATTATTAGTAGGAGTTACTATTCGGCATATACATTTTGTGCACCCTTGTGTGTAATATAGTGTTCTATTTGATTTTAACCCATGTTAATGTATATATATTATGTAATTAAATAGAGAATGCAAGCATGAGTAAATGGTTAAATAAATGATGTATGAGGTGTAAGTATCCTATCTAATATAAGCATGTATAAGTATGGCTTGTAATGAATATGTAGGTTCCATAGTATGTAATGTATGGTGCATATAGTAGTGCAAGAGAATAAATGAATGATGAATGAATGCAAGCATGAATGTAATGTAATAATAGATGTAATGTATGCAATATACAAGTTAATAAGATGTAATATTCTATGTTAACACAAATCCTATATTACCTCATGTACCCCCTTATACTATGTTGACACTATCATACTTGACACATTGTTCACTTACACTTTGATACTCTTTGATATGTATACACTATCTATGTCCATTTAACCCTCACTTGTCCCTTTGCTATGTTCACATACACACACATAGCCTCTTAAATAAGTATTTATGAATATAGTTAACTTAGCTATGTATGTATATTATATATATGTTAGCATATTATGTTGTAATATATAAGTTTATATAACCATTTGAAATGCCATGATTATAGACCTAATATTGAATACCAATATATGCATGTGTATATATGTGAAGACATATATAGCTTAAAGTAATAGATTACCTAGTGTATATCCAATGTAAATTCTTGCCTATTTGAGTATTGAATAATTGCATGCTATATAGAGTTAGGTGTATGTTGGCTTGTATAGACTTGTATTGATGTGTGCTTGCTAGAATAGTCTTGGTTAGGCCTAGTAAGACTTGATGGGTTAGGACATGACCTAGTTTGACCTAGTTTGACTAGTGCAGTTGACCAGAGTTGACCAAGGGTTGACTTTGGCCTAGTTTGACCTAGATTCATGTAGAATGTATTGTAGTGCTTTATATTACCCTTCTGGATATGTTGTGATTTATGCTGTTCTAATTAGGAGCCAGACACCTCTCTTCGGACAGTATCTTTACTTTGGACATTCAGATATCAGGCGAGTACATTCTCTGATCATTTCATATCCTGCTTAGAATTATTTCCTGCAGTAGATTACTTTACTTGTACTGTCACGATGGTCACACGGATTGGTACTATATAGATCTCTACATGCGATGTTATCCCCCTCGGGAGCATCGGGTACATTGCGTCATGTGCGTTTCACTTTCATCATGTACTCCTGTGCTTTCATTATACATGTACACTCCTGTGAATCTTGTACTCTCATGTTCACGGAGCCCCCATGTATACTATCATGTGCACCCTTTTATGGGCCCCCATGTGATATTATGTACAATAACATAACCTGTTTAGATCTTTGTGTATTGATTGGGGTACGGGAGAGTAGAATTGGACATGTGAATAATACACCAGTAGTATCTTATCAGAATCTCTTCCATAGTGTCTTATCAGAATCTCCTATGCCATTTACATGTCCATATTGTACTCTGACTCACTAGCCACTGTTAGTCTCTATTATAGTAGATATTCTGTTACAGCTCTTTCTCTGTTTACATACTGCACTTCTTTCAGTACTTGTATCTTACTTTACTGTATGATTATATTTTCTAACCTGCTATAAACTGTTGAGATGTAATGTGCTCGCTTCTGTCCTGACTGGACCTGTTGATAAATTTTACAGATAGCCTGGAGGTTGCCTGCTAACCCAGAGGAGACAGTAGAGGTTGCATAGATAGCTAGGGTTTTTACTTATAGTTTATTTTCAGTCATCTTGAGTTGTATTTATGGATTACTGTATTTGGATTTTGAGATGTATTCTGAGTTGTATCTTAGACACTTAGACTTCTATCTGTTGTATCTCTTTTCCATTTCATGTTTTATCTATCTTCCTTTATGCTCTACCTTAGATGTGATTGAGTTTACATTCTGCTATGTCACCCCCATTCGGGGAGTATAAACTGTTTAGTCTTATACTGTTAGATGCATTGAGACCTAGGACAGCGTTCTACTGCCGACACTGCGGCATAGGCTGGGCGTTGTTACGTTCTCGTGCCCTAACTCTAGGGTGCGGGTCGTGACACGTTTTTAGTGGTGGCCCATGCAGGTCTAGTTTGTGTAGTAGTATTCGAACTAGAGTACCACTACAGCCTGCAGTAGAATTAGGATATATTTTGAAGGTACTCAATCACAAATAGGAACCCTTGAGAGATTCCTGGGACGACCCTTGAGAATCTTGTTTAACTCCGATTTGAAAACTCTTTTCTTTTTTTCCTTGATTTGATTTATCTTTACTTTCTGCTATTGAATTTGATTTTGATGGATTATTATTAAATTTGAGTTTGTATTTATTGATTTTGATGAAGATTGTTGAAATTTGAATCTTGATGTTAGCTATAGCATCCGAGTTTGTAGTTATATAATTTGAAGGATTTTGTTCATTTCTGAATTTTGATGTTCGTTGATAAATTTGATTTTTTTTTTGTATTCATTGTTGATTTAATTTAATTTTTGGCAAGATGAAATTATATGGGCTAGGTCATCTAAGTTATGGAAATCTTGTCTTCTATAGTCACATTAGCCAGCATGGTGAGGACATATAGTCTGATTTTGGATATATTTCTCGGGTGTGGAAATTTAAGGTTTTTCGCAGCCAAGCTAGCGGCATCGCAAAAATATTAAATACTATGATTCTAGAGGTATGTGCATAAGTCAAGGACTCTGTGATTATCGTAGCCTTGCTCACTAGTATGACGAGGATTTAGAGTACCATGATTTTGGAAAGACGCATATGATTATCAGATTGTACCTTAAATGTTTTCGAACATGTTTTTGCTACTTTTGTTTCAGTCATTCAAAAAAAAGAGAAGGAATTATTGTTGTTTTGTTTTGTTTTGTTTTATTTCTCATTGTTTACTTAGGATGTAGCTTTAGCTATTTTTATAAACCTTGTGTAACTTCTTACAAAAATTTATTTCTTCTTAATACAATAAACCAATGATTTTGCTAGGCCTTATTTTAGATTTGGTATTATAATTCTTGTTTCAAAAAAAAATGGGTCCCTCTTTTAAATAGATAAGCAGAACAGATTCTATTATCATTATTTTCCTGCCAATATTTTTACTACCATCATTCCTTGTCTTATATACCTGTCCTGATTATATCAATTCCCTATCTCGTATATAATTCTGTCAGCTATACCTTGACAACTCTTGAATCTTCATATCATTTTTCCTGAGAAATGTTAAGAAAGTGACGTAAATTATGTAGCTCAGAGAAGACGTAACTGGTTATTTTATGATGATCTAAAGGAAATCAAATGTGGAGTGTTCCATATGGAAACTTGAGATAGAAATGTGGTAAAGGTCTCAAATAGAATAAAGAGATGTATACTGCCAATCTGAAAACAATTACATTTAGAAAAATTTTGGGGTTATGAGATAGTTTATAGGTGTATTCAAAACTAATGAGGATATCAGAGGTCAACCTAGTTTTGAGAACTTAAAAAATCTTGGTTATTGATTATGGGGAAAACTTTTACTCTGAGGCTATATAGAAGGTTAGTAATGGAAAAGAGAAGTTAATTATGTTTAATAAGGATATTAAACAAGATGTTGCGAGGAAATGACTAGGGATAGAGAGAGCACAAAGTTATGGAAGTTTAGAGATTGTTGTGAAATATTTTTAGAAGAATAATATTCAAGGGTGTATGTCGAAGAAAATACGGAAGTTGATTTTATGATGAAAGATAAGTTTTGTAAGGCCTAGAGATTTAAATTAAATAATACGAGAAGAACAATTTGAACAAGTTCAAGGAATTCGTAAACGGAATTTAGAGGTTTTGGGTCAAATTTAAGACAAGGTGAAAGAACTTGGAAATTTAAATAAATGGTTAATGTTGATTCCTAAATGTGAGGGTTGTGCTTCAAGAGTGATGTTTGGAAATTCGGAATTGCCTACGGTAGTCATGGTAAGGGTTTAAGTAAAGGTTAAATTTTCATATGGAGACTGGTGAGGTAAAGATATGATTGGCAAGTTATGACCAGATGAACTTAAGAGTATCAGAAGCAGATGACTAACTCGATCTTCATTATTTTTGTGCATTAATTACCACCTCTTGAACTCCTACTTTCTAATTGAGATCCTTGACGTCCCTTATCGTGACTTTGATATTCGAAATATAATACTAGCTGTTACCCTCCAACAAATCTTATATGCAAGACCTAGACGAGCTCACCTTCGTGTAGGTATATCATGTCCCACTAAAACCCGTCTTCTTGTACTCTATTTTCTTGATATGATTTTCTGGTCAACTGACTAAACTATAACCTCTACCATTATACTAAATTTCTTCTTATTTCAATTAGAAATTCAGCCTTGACTCAATTCTTTCGACCCGATATGTGATGGTGTTCTTCTTGTTTCCTTAGATGCTTAACCTTGTACCTTATCTGATTACTTGACCCGTTGGTTAAGAAACTTGGACTATGTAATTCATTTCATCATTACCACCCTTATATTTTGTGCTGCTAAATTAGCCTTAGTTTTGCAAGCTTATCTATTATCGAGCTTGGTCATGACATATTTTATTAGGTGGCCACCCACTAACATATTGTCTAATCAGAACCGGTACATGATGGTCTGATCAACCTATTACACTTTGGTTCGCTTTTTTCATATATCAATCTACGAGAATGGAGACATAGTTAAACTTGACCCTAGAGTCTCATTCGCGACAGCCTTGACAATTCTCCTTAAAATATTTTTATCGCCTATGAACCTCGTATTCGTACTCAGTCGAACTAAATTTAATCATGACCTGAACCTCCATCATTGGATGCTCGTGCTCATACTTTGATTTTATTGATTTTCCTTCTTGCCTAAATCTCGTTTTATCCCGAAATTGATCAACTTAGATCGTGTCAAGACAAAAATCTATTTGTGATTTGTTGTGCCTAAATTTTCAATTTTTGCTATTTTATGGAATAGTAACCTTTTAATAATTTCTTAGTTGCTTGTTAATGACCAATTTTCATATAGGATGGTAGACAGCCCTACAACCTTGATGATTGTTGTTCCCTTACCTTCCCAATTAGGACACCCTAGATTGTTTGTGTGTTGATACCATAGCACTGTTTTGACCTAGAATGATTAGTGTACCTAGGTGAGACTTCCAACTGCTACGGTATGCCCTGACCTTGTATACTATTCCTTCAAATTGTATGATTTAGAAAAAAAAATTTAGACCTTGATTGTTGGAAGATATGGACGTCACCCCATTAGTATCAGTTGTAGATATATATAGGTTAGTCCTTGATGTAGGGATGTGTGTCTATAAACATGTAGCTTATGAGATTTATGAGAGATTATAGTATCAGCCTTGATGGCATGTACTAGTCTTTTGGTGAGCATAAATGTGTTATGAGAGATAGGGGCCTATATGTCTTAGTAATGCATCGTTCCTTTGGTAATAGAATGTATTAATAGATGATTAATAGGAAGATAATAGTTTGAGCATACCTATAGCCTATGATCAGTTCCTTTTTATCCTTAGTTAAGACCACTTTAAAATAGGTCCAGTCCCTTGGATATAGGTTCCCGTCCATATTTTATTGAAGTTCCATTACCGCCATACAGCAGAGCAGTATTGGAGGTATTCCTAGATTGACACTTTTTAGATGTCTGTTTATTATTCCAGTGTCAGAAAGTGTTACCTTAGATATTGGGTAGGTTAGAGGCTCTAGAAGGAGTACTATCGATCTTAAATTTCGAGGACGAAATTTTTCTAAGGTGGGTAGAGTTGTAGCACCCAGTTTCCCAAATGAGGGTAATTTTAAAATTTCGTGTTTATAATTATTTTAATAATGATATTTAATTCATGATATGATTTTTGGTGATTTTAAATCATTTTAACATTATTTAAATTAATGACTTGTGGTTTTGACGTTCTGCTAGTGAAACCCTAGAGACTGTTTGGCCTAGAGCCTAACCATGTGATTATAATATTTTAATGTCATTTTTGGCCTAAGGATATTTTTGCATTTGACCTCTTTGAATTATTTTGATATTATTTTATTATTTATGATATTATTTTGGGGTTATTTGAGTCGGGTTCGAATTTCAACTCAATCCGACTTGAAACGGGGACCCGGGGGTAGTTTGACTCTAGTGGGACCCACACACTAGTTAGGCATGGCCCACATGATATTAATTTTAGTCCACATGATAGAAATATTTTAGTTAGAGGCTAGACTAATTATTATGGATAAGGTTAGTGTGATTAGAGACTTTAGAATGACTAATTTAGCCCCAACCAATTAGCCCTTTCCTAATACTCATAGAATAGGTTAGTAGGGGCTTTTGGACTTTTCCTAATAGGACAAAACCACCTTTATGGCCAGCCACAATAAGGATAGGGTTGAGCCTCCCATTTGTCATTATCCATCTATTTTTCTCTCTCTTGTTCTTCCCCAAATTCCTAGAGAGCAATCCCTAACAATTTCTCCACCAAATTCTTCTATTTCACCACTAAATCTTCTTCTTTCCTTCTCCATTCTAGCTAAGGAGGAAGCTACCCAAGTTTGGGAGGATTCGGAGCTCGTTCGTGTCCTTTTGGAATCTCTACGTGTCGGTGTCGCTCCGGAAAGGTTTTTCTTCGATTCGATCTACCGGGAGGTATAAATCCCTTCTCCTTTTCATTTCCTCATGCATATAGGTCTATTTTGAACCTATAGAAATGACCCCCATGGTTGTATCTCCATTTGTGTCCATTTTGTGTCCATTTGGAGGTCATAGGAGTGTCCTTTGTGTTGTGGATGTGTTCATGTTACATATATAGATTTATATATATATTGTAATGAGAGTGTATCTATATTTATATATGTAATAAATGGTTCATGATGATTATATAATCAAGTTTGTTAGTGTGGTTCCTCATATTATTATTGCTATTATTGTTGTGGATAATTAGGATATATATTGTGTATTCTTTTGGCTCAAACTATCTAAATCCGTCATGATTTTTATCCACGTTTTTAATTTCAGCCCTAACTTAGAAATGTCATAACTTCTAGCTCAAAGCTCGGTTTAATCTCCCATTTTTTTAAAAGAAGCGTATTGAAGTTAGCTTTCCAAAAACATGTATTAATAGGCCTAATTCTTTCTTTAACTTTCTGGAGAATTATTTGAGTGTCAGCTGTACGAAAGACAAACGCGTTCTCGGTGTTTTTGCGATTCCGGGAGTTTCCGGAAACAAAAATGCGATCCGTTTGAAGTTTCGGAAAGCTAACACATAGATCTATAACATACTTTAATATTAGATTTTAATTCATGCTGAGATGGTACAGTATTGATTATTAGTAGGAGTTACTATTCGGCATATGTATTTTGTGCACCCTTGTGTGTAATATAGTGTTCTATTTGATTTTAACCCATGTTAATGTATATACATTATGTAATTAAATAGAGAATGCAAGCATGAGTAAATGGTTAAATAAACGATGTATGAGGTGTAAGTATCCTATCTAATGTAAGCATGTATAAGTATGGCTTGTAATGAATATGTAGGTTCCATAGTATGTAATGTATGGTGCATATAGTAGTGCAAGAGAATAAATGAATGATGAATGAATGCAAGCATGAATGTAATATAATAATAGATGTAATATATGCAATATACAAGTTAATGAGATGTAATATTCTATGTTAACACAAATCCTATATTACCTCATGTACTCCCTTACACTATGTTGACACTATCACACTTGACACATTTTTCACTTACACTTTGATACTCTTTGATATGTATACACTATCTATGTCCATTTAACCCTCACTTGTCCCTTTGCCATGTTCACATACACACACATAGCCTCTTAAATAAGTATTTATGAATATAGTTAACTTAGCTATGTATGTATATTATATATATGTTAGCATATTGTGTTGTAATATATAAGTTTATATAACCATTTGAAATGCCATGATTATAGACCTAATATTGAATACCAATATATGCATGTGTATATATGTGTAGACATATATAGCTTAAAGTAATAGATTACCTAGTGTATATCCAATGTGAATTCTTGCCTATTTGAGTATTGAATAATTGTATGCTATATAGAGTTAGGTGTATGTTGGCTTGTATAGCCTTGTATTGATGTGTGCTTGCTAGGATAGTCTTGGTTAGGCCTAGTAAGAATTGCTGGGTTAGGACATGACCTAGTTTGACCTAGTTTGACTAGTGCAGTTGACCAGAGTTGACCAAGGGTTGACTTTGGCCTAGTTTGACCTAGATTCATGTAGAATGTATTGTAGTACTTTATATTACCCTTCTGGATATGTTGTGATTTGTGCTGTTCTAATTAGGAGCCAGACACCTCTCCTCGGACAGTATCTTTACTTTGGACATTCAGATATCAGGCGAGTACATTCTCTGATCATTTCATATCCTGCTTAGAATTATTTCCTGCAGTAGATTACGTTACTTGTACTGTCACGATGGTCACACGGATTGGTACTATATGGATCTCTACATGCGATGTTATCCCCCTCGGGAGCATCGGCTACATTGCGTCATGTGCGTTTCACTTTCATCATGTACTCCTGTGCTTTCATTATACATGTACACTCCTGTGAATCTTGTACTCTCATGTTCACGGAGCCCCCATGTATACTATCATGTGCACCCTTTTATGGGCCCCTATATGATATTATGTACAATAACATAACCTATTTAGATCCATGTGTATTGATTGGGGTACGGAAGAGTAGAATTGGACATATGAATAATACACCAGTAGTATCTTATCAGAATCTCTTCTATAGTGTCTTATCAGAATCTCCTATGCCATTTACATGTCCATATTGTACTCTGACTCACTAGCCACTGTTAGTCTCTATTATAGTAGATATTCTGTTACAACGCTTTCTCTGTTTACATACTGCACTTCTTTCAGTACTTGTATCTTACTTTACTGCATGATTATATTTTTTAACCTGCTATGAACTGTCGAGATGTATTGTGCTCGTTTCTGTCCTGACTGGACCTGTTGATAAATTTTACAGATAGCCTGGAGGTTGCCTGCTAGCCTAGAGGAGACAGTAGAGGTTGCATAGATAGCTAGGGTTTTTGCTTATAGTTTATTTTCAGTCATCTTGAGTTGTATTTATGGATTACTGTATTTGGATTTTGAGATGTATTCTGAGTTGTATCTTAGACACTTAGACTTCTATCTGTTGTATCTTTTTTCGATTTCATGTTTTATCTATCTTCCTTTATGCTCTACCTTAGATGTGATTGAGTTTACATTCTGCTATGTCACCCCCATTCGGGGAGTATAAACTGTTTAGTCTTATACTGTTAGATGCATTGAGACCTAGGACAGCGTTCTACTGCCGACACTGCGGCATAGGCTGGGCGTTGTTACGTTCTCGTGCCCTAACTCTAGGGTGCGGGTTGTGACACTACCATCTCCTTTCCTCCATCGCCTCCTCCACCATCAACATAAAACCGCCACCACATCCACTCTAATCAGCCATCACGACCACCTCCACCGTCGTGTGGCCGCCCCGACCGTCGCCGTGGCCAGGCTGTTCGTCCCCGCCGTGCCACCTCCGGGCAGGCTAGGCCGCGCGAGCTCCGGCCAGTGGACAGCGCACAGCCGTATGCACATGCGCGCACGCGCGCGCGCGTGCGGGCCGCCGTCGTGTGCCGTCGCACCGCCGCGTGGGCCGCCATGGCTCGCCGTGGGTGCGCCCCACTCCGGCGAGTTCTTTCCTGACGGCCACCGTCCTATGGGATGCGCAGTCGAGGCGATTCGTGCGTTTTGCACGACGTCCCGTCGTGACGCGCGCGAAATCAAGTTCATTTTGGCGCTCCATCGCAGCAACTTCGTGCGCATTTTCCTAGAAATTTGACCATTGGATCGGCGATTTCTTCGGTCCATCACAATCTCGGTATATCCACCTTCATCCTGGTCAATTTTCGTCCGTTAATTTTATCGTTTGATACATCAAAATCGGCCACCAAGTTGACCGTTTAAATTGTATTAAATTTGGACAGTTTCGCGGGGCCAACTTCGTCAGCTTGTATCTCCTCCACCGCAGCTCCGTTTGGCATGGTACCAGTTCCGGTGCGAAGCTGGTATAACCCTCTTGCTACCCCTCTAGTTTAGTTTTATTGTGAGCTTGTTTGATTGGTTGAATTTGACGCCAAAGTTGGCCGTCCGAATTCGTAATTTCTAACTTATAAAATTCTATTTTTGAAGACGGGACTCAAGGTTTCATTTCTGACACCACCAGTAGAATCGTGGCGTCGTTTTGGTATGTTTTCATATAAAATTTGTTAGATTTGGAGAACGTGGGCCCTGACACGTTTTTCGGTGCAAAATGGGTCCCACATTCTGGGTCAACGGGACTTTTTGACGCCGGCTCATCGGAATCCAATTCCGGATATACCGTTGAGTTTGTATCGTCATTCTGGACTCGTTGACATGTAGTTTGCTGTGTTTTAAGAACATTGGCTCCGACATGCATTTCCGTGCAAACCGGAATTCCAAGTTCTGGTCAACGGACCAAATTGAGATCGGGTCAACGGAATCCAATTCTGGAGATACCGTTGGGTTCGTATCGTCATTCTGGTTTCGTGGACATATAATTTGTTATATTTTATAGACTTATTTTCTTGCATATTTTTTGATGCAAAACGGCTCCGACACGGACACCGTTTTGACCCGAAATTACCTTTTTGCCCTTGTGTCCAAATTGGACCGAAGGGTAGGCTATCCTAGCTAATTTGACTATTTTGGACACGTTGGCGATGTTTATTTCATCGTCCGACAATGTTTGTTGATAGTTTCTCTGAGTTTAACCTTTTTATAATTTATTAATAATTAATTCTTATAATGTTCGTATTTCGGGATTAGAACAACGAAACTGAGATCAGTCAATTCCAGTGATCTCACATCGCTAAAATTGACAAGATGGACACGTGAAACATTATAATAAGATTATCAACTTTACTGTTGATCATCTCATCTCGATTTGCGTGTCGTAAGTTTCGACGTACGAATAACAAAGTACACTTTTTATCTTTAATAATTAGACTAGAATTAACCCTGTTGACCCTAGTTGACCAATTGACCCAAAGTCAACTATAAGTCAACACTTGACCTAGTTTGACTAGATTATTGACCGGAGTTGACCTAGAGTCGTTTTGACTTATAAGAACCTAGTATAAAATAGATTGCTTGTAGAGATTTATTTATTACAACTTGAACACCTTGTAACCTGTGTTGCTTTAAATAGGACTCTGTGGCTTCAGTTGGACCCCTAAACTTATCAGCTGTTCAGGTTATTAGGCGAGTACATTTTCTGATCATTTCATATCTTGTTTAGGATTATATTTCCTGCTTTAGATTACTTTACATGATGCTGACACGTTGGAAACACGGATTAATACTATATGGATCTTGTTGTGCGATGTTATCCCCTTAGCGGATACATCGGGTATTCGTGTTCATGTACTTTATTGTGAGCATCGTGTACTTCTTGTATTCGTGACATTCGTGTACAAATCGTGTAAAATCGTGTATATTCATGTTTTCACATGATCTCATGTGCGACTATACTTCGTGTGCAATAACATATCATATCTAGATCCTTGTGTCTTGATTGGGGCGGGGGAGTAGAAGTGGTTATGTAATCAATCCAGTAGATTACTCGTGTACAACCTCTGTAGATTACTCGTGTACAACATCATGCCGTTTACATAACCATCATGTGCCCTGAATCACTAGTCACTGATAGTTCTCTATATAGTGTAGCTATTTACTTACAGTCTCTCTCTTTTTCATCATGTTATTTCTTCAGATCCTGTATCTTACTCTCTAGCATGTTTATATTTCCTAACCTGTTATGATATTGTTGAGATGTACTGTACTCGCTCCTGTCCTGACTGGACCCGTTGATAAATTTTACAGATAGCTTGGAGATTGCCTGCTAGCCTAGAGGAGACACATTAAAGGTTGTTTAGATAGTTATTTCAATTATCTGGAGTTGTATTTACTTTATGGATTACTTTATCTGAGTTTTGAGATTTGAGATGTATTTCTGAGTTTGTGTATCTTAGACACTTAGTTTTCTCTCTGTTGTACCTCTTTTGGATTTTATGTTTTATCTATCTTCCTTTATGCGCTACCTTAGATGTGATTGAGTTTACATTCTGCTATGTCACCCCCATTCGGGGAGTATAAACTGTTTAGTCTTATACTGTTAGATGCATTGAGACCTAGGACAACGTTCTACCGCCAACACTGCGGCGTAGGCTGGGCGTTGTTACGTTCTCGTACCCTAACTCTAGGGTGTGGGTCGTGACATCACCAACACAACAAATGAATAAGTCCAATAAAGGACTACTATGCCTGGTCAGGATGAGGATGAGGAGTAGGCAGTCCCGGTATCTTGGACATCATGAACCTATAATACGCTGGGGTCAGCATCACCGGTGATGCCTCATCAGTGGAAGGAAGAGGAGGCAGTGGAACCGCTACAGTCAGTGTGGATGCCGACGCACGACCAGGAAGTATCGGCTCCATGGCTAATAGTATGGAGTTGGTGGAATCCATAACAACCGTCCGCCTTAAAACCTGCTCACCAATAGCCACCTGCGACCCATACAACGCATGAACGACAAGGTCCGCCCTCTCCTGCAGTGCCTGAACGGCACGATCCATCCTCTCGCCCGTCTCCCTAATCGTGCGCTCGAGCATATCAAATCATGCGGTGAGGTCCGCATCGTCCTTCTGATGCTCCGTAATCGTCCGTAATAGCTCATCACGCAGCTCAGTAAGCTGGCGACAGAGTTCTTCCACTCGGATCGACTCCTGTAAGGGCAGTGGGGAATACATACTAGCAGAGGAGGCCCTGGATGACTGCATCGCCACAAGGGCACCGCAGGATCCCGTACCATAGTATGTACCCCTCTGAAGACCACCAACGGCGGTCATCTAGAGCTCGTCCAACGTCCGAGACGGAGGGGGCTGCGAGGAAGTATCATCTCCTCCCTCTATAGATGCATTAGTCATCTCACGATCTAGCCTATGATACTCCTCCTAGAAAAGTGCATATCTCGATAAGCATAATATTTACTACCAACCTAGTTGTTCTACGTCTATGGATGTATATTGCATATTTCTTAATTTATACTAAAGTTAGTGACACGTAAAGTAATACTTACATAGCTACGCATGGCCCGATCATTAATGAGCATTCCGTTCTTCCGATGGGTGTCCAGGAAGATGGTTACTATGTTGGCGTCCTCATCCCTCTTTATCGGTTATAATAATTTGTTTATCATTGAAATTAAATATTTTATTTTTCTATTTTTATTAAAATAATTTATTACAGTAAAATACATACCAAGTGACAAAAATATTCTGCCATGGGAATCGAGCCACCACACCACTTTCCTGCCCTCATCCTAGCCGTCTTCGTCTTCTCCGATCGTTCCATGTACCTAGGAGCGCCGAATCTAGCCTTCATGACAGTCCACTGCTCGGGCGTGATCCAACCTTAGATTGGATTCTGGAGCGGTCTCGAGCCTTCTGGTCGTCGATCTTATCCTAGATCAACTTGGCGGCAATGGCAGGGAATTGCTTCTCGATCGTCTTAGTCCGGTGTGGTGGACAAAAATATGTTTTCTACAAGAATTAAATTAGTTAGTTATATAATATGCATAAAAGATGATTCATACTAAAAACAATATACTTTATAGTGCCTCTCTCGTCCGAGGCATCCGAGTAGTTGATCCAAAGGCCCCCGTAGTTGGACCACATAAATAGCCTCAATGTCCTCTGAACTGAAGGGGGACGATATCTACACAACGATAACTAAATTCATGAATATATAGATATAAGTATATATAAATGTTAACTAATTAACTTAGTTTGTAGGCCTGTCGGACCAAATCTCCATCCTCGTCTCATCCGGAGGGGCGTATGGGGGATCGCTCGGATCATATGGAGATGGCGTAGGTGCGACCTCCTCCATCCACTCCTACATATTTATAGTGCCATCTGCAGGAGGAATGTAACGCCCCAGTCGTAAAATATATAGGACTAGGATATGTATACATGCCAGCTACGCATCGAGAGGACTCCAGCCCAGCTCGAATACGTATAAGTGTAGGCCTTTAAAAATGACAGTCACGCTGAGTTGATCAGGACAGAGTCAAAAGTCACGCTCAGTTGATCCAGACAATATTTACAAATCACGCTGGGGAGACAGCTCATCATTTTTCAGAGAGTAATTATGACTGACAGCACAACAGTCGAAGAATGTCTCTTCGTATGCCACGTATGCACAGAATTCGAGAGATCACAGTCGTCTATTGCGTGATTTTTGAAATCTTCTTCAGCAAGACTCAACCTTCGTCAAGTTGGCGTACCAAAAGAGCTTCTTGTCATTTAATGCGACTGACAAAAGCAATCACTGTCAGAGATTTTGTGTCAGTCGAGGCACGCTGAATCAAGACAGCTGGCAGTCCTATCTCAAGTCTGCGTGTATTTTGAGCTTTCCTTCAAATCTGCGTGGATTCTGAAGTTTTCTTCTTCAAGTCTGCGTGGATTTTGAAGCTTTTTGCCTCAAGTCTGCGTGGATCCTGAAGCTTCTTGCCCCAAGTTTGCGTGGATTTTGAAGCTTTCTACCCCGAGTCTGCGTAGATTTCGTCTTCAACAAGTCTGCGTGGATTTCATCAAATTGGAGTACGTGGCAGCCACGCCACTGATCTCTCGTCTGCGTATCCTGTAACTTGCATACGACTCATGCATGATTGCCATGTGTCCAACAGTTACAGGCCACGTCCAGTAACTGCTCACAACCTTGCGTATGTTAAATCCTGCGTGATTTTCAACTAAGCATAGGCTGTGAAGACAGTTATCTTTTCAGTTATTATTTTTGACTCTATAAATAGGGTTCTTTTTCTCATTTATTGTACAGATACATAGTTATCTACTGTCAAAATTTTGAGAGCTTTTCTTCTTCGCATAGTCCAAGGGATAAAATGATCGTCTTCTAGATCAGATTCCCACAGTTGTAATTTTCCCAGATACACAATAAATAAAGGAATTTATTTATGGAAAACAAATTGGCGACTCTACTGGGGAAAACCATCTCCTCTTCTGAGATGGCAATAACTCAATGCGACACTTCGTCAATCGGCTCGACGAAGAAGGTGATGACGATCCAATTCGATCAACTCGCCTATGAAGAAATACAGCGGGCTAAGAGTGGTAAGCCCACTACAGCCTCCATCATCGCTGCCAAGTCGAAGGGGCACTCTGTCTATGTCCCTAAGAATCAGTTGGCAGCCAATGGTGAAGTCTCTGCCACAGTGTCTACTCCTAACACTGGCAAGAACTCTACTACAAGTACGCACACTCTTGTGCGCTCGAAGATGACAGCAATCAAAGATCACGCTAACAGTACTGGCTCCTTAGCCAAATCTGTTCCAGCGTGCAATTTCAACCTCAAAAGTCACGCTGACAGTACTGGTTCCTTAGCCAAGTCTGTTCCAGTGTGTAATTCTAAAATCATCAATCACGCTAATAATATTGGCTCCTTAGCCAAATCTGTTCCAGCGTGCAATTTCAACCTCAAAAGTCACGCTGACAGCACTGGTTCCTTAGCCAAGTCTGTTCCAGTGTGTAATTATAAAATCAATAATCACGCTAACAATATTGGCTCCTTAGCCAAATCTGTTCCAGCGTGTATTTCCAAAGTCAAAAGTCACGCCAACAGTACTGGTTCTTTAACCAAGCCTGTTTCAGCGTGTATTTCATCTAAGAAGAATAGCTCTTTAGCTATCTCTTCTTCTTTGACAAGTTCTACTAGAACTGGGGGTGGTCTTCCACACAAAGTCCCTTCGAAAAGGAATAACTCTTTAGTTGTTTCTTTTGCTTCTGTAGTCTTTACTTCAGGAACAGCTTTGACTGACAATTTTGTTAGTCAAAGAAAAGGAGATGGTCTTTTGACTACTCTTCCTTCTGGACATTCTATGTCTCAAAACTTGAATGAGTCTAAGAAGAAACATTCCTTAATGTCTTCTTCTATGACTTCTTCGAATTGGGCACATAATTTGTTTAGAAAAGGTCTGTTACCAACTCCTAATCAAGGGGGTGGTTCAACTCTTCCTTCTCTGCAAATATCCAGATCAATAGAAGGAAAACTCCATGTTTCCAAAACCAATGTGTTACCTCCAACTGATCTAAGAACAAAAATTAACACTTCTGGTGTTAAGAAACCATACCAGTTGGAAACAAGGATAAAAGATCCAGATGCAGAGTATGCAAGAAATTATGTGGCTCATATTAATCATTCTCTATATAATCAAGAGCCATCAAGACCCAAGAACAGGAAATATACTCCTCAATCTTCACAAACAGATTTACGAGAATATCTTCAACAGAAAAGGAGGAGTAATTCTGTGACAAAGAACCATGCTGAATGTGACTTCTATCCAAGAGTCATAATTCAATGCAGATGTCAATCAATGGCTTATGACCATGTTGATCATGAATGTGACTTCCAACCAAGAGTCACAATACAATGCAGATGTCAAACAAAACGACAATCTGTCTTCAATCGGATTTAGTGTGAACCTATGCCTGATGAAGATGAGCCTTTGTTTGCTTCTGTCAATATGACCTCTCGGGATGCTGGGGGTAGAGTTGATAGTCCAGATGAAGTATATAGAAATACCAGAGCAAGAGTCCTGGCCTCTAGTCAAAGAAATTTGATCTCTGAAGATGATTCTGAATTACTTGGAGAATCTAACTTCCCACCTCTTCCTACTGGGAGTAGTTCTCCTATAATTGACTTTGATGCACAAAGCAATGATTCAGAACAAACAACATCCACCAGTTCATCAATAATTCCTCGTATAGTCACGACTTATATGGTTGATGGGAATACTGATGAACCTTCTTCTTCCTTGACTCCTCAAGATCAAAGAATTGCTTCTTTGGAACAACAAATGAAGTCTATGGCTGATACTATGAAGTCGATGTATGAACTCATGGCAAAATAGATGCAAAATCGACAGACTGTACCAGATGCCATACCAACTGACACTGATATGAGTCCAGTACAAGTTCCTCCAGCAGTACAATCCAATACTTCTGGACCAGCTCAACCAAACCCTAGTCTCTCTGGAGCTGGGGGTAGTGCTTACAATGCTGTTCCTCCTCCCAACTATTCTCTACAAGTTACAACTCCACAATCTTCCGGAGTTGTTAATGAAGAATTGAGGAATCTCAAAACTCAATTCGAGGCATTCAAACAGAAAGATGGTTTACAAAGGTTAGGCATCAAACAACCTTATCCGATAGAATGGAAGCAAGTATTGTATCCTCCTAAATACAAGCCTCCTACTATCTCATTCTATGATGGAACCACTTCTCCAAGTCAGTTTATTAATCACTTTGAAGTGATGACTGATCAGCTGCAACCAAGCGATGCCCTCCTTACTCGGGTGTTTGTTGGATGTCTCAAGGGAACGGCTTATGAATGGTATAGAAGTCTCCCAGATGGGAGCATTACCTCTTTTTCCGGTTTCAAACAGATGTTTCTTGAACGGTTCTATGAAGGGCTCAATGACATGACTATGTCTGCTCTTATTAGAATCAAGCAGAAAAATAATGAAACTACAGAAGAGTACATTGAACGGTTTCGAAGAGAAGCTCTGAAGATGCCTCTTGGAACTCCTGATGCTGTCACCATCGACACATACAAATCAAACTTGTTGCCAATCATCAGCATGTGGACAGGATCCACTCAATTCCAAGACTGGCCTTCTTTCATAGTTTGTGCCAAGGCCGCAGAAATTAGTGCTGAAACCTTCAAAGGTTTAGGAGTGCAGATGACTCCTAAAAAAACAGGTCAAGGTACTAACAATAAAAACAATGCTCGCAAGGGAAAAGAAACTCTTGAAGTTAATCTTTAGAGTAAAGATGTATCAACTGTTCAAACTCCTACAACTCAACAACCAAGAACACCTCGCCCCAAAGAAGAATACTCTTTCGATGACGATGATGTCCTTGGTATCTTTGAATGTCTGCTGAAAGGTAATAAGATACAATTACCTGAGATCAAGAATCCTGATGAAGCTGGTAAAACAGATCATCCCAAATACTGCCCATATCACAGAATGTTGGGTCACACAATTCGTACATGTTATGTACTGAAAGGAAAGATCCAAGAAATGATTAAATCTGGAGCTATCTCTCTTACTCCAAAAGAGAAGACCGTCACCTCCAACGTCGTCTCTATGCAATTCGGAGATTTCCCTCCTCAACTCCTTGAAAGTGGGATCGTTCCTATTCCCAAGGCAACTCTTGAGATAGTGAACATTCCTCCTCCACATTCTGAAGGATTAGTGCCAATCACTTTGGAAACAGGGGAAATCATGTGGATCCATCCTGATCTAGTGGTAGATTTTGAATCGCCTTCTCCTCAAAAGACTACTTCTCGAAAGTCCAAGAAGGCTGGAAAGATTAAGTCATGTCATATGACTTCTCTTGGATCTATTCCTGACACAGAGCCAAAAGAGAAAGAAGAAGCACTTGTTAGTGCTACTCGAACGGGGAAACCTTATCTAAAGGATTATTCCAAGAATCTTGAGGATCCTCTTGATATCCCTCCAGCTGATAAAGATGCTCTAATGTTCCTCCTGAAGAAAAATCATCCACTGAACCTGTTCCTCCCAAGCCTACAGCTCTGGAGAAAGGCAAACAACAGGCTCGGTTTGATAAGCCAATCAAGAAGTCCTCTCCTCTTGGACTTCAGAAGCCTTATAATTTTGATATTTTAGCTCAGCTTGCTAATACTCCAGCTAGAATGTCCCTCTTTGAACTTCTACGTCTTTCCCAAAGAGACTCGGGAGACATTAAGTGAAGCACTTCTACAAGCTGATTCTTGTCTTGCACAATTGAAGAAGCCAGATGCAGAACCTGCCACTTCCTGCATCTCCACATATGAAACAGGATACTCTGCTAATTCCAGTTGGAGGGCGGATTATTCTTCCATCTCAAGCTTCAAGGGAGCTCACCTCTTCTGAGCCATTTGTTATCGATCTTAATCGAAACAACGCTTCTTCTCGTTCTTCTTCTCCCCCTTTAGTCATTGACTTGGCTAAAATATCTAAGGCTCAGCCTTCTCCCAATGAAAATACTGCTGCTTTTACATTTAATGAAAAGTCTCCATCTTTGCAGTATGCTGATGTGTGCAATTATGTTCATAGTTATTTACATTTGTTAGATGACTTGAACGCAATAACCATAGGGGTTGTACAGATTATTCATACAGATGTATCCCTAGAACCTGTACAATCTTCATACTTTCTAGTTCCCAGCAGAAAGCCAGGAGACATTCCAACATTCTTCTATAAAGGGCCCCAAAGTCCTTCTGATTTAGAAGATGAAGACAAAAATGATGATACTGGAAGATTACAACTACGTCGTTATAGTCAGCAATCTAAAGACATCATCAAAAATATGGGCTATGACTTCAGGACTGTCCTCAATAGTGGAAAGGAAAGAAAAATGCCTGTTCGTATTCCTCCTCTGAAATATGGAAGGACGAAATGCGGATTGGGCTATATAGCTCCTACTCCTTTTATCAATATCCATGAAGATCCTGAGTCTGACGAAGATAAGAGATCTGATTCTTCTAGTACCACTTCTTGGGATTCCGATACGAGTATCGGTGACTTCTATTGCAACCTTCTGTCTTCCGACATGGTTTCCATTGACCATTCTGAAGAAAGTGATGAAGACGAAGAAGAGTTTGAAATCTCACCTGAATCAGAACAATGGGCCCAAAGATTAGATAATCAATGGGAGTTCCGTTTCGAGCAAAAAAAACCTCCGACTGAAGACAAACTTGTTCAAATAATGTTGGTGAAGAGGGATCTCCCAAACCAATATTCATCAGTGAAAGTCTTTCTAAAAATGATAAGCAAGACATGATCAAACTCATTCGTGACTATATCGATGTCTTCGCTTGGAGTTATAAAAATATGCCAGGACTTGATCCACAAATTGCAACTCACAAGCTCAATATCTTGCCGAATGCTAAACCGATCAAACAACAACAGCGACGATTTCGTCCAGACATTATGGATGCAATTGAAGCTGAAGTCAATAAACTCATAACCTCCGGGTTTATTAGAGAGGAACAACATCCCGATTGGGTGGCTAACATAGTTCCTGTCCTTAAAAAGACTGGCAAGATCAGAGTATACATAGACTTCCGCGATCTCAATGCGGCATGCCCTAAAGACGAATTCCTTCTACCAATCACTGATGTCATGATTGATAATACCTGTGGATTTGAACGGATGTCATTCATGGACGAGTATTCTAGATACAATCAGATTAAAATGTTTCCAGATGACGAGAAGCACACTTCTTTCAGAATACCGATCGGTACATACTGTTATATAGTTATGCCATTCGGTCTCAAGAATGCAGGAGCAACTTATCAACGAGCTATGAGCACTATATTCTGTGAACATTTGCGGAAAACAGTCGAATGCTATGTTGATGATATTGCAGTCAAAAGTCGACAAAAGGAGGATCATATCCAAGATTTGAAGACTATATTTGATCTAATGCGTAAGCATCAATTAAAGATGAACCCTACTAAGTCCTTCTTAGGCGTCTCTAGTAGTAAATTTCTCGGCTTCGTCATTACCTCTAAAGGTATACACGTGGATCCCGAGAAGATCAAAGCCATCCAAGAGATGCGTCCTCCACGCACCTTAAAAGAGCTACGAGAATTTCAAGCAAGGATCGCTTATATCAGGAGATTCATCTCTAATTTATCAGGACGCTGCAGACCATTCAACAAACTTATGAAGAAAGGTGTTTCTTTTGTCTGGAATGATGAATGTCAAAAAGCATTCGATGATACAAAACAATATCTGATGAGCCCTCCAGTATTGGTAACTCCCGTTTCAGGAATTCCATTTCTCCTATATACTCGAGCAATGAGTCATTCATTGGGTGCGTTACTCGCTCAAAAGAATCAAAATGGTCATGAACAAGCCATCTATTATCTCAGTCGTACTATGACCGGAGCTGAACCTCGATATTCACCGGTCGAAAAAGAATGTCTAGCCTTGATGTTCGCTGTTCAAAAGATACGACATTATATCATTGGCCAGACTATTCATGTCATCTCCAGGATCAATCCTATACGGATCATGATGAAGAAACCCAGTGTTTTGAATTCTCGATTAGCTAACTGGGGAATCCTACTTGCTCAGTATGACATGCATTATATTCCTCAGAAGTCAGTCAAAGGACAAGCTTTAGCTGATTTTCTGGCTGTTTATTCAATTCCAGAAGATTCAAAACTCTATGACGAAATTCCAGATGAAGTCCTAGATTCAAACCAAATTGCTGAAGAAGATCCTACTTGGCGTCTATTCTTTGATGGAGCTTCAAGGATAGGTCCTAATGGTGATATTGTCGCTGGAGTTGGAATCGTTCTTGTATCGCCAGAAGGTCTTGCTATCCAAAGAGCTTATTCTCTCGATCAGCCGCGTTCAAACAATGTAGCTGAGTACAATGCATTACTCATTGGTCTTCAACTCGCTAAACATCTAAATATTCAATATTTGGAGGCATACGGAGACTCTAAACTCATTGTCAATCAGATAAGGGGTACTTATGAAGTCCGCCATCAAGATCTGGTTCCTTATCATAGATCAGCTCTAATTATGTCTTCTTCGTTTGAAGAATTCTTCATTGAACATGTTAGGCGAGCATGTAACACAGAAGCTGATGCTCTAGCTAATCTTGCAGCGGTGTTGGCTATCCCAATTAGACGACAACAAATGATTATTGTTCGCAATCGAGAATTATTTCATCTTGAAAATAACCTGACCCTAGGACTTCCAATTGACATTGAAGAATCAACATCTCATGACGTCAACACAACAAGAGGATTTGAATTTAGTTTACATCTTTATCATCTTCATCTGATTCCAGCATGGAATTCATCTTCAGTAATTCGGCCGAGAATCAAAATACGGATACGGATTGGAGACTTCCTTTCTTAGATTTCATATTGTATGATATTCTTCCGGATGATCCGAGTGAGGCAGCATCTATCAGACGACGATCACTCCGATTCTATTATAATCATACAATAAAGACCTTATATCGTCGAGCCTATGATGGTTTACTTCTTCGATGTGTTGTCGGTGACGAGGCTCAACAAATTATTCATGAAGCATATGATGGAATTTGTGGAGCACATCAACCTGGACCAAAACTTCAAGACCGTATTCGACGTATGGGTTATTATTAGCCTACTATGGTATCAGACGCCATCGAATATGCAAAGAAGTGTAAAGCTTGTCAAATCTATGCGGATTTTATTCATCAACCTTCAGAATTTCTACATCCGACGACAGCATCATGGCCCTTCGAAGCTTGGGACATGGACATTATTGGTCCGATCAATCCGCCGTCATCCAAGGGTCATCGGTTTATTCTTGTAATAACCGATTACTTCTCTAAATGGGCCGAAGCTATTCCTTTGTCTGAAGTTAAGACGTCCAATGTCATTTACTCTATTAAGCACCATGTTATCTACAGATTTGGTGTTCCTCGACGCATTATTCATGATAATGGACCACAGTTCGTCAGTCAGAAGTTTACTCGATTCTGTGACGATCACCGGATCAACAATGTGGCTTCTACCGCATATAATTCGGCAGCTAACGGATTAGCAGAAGCTTTCAACAAGACCATCATCAAACTCCTAAAGAAGTTTGTTTCTACTAACAAACGTAATTGGAGTGAGAAGCTCGGTGAATGTTTGTGGGCTTATCGTACTACATTTCGTAATGCTACTAAATGTACACCCTTCTCTCTAGTGTATGGTTGCGAAGCTGTTCTTCCATTAGAGATTCAAATTCCTTCTTTAAGGATAGCAATCGCTAATGAACTCTCTACAGAAAATAATGATCGTCTTCGACTTCAAGAATCAGAAGCTCTGGATGAAAAGCGATTATCTGCTCAACAGAATATTGAATTCTATCAAGCTAGAATTTCAAGAGCTTTTAATAAGAAAGTCAGAGTTCGGGCATATCAAAAAGGAGAACTTGTTCTAACAGTTAGACGTCCTATGACTATGACTCATATGAGCAAGGGCAAATTTGACGCAAAGTGGGAAGGACCCTATATTGTGAGCAAAGTTTTCTCAAATGGAGCTTATCAACTCTCAGAATTGGATGGTCAAAAAGTTTTGATGCCTATTAATGGCAAATTCCTTAAGAAATACTATGTATAAATGTAAATGCTTGTAATCATCAGACAGTTTCATGTTTAGAAATAAAATTTTTATTTTATTTTTATCATGAATGATGATACATGATATTAAAGAAGATCACTATCATCCTTTTCTATATTTGGATGTGGGCCACTGCCGTCCTTCTTGAAGATGCGATCAGCAAAAGAACTGAGAACCTCTTTGCTGGAACCCACGAGAAATTTACAAGCAGCCATCCTCATGGATTCTTCTTCTTCAGTCCTTCCTGGTTCGAGCAGGAAGTCCAGAATATCCCTTGGTGGCGTGGGTACAGACGAACCTTCGCCTGCTACCGCCTTCTTCAATTGAATTGGATCAGCAGGACATTCTCCAGTGCCTTTCTGAATCTTCATGGCAATTCCAGCTTTCTTGGATGCTTCTTCAGACGACATTTTTATGTTTGAAACAAGAGGTGTTCGTTCTTGTCAAATTTCTGCTATATTTATAGACAGAAGTTCTACAAATAATGAAACGTCACGTTCATCCGACGGTTCATCCATCCATTAATTGCGTTCATCCGACGATTCACACATTCATTAATACTTGACGGTTCATCCGTTCATTTATTCGTCCGTTCATGATCTTCTATCAATTTATTAAGTAGGGATTCGTTATTGATCACGTTTTCATAACCTCTGAATCAATTCCGAATCTACTTGCTCATTTGTCATTTTTGACCTCTGCATAGAAATCAATCTATTTTCTTTTGAGTTCCTACATATTATCACGTCCATAATACCTCTGATAATATCATATACTCTAAAACAGAAAAGAAGATTTCATTATCTATCATGTCCACAATTCATCCACAAATACAAATTATTGAGCATAGAAGAATTATCATTTCCTTTCTCATTTCACCATAAAAAGTCTATTACATTTTCTTAGACTTTCTTACAAATCATAATGGAAATCTATTACAATCTTGGATTTTCATTCTACACCACAATAATAACCTAAAAGAGATCTATCTTCTTCTTTGGATCTTCTCCGACGGACCTTCTCCGTCAGGTTCGTTGTTGGTGGCAGTTCCTGACTGTCTGAGTCCCAGTCACGACCATATCAGCAGGAATCAAACTCTGGTCTTCTCTCTCAGACGAGAGGAGAACCACAGAGGATGGCAGCCCGAAGTCGTGGTGCTGCCAATACAATTGGTGGATTAGGAGCGACCTTTCAGAGGAGACAGGAATGTATCCAACCTTGGGATACAATTCCTAGTTCTCCCGTGAAAGGAACTCTACTACCCGATTTCTTGGGGTAGAGTTGACTCCACCATCCAAATCTCGTGTATAAAGGCTCTTCCTACCATCTGAGGAAGACCCTTCTATCCCACGAAGAGTTCTGAGTTGTCTGATTTACGCGTCAAAAGCATATGAGCTCCCTGATGTAGATGTCAGCAGGATATTCTCCACAGCATCCACATCCCCAATGCCAGTTCTGAAGAAAATTTTCAGCCAAGTTTCTGCAGAAAGTATTAAGAAGAAAAAGATTAGATCAACAGAAATCATTCAGCGCGCATTTATCAAACAGAGACAGGCGTGTATTGTTCAAATCAGAAACAAGAAACAGAAAGCCTATCTTCAACAGCAAAAATAGTACACGTATTACACTGACTTACCTTCAAGTTTGGTGCTAAGGATTGGCAAACTCATGTTTGATACAGTGCGCAGAAGTCGAACATTAGAAAACATTGCTTTTCTGTTTGAGAGTGAAATCTCCCAAAAATTTCATTCTCAGAGAAGAAGAAGAGGAATGAGAGATGAGTATCTGTGAAACTCTTCTATCTATTTAAAAGGCAAAGTACAAGTCTATTCTTGGAAAAGATCCGTATAAATAGTGCTCGTAAACCGTGGAATGAGTGTCACGTGTGCTTTGGAAGACAGAGCAACATTGGAAATAGTCAAACGGTGCTAATTAATATTCTTCATTAATGCACGCAGATTAAACACAGAAGTTGTACTTCATTCTTCAAGACAGGCACTGATGGCCTTACAAAAGACAAAACAAAAAGAGTGCAACAAAAGCACAAAAGACACGCTCTATTTTCCAGAACGACTGAGCTTAATGCCTAGTTCTTCTACGCTTTTGACCCCCATGCGGTGTAACAGAGCCTTCAACATTTCACGCTGCTCTATGAGGCTGCGCCCATCAGAAGAGAACGAGCCATCTAAGCCAAAATAGCTCAAAAAATTCTTGGCTAGTTGCAAGGGATCATCTTTGAGTTCGAAGACAAGGGGCTCTGGCTCTTCACCCCCAAAAGTGGGGTCACCATGGGAACAAAAGCCCAACTTGCGTGCTTCTTCCTTAGCTTTCTTCTTTGGTGTCATGTTGACGTAAGATGAAGATTAAAAATGAACCTTCTCCCTGTTTATATAACAGAGCTCGCCGGCGGTTCATATTCCACCATAAACTGGATGCAATCAGTCTCGGAAAATGAAAAGTCATCATGACATTTAATAAGTTCATTTGGATATTTTTAAAGAACTTCGAAGTCTTTCCGACTTCAAAAAAAAATTTTTTTGAAGTCATCTCAGCGTGACTGATTTCATTATTCATCTTATTTTCAAAGTATTTCGAAAATTTTGAAGTCTTTTCAATTTTTCGAAAACTTTGAAGGGGGTCTTGTAGGCCTTTAAAAATGACAGTCACGCTGAGTTGATCAGGACAGAGTCAAAAGTCACGCTCAGTTGATCCAGACAATATTTACAAATCACGCTGGGGAGACAGCTCATCATTTGTCAGAGAGTAATTATGACTGACAGCACAACAGTCGAAGAATGTCTCTTCGTATGCCACGTATGCACAGAATTCGAGAGATCACAGCCGTCTATTGCGTGATTTTCGAAATCTTCTTCAGCAAGACTCAACCTTCGTCAAGTTGGCGTACTAAAAGAGCTTCTTATCATTTAATGCGACTGACAAAAGCAATCACTGTCAGAGATTTTGTGTCAGTCGAGGCACGCTGAATCAAGACAGCTGGCAGTCCTATCTCAAGTCTGAGTGTATTTTGAGCTTTCCCTCAAATCTGCGTAGATTTTAAAGTTTTCTTCTTCAAGTCTGCGTGGATTTTGAAGCTTTTTGCCTCAAGTTTGCGTGGATCCTGAAGCTTCTTGCCCCAAGTTTGCGTGGATTTTGAAGCTTTCTACCCCGAGTCTGCGTGGATTTCGTCTTCAACAAGTCCGCGTGGATTTCATCAAATTGGAGTACGTGGCAGCCATGCCACTGATCTCTCGCCTGCGTGTCCTGTAACTTGCACACGACTCATGCATGATTTCCATGTGTCCAACAGTTACAGGCCACGTCCAGTAACTGCTCACAACCTTGCGTATGTTAAATCCTGCGTGATTTTCAACTAAGCATAGGCTGTAAAGACAGTTATCTTTTCAGTTATTATTTTTGACTCTATAAATAGGGCTCTTTTTCTCATTCATTGTACAGATACATAGTTATCTACTGTCAAAATTTTGAGAGCTTTTCTTCTTCGCATAGTCCAAGGGATAAAGTGATCGTCTTCTAGATCAGATTCCCACAGTTGTAATTTTCCCAGATACACAATAAATAAAGGAATTTATTTATGGAAAACAATAAGCTATCTGGTTTTCTAAAGCAATCTATCCATTTAACTACAAATATCTCAATCCACTGAAGATAAACTCTTATATAAACTAAGTAAACTAATGTTGGTCAGACATTAGCAAACTGGTTACTACAAGTAACAAGAAAAGATAATATACAATAAAGTGGACCAGACTCTAATGCGATTATCTTGAACAAGCTTCTAATGAAACATAAAGCTTGTAAAACTAGGCTATACAACAACAATGTCAAAGTAATATAATATATGACGAGTATGAAAAGATATGAACTAAATATACCTGAAATTTCTGAGAAACAATCATCAATTCTCTAACGTATTCTACTTCGATCACTTCAGCTAATACCTGGAGAGATTACTAGGTCCTCAGAGGACTAGCAAGACACATCATATACATGTCTACTTTAACAGTTTTTAACATGCAAGAAGGATAGGGAATGGTACAAGTAAATAATATGAAACTAAGGAAGAAGTGTAAGTGGCATGCCGTCAAGGAGAGTGCTATCAAGCGTAACTAATAGTAAGTCGGGGTAACCGCAGCCCGATGGGAGCTTACAGTCCTACAGTCAGTAGCCAATGGGGAATCTCTAACTATAGTAAGGCTCATCCGTACTCGATAGGAGCTCACGAACGAGGTGGTCAGGTATAGTCACGTCTAATAACAGGTCAGGGTCAAATCAAACGATTATGATCAGGTCAAGTCAATCAAGTACCGAAAATTTGACTAAGGTCAAGTCCAAGTTAAACAGGTCAGGAGATCATGGCATGGACAAAACAACACTATCACCAGACATGAACATGATAAGAAAGTTGAACAAGTAATATGGAAAAGAATAAAAATCTACGTGTACATAAAACTAGAATATACATGACATAAAATAAAAGGAATATGTAACCAAGCAAGAAGGAATGGAAATAGAAAAGCTTGTAAGTACTGTAAAGTTTGGCAAGGTGTACTTGCCTGAGGGTTGCACGGAGAACCAACAATATATCGCCAATCAACAAGTCAAAAAGTCTAAGTCTCACAACTGCCTCCAGAAGCTGTAATAGATGTTGCCAACATTTCTAGATTAGTCGAATTAGCTAAGATTTCCTGTCCTTAAGTCCAATTCTGGACACAGGGGCAAAATGGTAATTTTGGGTCAAAACGATGTCCGCCGTTGGACCCACTTTGTACCGAAAAGCGTGCCAGTGTCAATGGTCTATAAAGTCGTCAAACTATATGTCTACGGATTTAATTTGACGAGACGAACCCAATGTTATGTCCAATTTTAGATTCCGGTGGGCCGTGTACAAATTCGTCCGTTGAGTTGGATCGTGGGGCCTGCAAAACGGCGATCCGATCAACTATCTCAGAATCAGACCAAATTTGGCATACCGGACAAGAAAAATGATACGGTCCTGTTGGCACAAGTTTTGTCTCGATTTGACGAACGTGCACAAAGTAATTAGATAATTTTGAAAAAGGTCGATACGGTGAATTTTGACGGATACACATCAAATTCGTCTCGCATACGCAACCAATTTGAATTCCGTCAAAGCACACACATCCTCGAAGTCGATACGCATCTTTCTATGCTTTTGGTTCGCGACCACGTTGTCCGGATTGGCGGGACGGACCCCGTGTCGATGGATTTTTCCTAAAACTTTTAATTTTGAAAACTGTTTTCTTGCAAACTTTACAATCAAAATTCTTTCCATACAGTGAACGAAGAATTAATCTAAAGGAAAGGTTTGGAAGGGCTACAAGTGGTCTAAAAGTTTGTTTTAAAATTTTTGACAGAGAACAACTGGACTGGCGGTAAATAGTCCACGAACTAGGGTACCTAGATCGATCCCCTGTCCTATTTCGGTGTGGTTTTTCTTCGACTTTGTGTCGAATTCTATCTCATTTCTGAACCTAATTAGTTCAAAATTATCTAACACGATTGGAGAGGTATATGTTGTGTGTTTACCTGCGAAGCTGGCTCGACGAATGGTCGCGTGAGGAGGCAAATTTTTTGCAGCAAAGTTGCGGGGTTGAACTATTGTTACTGCTGCTATTTCCTGCTGTTGCACGTGGCTGGCGGTGGCTTTGGCCGACCGACGGTGGCCCGTAGCGGTGCTGTGGTGGCACTTTGCCGCCTGGAGGTCGGGGGTGGTTGGGATGTTTGGGATTTAAGTTTTCTTGTTAAATCCCTCGCCCTCTCTATCTATATAGCATATATATGGCGGTTCCCTGCTACAGGTGAACGGGTTTGGAGGGGTTTTTGCATCTCACGAGAAATTGTATTTCTCGTGAGATTTTGTTATTTCTTTGTTTTTGTTTTTTCTCTCTCTCCTACTATATATGTATATATGTGTATATATATAGCAAATCATATAATTGATTTAAATTTAGAATAATAGTTAATAGGTATAAAAATACTAATATTATTCCAAATAGTAACCTAGGGATTATATCAAATATTTATACCTAATAGATAAATACAAGGATTATTTGTAAACAATATTCTAAAATATTTCTAATGGTTATATCATATAGTTATTTAAATAATAATCTATTTATATGGATAATATATACACATATATATATCCAACTCCATAAATACAATATAATTATTATGTATTTATATATTATGCATATATTTATACACGCACAGGTACACGATAGCCTAGCAATCTCCAAAGAATCTATAAAGACATTATTTATTATATAATAATTACTTAGAAAAGATATTTAGTAGAGCATTTAAGATAAAATATGACATACATACGTAAAATATCTACTCGAATGTCTTTGGACACATTGCATGACTACATGGGCTTGGTTTGGTTTGGGTCTAGTTTGTCTAGTTTAGTATAATAGGGTCTCCTAAAGAGTCAATAATCTAATTAATAAATAATTAAATCGTCTATAGGGTTTAAGTCGCAACTGTGACTGGTTTTCCTAGTTGGGACACACATATAGCTCGACCTTTCCTACCATGGCCAAAACACTAGTCAAAGTACACTACTACCCTAGTCGTGCCAAAATTCCTATTCGCTATGCATCTTAGAACTTAACCATGACTAAGGCCATATATATATAAAATATTAGGCTATTATAAATATAATTATATATATATATACAAAATTTTATATAAATCTGTTTGGATGTATAACATCCCAAAATAAATATAAAAATAGCTATACTGTCATGGCACCCTAACATGGCTTCCTACCAAGTGGGGTTGGCTAGGTTAGGGTCCAAATATATATTCTAATTTAATCGAACTCTAAGAGTCAACCAATAAGTCTCTTGTGCCATTCGTAATTAAATAGCACATGGAGACTCGATTGAGTGGCACACCCTTGGCATGAGTGTCATAGACTCAAAATGGGTCAAAACCATATATTGGGTCAAATGGTTTTGATCTATGTCGAGTTTCGAACTCACATAGGAAGTTAGGTATAGAATTATGGTAAATAATCTAATTGTCTAAATTTGACCTGAAGTTGCACGAAGTCAAAAGGATGCTAGGAGACAAATTTGGATGGGACATGATATACCAAATTGAAGGTCATCCTGTCTACTATAAAACTCATGAAGGACGTTTCGAGAGATGGGCAAGTCTTGTGCTCCGAGAATCAAAGACACGAAAAAGTACATCTATAATCATAATTAATAAGAAAATACAATACAATAAATATACAATCATCTAATCGTATAAAATAAATAATAAAAAATTCCCAAACTTAGGGTCTTTACCAGGAACGCTGCTGGATGGGATATGATCAGGCCTGAAACTGTCCGTCCCAGGAGTACTGCTACGTACTGTCGACACAGACTAAGATCTGAGTGGCTGGTATATTGGAGTACTAGGAGACGAGGGACCGGCACCGTTATCCACTAACGAGTACCACTCTGTCCACCGGTAGAACCTCTACCTCCACGGGATACTCCTCTACCACCATGGTGGTACGATCCTCTGCGTTCAGCCATACCTGATAGAAATAAATGTCTACAAGATAATAACCATGCATTTAACATATCATAGTCTATAAAAATAGACCCAGAGTAACTCTCCGTTGAATTTTTAGATAATAACCATGCATTTAACATATCACAGTTTATAGAAATAGACCCAGAGCAACCCTTCAATAAATTTCTAGATAATAACCAACTCTAGATAATAGCATCCAAAAACATCCAAGTCTAAATAATAACCTTGTCTAAAAAATAAGAAACATCAAGAGTTGTAAAAACATCCAAGTCTAACCCAGAAATAAGTCTATCGAAAATAAATTTGGTCAAAAGTCATATCATACTACTCTACCTTCTACGCCGGCTCAGAGAGATCTCCCTCCTCAGCCACTGCGCATAAGTAAGATCCACACCAGTAAGATCAATATCCATAGGAGCTGGATGACTGGTACTCCCGGTGCAACTGCCTTCTGGTGCCACCTCATCCTTCACAGCTATCTCTTCTTTCGGAATCACTTCCTCCTTAATCGTAGGAGGAAGTTCTTCCTTAACCTTCATCTCAGCTTTAGGTACCACTACCTCCTCAACAGCAAGAGGAAGCACTACCTCCTCAGCAGCATGAGGTACTACTACCTCCTCAGCAGCCATCTAGGCCTCTCTCAAGCGACGTGCTCGGGTCATAGGTGCCATCTAGATATATTGATGGAAATATAGAGATTAATTTGGGATTACACAAAATGACAGTATTAGATGTGTAATATGGAAGATTCATTTTTGCATGGACATTAATTAGTGGTTAAACATATTTTATATTTTATTTTATTTTTAATCATCTTCAAAAAATTCATCTTCTTCGTCCTCCGCATCCTCATCTTCCTCTTCCTCCTCATCTTTGCTTTCATCTACTTCGTTTTCCTTTTTGGATACTTTTACCTCTTCTATATGATTAGATGTGTAATATGAAACTTCCGTTGTATCCCTGTCAACTGTATTTATTGTGAGAGGTAACTCGTTTTCCTGATAAGCTATTTCGTCAACATCATAGGTATTTTTGAAGTACAGGTAGGCAACTCTAGATGGGGGTGAATAGAGTTTATAATAAAAATGATCAATTAAAAACTTGAACTCTTTTTACCAACAAAATAATCAGAGTAATATAAATGCGGAAATAAAACAGTCAAAGAGCAAACGCAAATACAGCAAAAAAATTTAACCTGGTATTCCTCGTGGAGGACTAGTCCAGGCCTGAGAACTCTAGCTCAGGATTGAAATCCACTATTTATGAAATAGGGTAACAACCACGTGCCTTTACTCAGAAGAGCAAGCCAAACTTGTTTCAATGATCGTTGTGGCAAAACTTGGACTTTTCTAAGTGACTTACAACTTCTTGCACTTCAAACTTCTAGCTGAATCGTACTGAGCAACTTGGACGGTTGGGAAGTTTGAAAGCTAAGTTGGATGGGAAGGTATAGCTCTTTAATATGTAGACTATGTAAGAGAAGAAGAGAAGATTGAATGATTTGAAATGGGAGAATTTAAGGTCTATTTATAGTATTCTGGGTAGGCAGAATTCGGCCAGAATTCTTTATCCAGAATTCAAATTTTTTTGGCCGTTGGACAACTACCAGTGAATATGCCGTAAAAATTAGCTTCCTGTAATTTAGGGGACAGAGTTCGGCCCGAACTCTCTGTGGAGGCAGAGTTTAGCCCGAACTCTGTCTCCTTTGGATAGAAAGTTCATTTATGGGCTTTGGCTTGTTGGGCTGTTTTGGCTATTGGCTAAGTGGACCTATCAAGGTTAAGTCTACCCAAAAGTTGCTCAGTATGATCCAACGTACATTTGCCTATACTCAAAAATAATAAAATTACAGACTCCAGAATACACAAAGTAGCAATTCTTCAGGCAGCTATTGACTTGAACTATTGTGATGAGTTGATTGATTTAGAGCTTGATGTGTCAGATTGGACTATGACAAATATTGTTTTGTTAATTGTTAAGATTAGGTTGACTGTGATCCGGTTTGGGTCAACAATCTCCCCTATTTTGATAATTGACAAAATATGATATTTGTATGTCTCAATATTCATACCTGGACATATCACAGCTCCTCCGTATTTGAACATATTTGCTCTCCCGTAAAAGGATATTACCTGTGACAAGTTCTCATCCAAGTATACGATATATATAACTCATAACAAAGTGTATCATAAAACCAAACAAAGACAAATATTAAGTATTCTTCCCCTTTTGACAAAAATCAAAATATAAAACAAAATAGAAGAGCAGTATAGAGACCATCCACATAATAAAAAAGCTAGCAACATAAATTAAGAGCCAGAGAGTTTAACAAGGTTTGATAAAAACATAAATGTAGAAGAAAAACAAATATAGTGCACAAATGAAAATAGTCCTAAGCATCAGCGGCCCCGCACCATCGGGTACATCGTGGATCAATAAATGCTGAGGTCGGATCAAGATAACGACGGACCCAAGAATCGTTAATGCGATAACCGTAGCGGAATGGATAACGCATCATCTGAATCGGCATCGTCGGATGGAAGGCCATGGAATACTGAATGTCATGGATGGATTTGCTAAGCGCACTCATCTGCAGGGTGGTGCGATAGTCCATCTGCGTCCAGCGGTCGTCCACTCAGCCTAGCGTTCGCCCTCCAAACGGAAGTGATTACGAAGCATAGTCTGGATAGAATCAAGTGTAGCGGTGGACTCGAGTGCAGGGGAATCAGGAGCAGCAAAGGGTGCATGAGAGTTAGGCTCCTCAGCGACATCAGACTCGGAGGAGGCCGCAGCAGCAACAGTTCTCAGTGCCTTGGTTAGATAGACAGGAGGGGACAAAGACAGACACTGATCTAAGGGGACATGAAAGGCACGAAAGAGCATGGGAAGATACATAGCGTAAACCAAGTACTTTGGTTTAGGCCGAGCATGAATCATCCAGTCCATCATCATGCGGGAAAAGTTGAAATGGATGCAAAAATGCAGAAAGAAAAGAGCAGTGATCTCATAGTAAGTGACTTCATCGGTCGATCCCGCTTTCGACAAGACCGAGGAAAAGATGATACGATGAAGCTCATAGAAGTGGTTATTGAGATGTTTAGCTTTAAGTTTCCGATGATGTGCATTAGGAGAACATACATCATCCTTTAACCTTTCCAGAGTGGTCTCTCCGGGGAAGACAAAATTTTGGGCATCATCAAGCCGTTCCCAAGTATTAGGGTCGAGCAAGCCAAGGAGATCGGCTAGCTAAAAATCATCAAAGGAGATGGTGATACCGGCAACACGCGAGTAGATACGGTCGCGGTCGTAAGTCATGTTACAATAGAACATTTGAATGGCATTCACAAAAATTGGTTCACGAATTGAAACAAGCTCATCGAGGCACAAATCACAAAAGTTTGGAAGATAGTCAGAGAGCACCGTGAATTTAATAGGGTGTCCGGGGAACACACTACGATGATGAAAATCGGCAAACCATGCTTTAGAAGCATCTAACGAAACAAAAATGTGTGCATCATATGTGTCAAAATTTGGAGGTGGAGGTGGGTTGAATAGGGGGTGGATCATGCCATGAGGAGGAGGAGAAGGAGGAATAGGTTGAGGGTTTTGTGGAGGATTTGGTGGAGGCTTGGGTGGAGGATTAATGGAGGATTCTCCTTCACTCCTCCTTGGTCTCTTCCCTCTACCAAGCAACCTAGGAGCCATGAATAAAAATTGAGAGAGATGAAGGAAAAATATGATATACCTCAAAAAGAGAGACCTAAGATGAAAGATAATGATCCCAAGATTGACCTCCTTGAGTTTGGAGTGAAATTTCTCAAGGATTTGGGACTTCTAGGGTTAGGGTTTTTAGAGAAAATAATTTAAAGAGGTTTGGGGAAGACAATGGAGAGGGTAGAGAGAGAGAATCCCGAGTTATAGAGGGTTTGGTCGGCTGGTCGGGTTGAATCTGGGCCATCGGATCAGAATTAATGAAGGGCTGAGAGTCGTTTGAGTTCTGGAATAAGGAGGCCGAATTCGGCCCGGACTCTGTGTAGGGGCAGAGTTCGGTCCGAGGTCTGGTCCCTTAGGCCAGAACTTCAAGCAAAAAAATAGAAAAATAATTGGAAAAAATATGAAGAAACTTAATAGAGGAAATTTCACTATCAAATGGCCAAGTAGAAAAATTACAAAAGTAAAAAATATAGGAAACAAAATAAAGTTAGAAAACTTAAATGTGTCAAGTTATAAATAAAATTTAACCATGTAATAAAAAAGGAGTTATGACTCAAATCAGTACGGTAAAACAGACATGGGGTAGCTGCAGGGGCCGGATCCCAGCTAGCGGTAGTCCGAAGACTAATGCACCGTGTCGCTTAGGCTTTTATGTCTTGTTGTCAGAAGGACCCTTTCGACATATACCTATAGCAAAGTCATCACAGAGAATCGTAACATAATCGATATTTACGCAGGCCAATTTAATGAATAACCGTTTCATCTAAAATTCCTAATTCACGATAAAGAAAGTTGAATCGCTCTTCAGATAATGGTTTTGTATAGAAATCGGCCAGCTGATGATCAGTGTCAATAAATTCTAAATTTATAGTGCCATTTTGTTGATGATCACGCAAAAAGTGGTGACGAATTTCAATGTGTTTCGTGCGTGAGTGACATATAGAGTTCTTAGTAAGGTTGATAGCACTAGTGTTATTACAGAATATAGGAATATGCATAAAATATAGGTTGTAGTCTGCAAGGGTTTGCTTCATCCACAAAATTTGTGCACAACAACGACCAGCTGCGATATATTCAGCTTCTGTTGTGGATAGTACGACAGAATTCTGCTTCTTACTAAACCAAGAGACTAGAGCCTTGTCCAATAAATGACACGTGTCGCTCGTACTTTTACGGTCGACTTTGCATCCTACAAAATCAGCATCCGAATAACCAATAAGGTTAAAGGATATGGATTAACAGTACCCTTAAGGTATCGAAAGATACGCTTAACGATGAACATGTGTGATTCATTAGGACTAGCTTGATAGCGAGCACACAGGCAAATACTAAACATGATATAAGGCGACTAACAGTTAAATAAAGTAGACTGTTTATCATACCTCGATACTTACGTTGATCCACAGGTTTACCGCTTTTATCTGGTTCTAGTTTGGTTGTAGTAGCCATTGGAGTGCCAATTGGTTTGACGTTGTCAAGGTCAAACTTCTTCAGCATGTCCTTTGTATACTTTGACTGACAGATGAAAGTACCATTCGATGTTTGTTTAACTTGCAGTCCAAGGAAGTAATTGAGCTCCCCCATCATGCTCATCTCAAATTCATTCTGCATGCACTTAGCAAACTCTTGACAGAGAGTTTCTTTAGTAGAATCGAATATGATATCATCAACATAAATTTATACTAAAAGAATAGCGTCTTTGAAAGATTTTATAAAGAGTGTAGTATCAATTTTCCCTTTTGAAAAATCTTTATCTAATAAGAAAGTACTTAGGCGTTCATACCAAGCTTTCGGGGCTTGTTTGAGGCCATAAAGTGCTTTCTTGAGTTTGAAAACATAATCGGAAAATTTGTGATTTTCAAAACCAGGGAGTTGTTTTACAAAACTACTCCTTAATAAAACCATTCAGAAAAGCACTTTTGACATCCATTTCAAAAAGTTTAAAGTTTTGAAAGTTTGTAAAGGCACAAATCATCTTAATGAATTCCAGTCTTGCAACAGGAGCATACGTCTCATCGTAGTCAATACCTTCCTCTTGGTTGTATCATTGAGTTGCTAGACACGCTTTCTTGCGAGTAATTGATCCATCTTCATTTACTTTGTTGTGAAAAACCCATTTAGTTCCAATAACCGAATGATTAGCTGGCCTAGGAACAAGTTTCAGACCTGGCTCTTTTCGAATTGGTTGAGTTCTTCTTGCATGGAGAAAATCCAAAATTCATCATTAAAGGCTTCTAAAACATTTTTAGGCTAAATTTGAGAAATAAAAGCAGTGCTAGCAATAAAATCTCTTAAGAATGAGCGAGTACTTACTTCGCGAGATACCTCACCTATTACCAAGTTTTCTGGGTGTGACGGTTTGAACTCAAATTTCTTCGGTAGAGCCTCCAGAGAGTTGGCATCAGGATTGGTGGTCATGGGCGTAGAAGTTGATGGTTAACTATCATTATTGGGGATGATAGCTGTACTATTTTCCTCATCAAAAGTAACTTTAGTAGATTCTTCTACTATCATGGAGCATTTGTTGAACACTCGATATTCCTTACGCTTGGCGGCATAGCCAAGAAAAATACCATCATCAGCTTTGGCATCAAATTTGCCTAAGTTGTCTTTGGTATTGAGGATAAAGCAACGACAACCGAATACTCTAAAATAGGATAAATTGGAGGTCCTACCAAACCAAAGTTCATAGGATGTTTTCTTCGAAATAGGTCGAATAAGCACCCTATTCAAATATGGCAAGCTGTACTGACAGCTTCTGCCCAAAAATATTTCAGAAGTAAAATTTATTCAACATGACTCTCGCCATATCGCCAAGAGTCCTATTCTTCCGCTCTACAACACCATTTTGTTGAGGAGTTCTAGGACGAGGAAAACTCATGATCAAAACCATTTGTTTCGTAAAACTTTTCAAAATCAAAATTTTGAATTCGCCTCCATGATCACTTAGGATTCGAATAATCATGTAGCCTCTTTCCTTTTGAACCTTTTTAGCAAAAATTTTGAAAACAGAAATCGCATCGCTTTTGTTTGAAAAAAAGAAAATCCAAGTGAATCTAGAAAACCATCTACTATAACAAAAGCATAGAGTTTTCCACTAAGACTGGCTACTCTACTCGGACCAAATAAGTCCATGTACAGTAATTGCAAGGGTCTAGTAGTACTTACAGTGTTTATGGAATGAAATAAAGATTTTGTTGCCTTATTCAGTTCACATTTGGCACATACTGTGTCCTTCTTGAATGTGATGTCGGGCAAACCTCTTACTAGCTTCTTTGTCGATAGCCTGGATATAGTATCCAAATTGGCATGACCAAGACGCTGGTGCCACAACAGTCTCTCATCTTTGTGGGCGTAGAGGCATCTTCCTGCACTGTTAGTATTTCTAGATAGATAGAAATTATAAATGTTATCCTCTCTTATCCCTTCAAAAGTAATGTCTCCCGTTGACCTATCATAAATACATCATTTATTTTGTCCAAAGTTAATATCATATCCATGATCAACAAGGTGACTTATGCTGAGAAAGTTATGCTTTAACTCGGTCACTAGACAAACATCATTTATTACAGGAGAAGGAGGATGACCAATAGTACCATTACCTATGACGTAGCCCTTTAAATTGTTATCGAAAGATACATATCCTTCCTCTTTATTGATAGTGATGCAAAAGATTTGCGTCTCCCGTCATATGTCGCGAGCATCGACTATCGAGAATCCACTTGCTTTTAGTTGAGGAAGGAAGGTCCACCTACATCACGAGTAGATGTGACCTTTGGTACCCCAGTTCTTGTGGGTCCTGAAATATTAGTCTTCGGTACCTATGCATATAGATTAATATCTACTAATTTTCTAATTCTACATTATAGTGAGATATGACCATTAATCTACAGTAAGTTCAAGTAGCATGCCAATTCGTGTTTAGAGCAGGTTCATGGTGATGTCTATATGCAGTATGGTGATAGATGTGGAACAGCAGGATAGTGACTATATGTGTAACAGGATGATAGTTATGTCTATGTATATATGGTTTACGTACTGCATGGGTAGGTGTACATATAAGCTTGTTTACGTGCTGCATGTAGGTGACATGTATTACTTTTATGAGTGGTATTGTATTTTGTGTATGTTTTGTGACTGTGTGATTGGGTTTGAGGTTGAGAAACCTGTTTCCCCAATCTAATCTCTAATTTCTTAGAGGCAGCAGCAGTTTATTATTATTTAGCATTTAGACTATCAATCTTAGCAATAGATCTTGTGTTTGTTCGTTTCTTCAGCAAGCTCTTTGTTGAGTGCTGAGATCTCACGTGTTTGCTTTTCAATAAGTGCTTCGGCATTATATAAGCTTAACTTAAGCTTGGACACCTCATCAGTGACTTCCGTGGGTGGAGTGTCTCTAACATTATCAAGTAAGAAAGAAAGATTTTGAATCTCTATTTCATATCCTTTGATTTTATCCTTGGCATGCTTATATTTACTAATGACTTTCTTGTGGTCATTAAATAAATCATTAAAAGTATCGCCAAGTTCATCAAAGGTAATATCATCGAGAGTTTCGCTGGATACCTTCTCGGATGTTGCCATTAGGCAGACATTGGCGGTGTCTTGAGGAGATTCATTTTCTTCCTCAGAGTCACTTGCTTCGCTTTCGTGCCAAATACTAATGTTGGCATACTTTCTTGAAGAAGGCTTCTTGTAGGGCTTCTCATATCTGTTGCCTTTCTTTGCGAAGGGACAGTCCTTTCGAACGTGTCCAGTCTTTTTGCAGCCGTAGCACGTTGGTTCTTCCTCGTCGTCTCTTGTTGTTCCTTCTTTCTTTGATTGAAATGAAGGAACTTCTTGAAGTTGTGGACTAGAAGAGCTTGATCATCACCTTTAGATTTGTCGCCGTCAGTCTCTTCAGGATTAGCCCTTCGACGATGAGCTTTTAGGGCAATTTCTTTTGCCTTTGGAGCAGGTTCTTCGATGTCTTTAAGGTCGAGCTCATGGGTTATCAGCTTTTTTATCAAAGTTTCCATAGACATTATGGTGAGATCATTGCCTTCTATGATAGCTGTTACCTTAGGGTTTTAGATCATCGATAGCCCTCTAATGTGGATCTTCTCATGATATGTATATTGTTTGCCAAGAGATGACAAAGGGTTGATGACGTCAAGAACCTTGTAAATTTTGGGTGATCGTCTCATTAGGCTTCATCTTGAACGCCTCGTATTATTGAGTAAGATGACTGATTTTAGATTCCTTGACTTGAGTGGTTCCTTCATGCGTCACTTCTAGAAGCTTCCATATTTCGTACGAGGTGGTGCATGTCGAGATCTTGTTAAATTCATTCCTGTCTATTGCACAAAAAAGAATTAATAGCTCTAACATCTAGACTCGCCTATTTCTTTTCCTCGTCAGAATATTTGTCGTTGGGTTTTCGACGAGATCACCATTGACAACTATTCTGGCGGCTTTTTGTAACCATCGGTGACAATGGTCCACAGGAAGTCTAGAGACTTGAGATAGAAACTCATTTTAGTTTTCCAATAGGTATAGTTGTTCCATCAAATAGGGATGGCCTATGAGTGGACTCTCCTTCACCATGGTTGGAAAACATAGGTTGTGTGGTTGCCATGGATCAACTCTAGGATGTTAGTCCTTGAAAAGAGAACAGAGCTCTGAAACCAATTGAAGTACAGATAGGCAACTCTAGAGGGGGGTGAATAGAGTTTATAACAAAAATGATCAATTAAAAACTTAAATCTTTTCACCAAAAAAATAATCAGAGTAATAAAATACGAAAATAAAACGGTCAAAGAGCAAACGCAAACACATCAAAATTTTTAACCTGGTTTCTCTCTTGGAGGACTAGTCTAGGCCTGAGAACTCTAGCTCAGGATTGAAATCCACTATTTGTGAAATAGGGTTACAACCACGTGCCTTTACTCAGAGAGCACGTCAAACTTCTTTCAATGATCGCTGTGGCAAAACTTGAACCTTTCAAAGTGACTTACAACTTCTTGCACTTCAAACTTCTAGCTGAATCATACTGATCAACTTGGACGATTGGGAAGTTTGAAAGCTAAGTTGGATGGGAAGGTAGAGCTCTTTAATATGTCGGATATGTAAGAGAAGAAGAAGAGAAGATTGAATGATTTGAAATGGAAGAATTCAAGGCCTATTTATAGTGTTCTAGGTAGGCAGAATTCGGTTAGAATTCTATGTCCAGAATTCAAATTTTTTTGGCCGTTGGACAACTAGCCGTGAATATGCCCTAAAAATTAGCTTTCTGTAATTTAGGGGACATAGTTCGGTCCGAACTCTGTGTGGAGGCAGAGTTCGGCTCGAACTCTGTCTCCTTTGGACAGAAAGTTCATTTATGGGCTTTGGCTTGTTGGGCTGTTTTGGCTATTGGCTTAGTGGACCTATGAAGGTTAAGTCTAGACCAAAGTTGCTCAGTATGACCCAACGTACATTTGCCTATACTCAAAAACAATAAAATTACAGACTCCAGAATACACAAAGTTGCAATTCCTCAGGCAGCTGTTGACTTGAACAGATGTGATGATGATTGATTTAGAGCTTGATGTGTCAGATTGGACTATGACAAATAATGTTTTGTTAATTTTCAAGATTAGGTTGAATATGATCTGGTTTGGGTCAAACATTTCTGGCTTTAGTCTTGCATACTGCCCAACAGTCCAATTTATTTGTTCTTCGTCTAGGTTAAGTAATGAAGTAAAGTAGTTGAGCCTGACTTGCTAGATCGAATGGTTCGTATCCTTGATATCGACGTCTGTAGTTAATGTCTACAAGACCATGCTTGTCAATTTTCCAACCTTGATCTTGGATCGGATCAAAACAATCACACCTAACAACACGATCCTAGACAGCTCTATGGCGTAGTTATATGTCAACTCCATAATCTTCCGTAAGACGCCATAGAAATTATTGTCCGGATCGACATCTTTATAGTAATACACAAACAACTATTTTTGGTCGAATCAAGATCCGGAAAGTTCTCTCTGATCAGAGCATTTGTTGACTTGAACCTAAACCCATTCACACAATAGCTTGGCCATATTTTGACAGAATAAATGGACCCCTTGGTCTAGTATTTCATCTGGACGATCAACCTAAATACCACAAGATAAGAAATTAAATTCAGCATTCCGTTATTTACTGTGCAAAGTGTATATACGAAAAGTAATTACTGAGCATCTTACATATGCACTCAATCATGAAGTAAAATGATGTCTCATTTTCTGTTCCAGTTCGTCATCCATTATGTACTGTCTACTCGATCTTACCTCATTATTAAATTTGCTGAAAATAACAACACATCGACCAATTAGTGTAGTAATAATATTGGATACTATTACATGCATAGATGACGTAAACATGGACGTATTAGTTACTTACCCCTCGAGCTTCTTCACTTCATCCTCGTCGCAGTTGAGTAATATATAACTGAGTAGCCCTTAGTTCCTCGTCATTCAGATATCTTTTCTTTATTTTTCTCGAAGGCTTTCCGAAAGCATTGAAGACTTTCAGTATTGCATCATTATATTCAAGTTATCCATCATCGTTTCTCGGAGCTCTTGTTCTATTAGTAGCAATATGTGGCTTGAAATACATCAAGCAGAAGTTTGTAATATCCTCGTGAACATAGGCTTCATAAATATAACCCTCGACCCGAGCCATATTTTTCACCTTTCCCTTTAGGTGGTTCAAATGCCGTTCAAACGGGTACATCCATCGATAAACGACGGGCCCACGAACTACCTCGTAGGAAAGATGAATTGGCAAATGCTCCATGGAGTCAAAGAACCCAGGAAAGAATACCCTCTCAAGCTTGCACAGTGTTACTGCAATGTCCTTCTCTTGCTTTTCTAGATGATCCATAAGCAACTTAGTGAATAAAGATCTCTGAAGAATATGCTTAGCTCTGTCAACGGATCCCAAATGACCGACGGTAATAATTCTCAAAATGCGATCAGAATTAACATCTCTATAGACAGTCGTGGCTCTCCATACACGTCAGTTTGTTCTCCTTCGGGTCGACACATTTTCTTAAATTCGACACGTATCTGTCGAGAAAATTTAGGCCCTGAATCCACCTACAAAGTCTCCCTTTATCCTCCCTGTCTAGTAAGAAAATTGCGTTAGGCTGCTTATACTTCCCATTGCCTTCCTTTATCAAATGCAACGCATGACGTCTGCATATATCTTCCAAGTCCAACCTGGCCTTGGGATTATCTTTCGTCTTTTCTTTTACGTCTATCACTGTATTAATTATGTTGTCAAAGATATTCTTCTTGATATGCATGGCATCAAGGTTATGTCTGATCAGATTGGTGCTCCAATATGGCAGGCAGGTCCTAAATATACTTCTTTTCGTCCAATTATGAGTGCGGCCAAATTTATCACACTTGTATCCCTTTGTAGGCTCTTCGATAGCACTTGAAAAATCCTTGACCTCCTTCCATATCATGTCTCCGGTCCACCTTCTCTGGCCAATGTGATAAAATCCAAACCAAACATAATTCGATAGCCCTATGGATTTTGGTTGGTGATGCCAACACCAACTTGTTCTCTGTATTGGCTAGTAGGAAAGCCTATAATCATATGAGAGTTTGGATAGATGAAAGGTCATGGATATATTAATAAGTCACTATTAGCAACTTGACCAATCCATTGTAAAATTTTCTAGTGATCAATTTGGCCTACTAAAAATGACATTATCAACAACTTAGCTAAAATATTAATAATAATTCAAATTACGCTGATAGAGATACAAAACGCACAAAATATAGCTTCTCTATTAAGCTAAAACCTCTAACATTCAGCAACAAAGTTATAATACATGACAAGAGAAGCAATATATCAATCTTAATTAGCATTTATGAACCGGATAAAGAATGAAGATGCTTATAGAATCCTTAACCAGCAAAAAAATGGTAACTAAAATTTAATGCATAATCTATCAATATAGTATTACTAGTGTATAAGATGAACACTCCTCCTAACGAACATTCTACTTTTGGAGCTTCATGTCTGAAGCAAATAATCGAGTCTTATTATTCTGAAGTTTTTTTTAAAAGAAACAAAATATGAATATTTGTTAGAACAGTACGCATATATGAAAATCAAAACATGCACAATATTTCTTAATGTAGATAAGATACATATCGTTTATAATATAGTTATATTATAAACAAAAAAGAACTGCTACTTCCAACATGGTCAACTTTCATAACCACCCGAGGTATGGAAAAAGAGAGGATTACACACAAAAATAATTCAGCAGTATTTATTTATTTTTATAGCCAGGCATGAACCTGATGCATCTAGTTCATGGAACATAGAATAAAGTATGTTTGCTTGATCATTTCCTTTGCCAGTAGGAACATCCCAAATTTCGGTCAAGGAGCTTGCTACATCTGTCACTAGTCTAACAAAAGTTGTGTGTATTTACCTCTACTGTAACTTTATCTCAAATGATAGAAAAATTACCAAAATGATCCAACAACAATAAAAAAATGCTTTAGCACTTCATAGCATGATAAGACAAACTAGCTTCTATCATTAGCACCTATACATATAGTTATTACTATGAATGCAAAACTAGTTTTTAACAAACATGTAAAACCAATTTTAACATAACATGAAAATAATGTTTTAAAATAACATATTTTTTTTATTTTGTTCATCATGACATACGATTTAAATCTTAGATTGTTAGAAAATATTTGCTTTTCTCCTTTAAAAATTTGTAAACAAAATAAACAAAAATGAAAGGTTACCCGCCTCTGGAGAAGTCGTGCATGAAGTACTGTCCTGAGAGTTAATTTGGGTTTATGTGCAGACTTGTTCCGAATGCTCCTAGTGGTAAAACCCGCATGCTATCAGTATCTTCTCGTTGCACACAACTCAGAGAGATCGACCCCAACTTAGTTCTTCCCAGAGGATGTAAAGAAGAGAAAGAGCTTCAAAGAATATAATTTTAGAGAGATACTTTACATAGGAATTTTTTGTATAGAGACGAAGAGGAAGAGGAAATATAGACATAATTTCTACAGACAGAAATAATGACCAATAAAATCAGACAACACAAATAAACAAATCAATGACAATAAACTACACAAAACAAATCAATGAAAATAATGGTTCAAAGAATCTAGACAAACCAAAATTATTAACGAGCAACAAAAGATGTGGGAATAAAAGGAGTAGAGGGATTTGAGCTTTTGCTTATTGTGTGTGTGAACATACGCACACAGCCAACAGAGGCATGGTTACAGAGGAGGAGGGGCACAAAATAGTATACGAAGGAGACAATATCAGAAGAGAGAGAGAGAGAGGGAGAAGAGAAAACAGAGCGAGAGACGAAAAGAGAGGAGAGTGGGTGTTGTAATGTTATAAAACTAGGGCACGGAACTAGGCAACGAAACGCGACATTCACGACCGTCGCAGAGTAAATGTAAGAATGAATAGCCATCACTAGCTCGTCTCATAGTATTCCTATGTGTTCCGCTAGTTAACTGCATAAAATAATGACGCATAACCAACAGATTGATGATGTCCATATATTTAATATCTGAGATACCAAACTTTGTTTTTCAGTTCGATGTTGGTGCATTGCTAAGCGACGACAGTTCTCATCCATTGCTAATGTTTCGTCGCTTATGAGAAGTATCTTAGTAGTGAATGTCACTAATTGTAACTCAATAGTGTTGCATTTACTTGTAAGGATGATTGTATCAAATAATAATATAGGTATCCTTGTTTCTTTATAATATTCACACTAAGCAAAATCTCTTTTTTTTCTTTTTATTATTTTATTAGAATTAACAAATCAATATACTTGACTACAACGTTATCAACACAAGATGTTCATGAAGGCACTATTGTTCTCGCAAGATACGAGTAAGTAAGATCACAGTTAATATTTTTTTAGATCTAATTGTTCTTCTTATTAACAGTATAGACAAGATCCCCCCTCTAAAGAACATTCATGTTGACCTCCTTCACTAGTGGACACAACTAGTCTACAATGGAACTATAACTATACCGATCATTCGACCTTAGTACGTAGTGAATTTTCTAACCTATGATCCTTTCGATTTTATCAATAATGACTTTCTAACTATATATTCTACTTTTCTAAACTATTCAGATTCTTGGGATCTCAGCCATAAATGGCTTAGAATGAAAGTACTATTATTTGATCAGCGTCTCTGATATAAACAGTCACTCAACCTATGTATGCGAGGATATCGATAGACATAACATCGCTAGAAGTGACGCTAACAACATTACTAGAATGACACAAATAACATGCTTAAACAACAAGCTTAACTTTATTTGAACCAAAGCAACCTCACAGTAAATATGGCTACATACAAGCAAGGGCCCTAATATACCACAAATTCACCTTAAGAGACATTAAACATTGAGCGTAAAAGCTTTGTTAGAAGCAAACTTGGCAAAGGCCTTAGCCTCGACACAAAAAGCTCTTCTAGGAGCAAAGCTTGCCAAAGGCTTAGCCATTCCGTAAGGCACTAACTTCGTCGGCAAGGGAAGCTTTGCCATATAATTAGCTTCACTTAAGCAAAAGTTACTAATGTTATGGGACATTGCCTCACTATCGGAATTTTGTCAAAAGCAAAACTTGGCAGAGGCTTAGCCTCGCAGAGGCCTAACCGTGATATCAAGATTTTGAAAAAGAAAAATATGGTGGAGGCCTAGCCTTGTAGTGGCCATTGTCACTTCTTTCAAAAATTTGCTAGTAGAAATATTGGATGAAACCAAACCTCGTTGTATCGAAGTATCATCATAGCAATAATTGCTATAGGAAAATATAACAAATTTGTAGAGGTCTAACCTCACCGTATTAAAAGCTTGGCCATAGCTAATGTTTCAAAATGACATATTTCCTAAACTCACCGTATCTCTAGTGTTCCCGCAATGATACCTTGCTATAAGCTTACTTTGGTCGAGTCTTTCCTACTAATATTGTCTGAAGCAAAGATATATTTTGCCTAAGGCATTAGCCTTGCTGTAAGGCACAACCTCGCCAGAAGCAAAGTTCAGTTTTTAGCTAAGCCTTATTGTATGTTTAGCTTTGCTGTCACGATTAGCATCCCCTGATGCTTTAAAGCTCAAATTTGGCTGTGGCATTAGCTTTACCATAAGGTGTATACCTGCTAGAAGTGAAGCTGACAGATGCCTTGACTAGCTATCTTATTACTTTGCCAGAAGGAAAACTAATAATTGGCAAGGGGCAAAACCTTGCCATTTTGTTAATTTTGCCATAACAATAGATGCGTACTAGTGGCCTAGGCCCTCTATTTTGTTACCTTAACCATAACAAGAGGTACAAATTGACATAGGGCACAGTCTCATCGTAATGCCAATATCATTTGACTCGATGCAATGCCAACAACATTAACTTGCCATAATGCCAACATCATTAGACTCATCATAAAGCCAACAACATTAACTTGTCATCGGCGAATGGCACAACTTTTCCTAAGCCATGCTACTAATTGGTAGAGGCATAGCCTCACCATAGACATGCTGCATCCAAATTGAATACAAACTTCATATATATGCATGAAACCCGAGGTTGTAAAAATGGCTAGCCATCCGCTAGTCCGTTCGCGGGGACTAGGGATTAATCGGACTTGTCGGGGACTAGTCGAATTAGTCGATTTGGGATATATATATATATATATATATATATATATTATATACATACATATATATGCAGCAAAAAAAAATATTTATGCAATATATATCATATGTCATCAAAGTATTAACATAATTACCCAAACTCTAAAGTGACAATGTCTTGTACATAATCAAAATTTCACAAAAAGAAAATGAGATAGATTAATGTGCTCCTCAATCATCAAAGGTATCATCGTGCATCCACTAATGGCACATCTATTTCTTCGTCGAACACAAAGTCATCATCTCTATCATCTTCTTCGGCCTCCGAGATAAACTCTCATCATGTTCTCTGTGACCCTAGAGCTCCTCCTAGGTTCAAGTAATTCATTTGCTTCCACCGGTTGGTCAAGTACGTACCTTCCATGTAGCTTCGTGACGGGATCAATATCACTCTCATCATCCATCCCATCAACCAACCAATGTTGAGCATGAGTACAATCATCCGCTTGAAGAACTCTTTATCATTATTTACTTTTTTTTTCTTATTGTGAATTTTGGATTTGAATTGGACATACACCAACTTGTTCAATCTTGTAACCCCTCTTTCCGAATTTTTTAAATTTTATTTATTTATTCTATAATTTTGTATTTTGAAAACAAATCCTCCTTGAAAACGTATAGACGTTATTTTGCTATTATTTTTGTATTTCAAAAACTAGTTTAAAATCATGGTTGAAAATACTACTTAAGTTTTGATAGAATTCTTGAATTTTATTACAAAGGATATTGATCATTATATTTGGACTTGCAAATGATGAGTTTCAAAAATAATTTTAAATAAGTCATTTGATCGTATTTAATTTATTTAAATTAACCTGATAAGTATCGAATATGCTTCAAATTATTTTAAAAATATAAAATATGGTTTTAATACTTATGGTGACTAATTGTGGCATTGAGAAATGCCTAAATATAGTTTGAAACATTATTTGATATATGTGACGATTTATCTAAATTATTTATTTGATGTATATTCGAAAGTATTTGATAATATTAAGTTGTTAATTTAAATTATTATTATTATTATTATCAACTAACAAATTACGATTAAACTAAATTTGATTTAAAAGTGTATTTGATTAAATCAATGGGGAAGGAATTATTCGTTGGATCTGTAATCCTTATCTAACCGAGAGTTACATCTATCAGCCTCTTCCTATTTAAGGAGGGATTCTCATATCTTTTCTTCCAACCCACGAAATCCATCCACAAGAAATCGAACTTCCACCATTGACAACACCCTGACCGTAGTGGCCGTTTCCCAACCAAACGCCACCATCATCATCCACACAAATAACCACCACCATCCCCGGCCGAGCTTTCTGCAGCTGCCACCAATACTAGTCTTTTCCATGTCCCCTCTATCGAGCCACCAACCATCGCTGCTATGACTACCAGAACTGCCGTAACCCTACCCAACACTAGAACGAACCACCGACATCAACACCACCCTAAGAAACCGCAGCCACCGCCGCCATGATCATGACATCACTGCTGCCACCATTATGATATCACCATCGCAACCTACCTTTCGACCCCCTCCCACCACCAGACTCATCATCACTACCCCTAACAACACCGTTTACCTGCTACCGATTTATCATGCCGATCCTACAACCACCATAACCACCAGTGCCAACCATCGACCACCAACCCTAATTCGCTCTCCCCGTTCTCCTCATCCATGTTATCGTGCCACCGCAGCCCCAACCAGGTTACTGTCGACCTTTCTACATTGGCCCCGTGTGCCACCGCAGATGTAACATCGCGAGCGCCGCCGTGAGCCGCGAGCATCACGTGTCCGATCATGTGCTGTAGTCGCGAGGAGTGAGCACACATCAGGACCAATTGTACGAACGAGTTGTAAAGCATAATTCTCTAGAGGGGGGTGAATAGAGTAGGAAGCAGAAATTAACTATTTAAAAATGTTAGTAATAAGACACATATATATATATATATATTATATATATATTATATCACAGATATATAAATGAAAAGTAGAGAGTAGAGAGCAAACGCAAACACAAGGATGTATACTGGTTTTCCTCTTGTGAGGACCAGTCCAGTCGGAAGGACTCTAGCTTCCAGTTGAATCCACTATGGAAAATCACCACAAGTTTTCATCCGAAGTTCTTGCAACTTCTACAACGCGAACTTTGATCCGAAGTACTCGACCAACTTCAATTTTGAAGAGTCTTTTTTCAATCAAGCCTCTTATTACAATCATTCTGAAACTTCTAGACCGTACCGCACTGCACTGACAAATCGACTAGAGAATTGTAACTGGCTTGGGATTTGAAAAGGAATAGCTTAGAATACTTTGGAAGAAATAGTAGGCTTATAGAGAAGCGATATGAAAGTGAATTGGTGTTTGAAATGAATGAAATCCTTCTCTATTTATAGTTTTTCCAAAGGCAGAATTCTAACAGAATTCAGGCAGAATTCGGACAGAACTCTATGAGAAAATCTCATTGGGATCCGTAACTGCAGGGAGACCAAGTTCAAAAAGCAACGTTCACTAACCGAACTCTAGCCGAATTCGGGCTGAACTAGGGCCGAATTCTGTTGGAGTTTTGTTAGAGTTTTTGTAAATTAGTTTTTGGACTTTTTGAAAAGTCAAACAATTAGGAAGTAGTTTGGGCTTTTGTAAGTGGGCTTGTTTTCAAAATAAAAGAATATTTTGAAAACGTTTCTTGGGTAGCCTATTTTCCAGTATGATACAGTGTATATCATATTCCTAGACTCAATAAATATGAAAAATATATTGATGAAATAGGAAAACCAAGAGTCCTTTGATGACTCCTTTATTCAAATATTTGAGCAGACTTGAAAATGCCTTTTTCACTTGACGGTGGTCGTCCAAAGATAAACAGATCTAGAAATCTGAATACCTTTCAGGGGCTTCGCCCCCGAACCCCCACGGGGGTACTGTCCCCTCGTCCCTGTCCGCTGATCGGCAGCGGAACCCCCGATGCGAAGCCCCGAATAGGTCGTTAGGCGGTTCAGAGAAATGTTCTTGTATAAAGCCGTCTTTGGCCCATCAATAATTCTCCGTTGCATATGTCCTGGTTCGATCATGTTTGATCATGCTTACAGTATGTCTACAAATACATGTTAGGCAAATAAAGTAATATGACTGAACAGAACATTTGGACAATGCTAAGTTAAAGTAGCAACATGATAGTGATTACATGAATATTAGTGACGTCATTATGTTAAACTCAATTGATTAGCCATATTCAAAAATATGATATAATCATTGGGCTAACAATCTTCTCCGTTTTGATTATGGCAAATCGGTTAAGTTTAATATATATACAATAGATGCATGTATCACTAAGAAACACATAATACTAAAATATTGTGTGCTAACTTAACTTATTTCTCTCCCTTTGACATTATCAAAAATAAGCTCCCCCGTAAGAGAGCTAAAATGAACTCAAGCATAAGTAAATGAGAAAAGCAAAAATAATCATAATCAAGGATTATGAGAACAGTGTAACGACATGTTCACAAAAAAATGCATAAAATAGAAAAAATATGTCAAAACACAGTATAGTTGGTTGAATATAAACAAAGAAAACTGAAATTAAGCAATACATTGTTTACCAACTAGAAATCGAAAAATGACATTCAAAAACATTTTGTTCATCATATTGTGTTTTGAAATAGACCAAAAAAATATATATCAATATAGTAGGAATCAATCATTGGTAAATAAATCATGAGGAATAGAAATTCGCAGATCTAGTATATATAGAAAATCAAAAATAAAATAAGACTTTTAACAATGATCAAAAAAATATGATTCATAATTTGCCCATACAAATTAGTAAATCAATTCCATAAAGAGTATAATCATCGAAAAGAGATCAAAATAAGTATACTAGAATCTATGCAAAATCTATACCAAAGTTCATGCATTTGAATTCAAGTACCTTAGCATGATATATCCAGCAGATAAACATGAAGGTAATGAAGATAAAATACTTGAGAAGGAGAAATTCAGTCGACTTAAATGCTCCCCCTCAAAGTATGATCAGTCTAAATATAGATAATCATGAACTTTGAGATAAAATCTTAATAAGAAATGCGAAATCAGTTTAAACTCAAAAGGATTATCAATAAATTAAATTAATTTTGGCACGATAACTTTTAGAAACTCAAAAATGAGAGAATTAAAGATAAATATTAAAATCATATATTCTCTCATAAACTCAATACAAATCCAAATATCATGACCAACTCAAGAAGATATTTAAATAAGACAATATAAGTCTATGGTGAACTAGGTATACCATATATTAAGGGCATAAAATAATTGAAAAAATTAATTTGCTCTCCCTTAAAATATGCGTATATAGTTCAAAAATAATTTATATGCATAAAATAGATAAAATAAATAATCACAAGATCTAAGGGATATCCAAGATATATATCTTTCCTTTCCTTTGATCAAATGCATATAAATTCCAAACTCAAAACAAATATCATCTTTAGGCAAGAAAAAGAAATATCCAATAAATAAACGCTTAAAGATGAAGAAAATAACATATATCTCCAATACATATATAAAAGAAATATTTCAAGATATTAAAAGATTTGAAAACTGTTTTTAATCATAACATTTGAGCACCGGACAGATTCAGTAAATAAAAAGAAATCAAAAAGACTTTTCAAAAATGTGGAATTTATTACGAAAAACTGTCTTAATAAATGTTCAGAATGCGTCCATTTAGTCCTTACACTGAAAGCTGGCGATTTAAATTACGAAAACAATTTTAATAATAGAATCAATAAATCATAAATAAATCTATTTGAACAAATAAACATAAATAGATAAATGTCCAAAGAAAAGTGTATTCTAGATATATGGCATGTCAAGGGGATAATTGATTTAAAACAATTAACTGCTCCACTTTTACATGGCTATATCCAAAAAAATAATAGTATTAAAAAAATTTAGAGACATATTTCCAGAAGTAGAACTAATTTAAAAATATTAGGTCTTCTTACCAAAGTTCATTTCTTTCCTTTTAAAGCCGTTGCACCGTATCCATCAGATAACCGTAGGGTAAAGAGAAAAAACACTTTGAGAAAGAAAAATTCAATATGCTTGACTTCTTCCCGTAAGAATTACTGTTGTAGACAGTAAGTAACTTGAATAAGAAGATAATAATATAAAGCTTAAAATCATGAATACTACACAAGCTAAAGATGAACCATAAGACCATAATATTAATGAGTAGTCACAAGATCATCAAGTCTAAATATCGAATAATGTGACGTAAAAAATGATAATATCAAAAGATGATAATATTAACCTATGAAGATCAATGTATGTTACCTTTTGTAAAAAAAATATCATTAAATAATATTTTCCATTAAATCTAAAATTCAAAATCCATCAGATAACAATTGTAACTAAATCTAAATAAACATTTAGTTTATAAAGCGTTGATCGATCTTGGGTTATCTGTAGAGGTACTGTCCCAGCTAACGGAGGTTCACCGGGGAACACTTAAGTACCGCTTCGCTTCGACCGTAGTCGTGATGATAGACAGACCCTTTGTAGGCTTTTACCAAAAACAAATCTCTTCTTTAATAACCGAGGATTTAAGAAGAATTACTGCAATATGAAAAAAATTATATTCTATAGACTTAAAAAAATCTTAAAACAATGTAGCATATGGTATAAGATGTATCAATTACATTAATCCATATGTGCTACAAAATCATTGGGTAACAATAAAATATAAAATATTTGTAAATCAAATGTAGGACCTAGATATGCTGATGTATTTTGGAACCTAGGGGACTGGGTTCAGTACCTTGGATACAAAACTAGATAATAGTTGCATTTAGACCTTAATAAATCTTAAGTCTATAAAGTATTGATCACTTCGGGTTAGCTGTAGGGGCCGGTTCCTAGCTAGCGGTAGTCCGAAGACTAGTACACCGTGTCGCTTCAGCTTATTTACACCTGTATGACAGAAAGACCCTTTCCGCTTGTTACTAAAATGATCTCTACTTTTAAGAACTTAGATTCAAAGGACTATATGCAGTATCATCGAACAACATCGAAATCCAAAATCCCTAAATATAAAAGAAGTAAATACCAAAATAATAGTTTATCAAGATCAAGATATTAAAAATATCATCTATCCAAAATGTCAACCAAAAAGCAAAGAAAAAGAGGCTTTGAGGAAGAAGCTAATAAAGATAAGAACATAAATTTGTTTTTAAAAAAAATCAATAGCTTAATTATGAGATAAGAACAAGTTTAAAAACTACTTTTTAAAATAATATAGAACTTGAACTTTACTCATATATCCCCATAAAGATATTTATACAAAAATATAAGAAACATGAGCAATATATAAATGAAAATAAATTATTCATGTATCCTTAATAAGCATAAAAAATATCACAAGATCAAAAACATGCATAAATATGCTTTGTCAGATAAAGATTTAGTTGATTCATAAGAAGTTAATCACAATAAAATTTGAGAATCAATAGTGAATATATTATACAAGTACGAGGTTAACATAAAGGTATATGTATATATTTTTCAAGTAAATAGGAGACTTGTGCTAAACATACATACTCACAAAATACCGATCAAAATAAATGTGACATGTTAAAAATAAATCGGTAAGAAGTGACCAAAAAGATATTAAAGGCGAAGAGTCAAAAGCATATTCACCAAAACAAAATTAAGCTCCTATGCATGCTTCAAGAATAAAGATTAACAATAAATAGCATACATAGACAAATGTGTCACACTAATGGAGAGTGAGTAAAAGACTATTTAGTGTGAACTAAACATTTGAGTTAGACGATTAGTCATGCTAGGATTATATCTCATATTGATTTAAACAATAAAAAATTAAAAGATATCAATGAGAGCTAATAGCAAGAAATCAATAAGAACATGCTAGATATTAAAAACTACTTAGGAAGCATGTTATCGAAGTGGTTCTAGTGACCACACTTGTGTTGGTGCAATTGCTTGAAAGATGACCTTTGTAGCTTTACAATCACCAATATGCTCCATGGTTCTAAGGTTCAGCATAAGTAGCTCCACCTGAATTATTAGGTGAAGACTTTGGTATCCAATACTTGGATCCACATTTGTTAGATTTGGGAACCCATTTGCACAAGTTCATATCAACTAGATTTCTAATCTGACAACAATTAGAAACGTGTCCATTCATACCACATTAATGATAGAAAGAATTAACATTAGTGCTATGTGCAGTAGTATGAAAACGTGCAGTGGTGTGGTATGATCTTCGTGGATACTTGTAATAGAAAGCATGGTTGTGTGAAGCTTTAGCTTTGCTTGCTTCCTTTCTAGATGTTCTTTCGTGTGTGAATTTTTGATGTATCACGTGCCTTGTATTAGACTGAGTCATAGGTTTTACTAGTTGTTTTTCCAGTCTAATTTCCAACTTTTTAGAGTTAGCACAGATCTCATCATATTTAGCATTAACAGCATCAATTCTACATGAAACAATAGAATACTTCTTCTTTTCTGATTCTAGTTCCTCCTGAAGTTTAGTATTTTCTTGAGTGCTTTTTCAATGCAATCAAGTGCCTCATACAATCTAAACTCAAGTGTAAAATTCACAGTAGAATTATCAGAAGTAGAAGTATTTCTTGCATAATTCAATAAGCAAGTAAGCTTCTCATTCTCACGCTTATAGGATAGAATATCCTTTCTAGCTTGCTTATACTTATCTAATACTTTCTTGTGTTCTTCTAATAGATCATTGAAAGCATCAGATAACTCATCACAAGAAAATTCATTCTCTTCAAGAAGGAAATTATTCTGTATCTCGTTAGATAATGCCATTAAGCATAAATTTGTAGCTTTATGAGATCTCTTTTCTTCTTCTTCTTCTTCTTCTTTTTTCTTCAAAATCTCTTATTTCGCTTTCACACCATATGCTCGTGCTAGTGCACTTGTGAGATGATGAACTTTCTTCTTTTGATTGTTCGTAGTGACTCTCCTTTCTAGCAGTAGTATAATCTTCATAGATGTGGCCTATCTTCTTGCAGTTGTCACATACAAGCTCTTCTTCGTATAAAGGATTGTGTTGTACCTTAAATCCCAATTTCGTCATATACATATTTGTATCATTATGAAGACTATCCTTCTTTCTGGAGTTGCTAGATTTGCTTTCATACCTGCACTCATAAGTAGCTTCAAGGACTTTCCAAATTTTATGAGATGTTGTACAAGTATTAATAAGATTAAATACATTTATGTCTATAGCACAATAAAATATATGCATAGCTTTTGCATCAAGGCTAGCTAACTTCTTCTCTTTCTCCGTGTAACTATAATAATGCGTGTTGACTATAGAGGATGTGAGAAAAGAGGTAATAGTAGACTTTTTGTAGCCATTTACAACAATTGACCATGAGTCAAAATCTATAGACTTAAGGTAGAAGCTCATCCGTGTTTTCCAATAACTATAGTTTATTCCATCAAATAGTGGGAGTCTATTTGTGGATTGCTTTTCAGTTGTGAAGTGCACACTTTTCATTAGTGATCTATGTAACATCAGTTATATAATAATAATATTACCTTGCTTTACCTATATAACCCGCTCTGATACCAATTGTAGGAACAATTGGTTTGATAGCCATACCTATATAAAGAGAACCTGCTCTGATACCAATTACAGGAATAATTAGGATCAGAATATAGTACCTCTAGATGGAGTACTGACTCTGATACCAATTGTAGGACCGATTGTACGAACGAGTTGTAAAGCGCAATACTATAGAGGGGGGAGGGGTGAATAGAGTAGGCAGCGGAAATTTACTATTTAAAAATGTTAGATCACACACACATACACACACACACACACACACACATATATATATATATATATATATATATATATATATATATATATATATATATACATATATATATATATATAATAAAAAATAGATATATCACAGATATGTAAGTAAAAAGTAGAGAGTAGAGAGCAAACGCAAACATAAGGATGTATACTGGTTTCCCTCTCGTGAGGACTAGTCCAGTCGAAAGATATATATATATATATATATATATATATATATATATATATATATATATATATATTATATATTATATATATATATATATATATATATATATATATTATATATATATTATATATATATATATTATATATATATTATATATATATATAATAAAAAAATAGATATATCACAGATATGTAAGTAAAAAGTAGAGAGTAGAGAGCAAACGCAAACATAAGGATGTATACTGGTTTTCCTCTCGTGAGGACTAGTCCAGTCGGAAGAACTCTAGCTTCCAGTTGAATCCACTATGAAAATTACCATAAGTTTTCATACGAAGTTCTTGCAACTTCTACAACGCGAGCTTTGATCCAAATTACTTGACCAACTTCAATTTTGAAGAGTCTTTCTTCAATCAAGTCTCTGATTACAATCACTCTGAAACTTCTAGACCGTACCGCACTGACAAATCGACTAGAGGATTGTAACTGGCTTGGGATTTGAAAAATAATAGCTCATAATACTTTGGAAGAAATAGTAGTCTTATAGAGAAGAGATATGAAAGTGAATTGGTGTTTGAAATGATCGAAATTCTTCTCTATTTATAGTTTTTCCAAAGAAGAATTCGGGCAGAATTTGGGCGGAACTCTATGAGAAAATCTCGTTAGGATCCGTAACTGTAGGGAGACCAAGTTCAAAAAGCAACATTCACTAACCAAACTCTGGCCAAATTCGGGCCGAACTCGGGCCAAATTCTGTTGGAGTTCTGTTAGAGTTTTTGCAAATCGGTTTTTGGGCATTTTGAAAAGTCAAACAGTTAGAAAGTAGTTTGGGCTTTTGTAAGTGGGCTTATTTTCAAAATGAAAGGATATTTTGAAAATGTTTCTTGGGTAGCCTATTTGTCAGTACGATGCAGTGTACATCATATTCCTAGACTCAATAAATATAAAAAATATATTGATGAAATAGGAAAACCAAGAGTCCTTTGATGATGCCTTTCTTTAAATATTTCAGCAGACTTGAAGATGCCTTTTTTACTTTACGGCGGTCGTCCAAAGATAAACATATCTGAAAATCTGAATATCTTTCATGGGCTTGGGGAACCCCCGATGCGAGGCCCCGAATAGGTCGTTAGGTGGTTCAGAAAATTTTTCTTGTATAACGCCGTCTTTGGACCGTCAATAATTCTCCATTGCATATGTCCTGGTTCGATCATGTTTGATCTTGCTTACATCATGTCTACAAATACATGTTAGGCAAATAAAACAATATGACTGATACAGAACATTAGGACAATGCTAAGTTAAAGTAGCAACATGATAGTGATTACATGAATATTAGTGATGTCATTATGTTAAACTCAATTGATTAGCCATATTCAAAAACATGATATAAACATTGGACTAACACACCCTTACCCTGTCGCCGTGCTGCCTACCTCTCCAGCAGCCACATGGAATCCCGACAACCATCGACATCAAGATTCTGATTCACAATCTTTTCCATGGCCTCCTTCCACCGCCACTCCTCCGTTTGAGGGCAACGTCCACGACCGATCGGTTCTGGTGAGTTACTCTTCTCTTTTTTGGAAGAAACAAAATTGGTCTCTCTCCTATGTGAAGAAGAGTCTAGGTGGGTTAGAGAATGGGTAGGCCGACCTGCTAAGAACTTTAGATCAGAATTGATTTTTGGCTTTGGGCTAATAGATGTTATAAAACTAATTTAAATATATTAGGCTAATTATTATTGGGCTAGATAAGTTTTCATGAAATATTTTCCAAGATTATATTGTAATTTTGTGCTAAGCTAGTAACTGCTTGGGCCAAGGAAGAATAATGGATGTATATTATTTAGTATAATAATGTAGAAGCATAAAAAATACAAGACTATGTATCCCACTTGAAGAAGACAAAAGAAGCTATGCGCCCACATAACCAAAGGGGGCTATGCACCCACAGAACCAAAGGAAGGCTATGCGCCTACATGATCGAAGATGGGCTATGCTTCCATATGAGAGAAGAGGGGCTATGCGCCCACATTGTTTTCATGCAGATCAAACATGCACCCAAGTGTGGGCGCATAAACTTACTCCCATACTATGCGCCCAAGGCAGTAGATCTCTACGACTCAGTCAACATCCACGATTAGTCGTGCACCGAAGCATGCGGCCACATCAGTCTCCACGAGCAATCGTGTACCGAATTATGCAGCCAGTCAATCCCACGATCTGTTGCCCAAATAATTACATCGTGTTTTTGAATATGGATAATCAGTTAAGTTTAACATAGTAATGTCACTAATATTCATATACTCACTATCATGTTGCTACTTAAACTTAGCATTGTCCTAATTGTCCTATATTATATTGCTATGCTTGTATCGTACTGTAACATATTTTGCTGGCATAACATGTATTTGTAGATATGCAATAAGCATGATCAAACATGATCAAACTAGGACATAGGCAATAAAGAATTCAAGATGGACCAAAGACGACGTCAAACAAAGAGATTTCTCCGAACCGCCTAGCGACCTATCTGGGGCCTCGCATCGGGGGTTCCACTGCCCGGTCAGCGGACAGGGGTCGAGGGGGCAGCGCCCCCCATCGGGGGTTAGGGGGTTAAGCCCTCGAAAGGTATTCAGATTTCTAGATCTATTTATCTTTGGACGACTGCTGTCAAGGAAAAAGACGTCTTTAGATCTACTCAAATATCAGAAGAAAGGCGTCATCAAAGGGCTCTTGGTTTTTCTACTTGTTCCAAGTCTGTAATCTTCATTTTATTGAGTCTAGGAGAATGTGTATGTTGAGTCGCACTGAGTCATCTTAACCCCTAGACATATCTCTCTAAGCTCTACCATTCAAACAAACCAATTCCTGAACCAAGCCCAAGCTCCACAAAGCCCAAAAGCCTAATGGACCAATTCTGTCTTCTGGAGACAGAGTTCGGACCGAACTCTGTCCCCTGATTTCCAGGAACTGATTTTCAGGGTTACCAATTGCTAGCTGGTACAACGACCATATTTTTGAATTTTGAGGACAGAATTCTGGCTGCATTATGCCTTCCAGACTAGTATATATAGGCATGATTTCAACCATTTTCAATCATCTCTTCATCACCTTTCTATCTCTCACTCGCAATTATATAAGCCTTATACTACCTAAGCCTTACTCTTCCAATCTACTAGCCACAAAACTTTCTAAACCCCAAGGTGCTCAAGTGCGATTCAGCTAGAAGTTTTTGTGCAAGAGTTGAAAAGAAAAGTCACTTGGACAATACTAAGTTTCGCCACCTGCGAATCTGTAAGAAGTTGACGTGCTCTTCTGAAGAAAAGGCACGGGGTGTAACTACTATTTCACAAATAGTAGATTTAATCCTGAGCTTGAGTTCTCAGGCCTGGACTAGTCCTCCACAAGAGAAACCAGGTTAAAACTGCTATGTTTGCGCATGCTCTTCTTGATCTTTATTTACTTCTGCATTTCTCTCTGTTTTATTTACTATCTTGATAGTTGTTTGTGGAGGTGATATAGAGTTAACTTTTTATTTGGTGATTATCGACACAAACTCTATTCACCCCCCTCTAGAGTTGCCTACACGTTATTTCACGATCAACCTACGATCATACAGCCTTCATGCGCCTATTCCTTATGCGCCCAAAGGAAGTCTATGTGCCCACATGGAAAATCAGTATATTTTTCCCTGTTGGCGCATAATAGTCGTTTCAGTACAAAATGACTATAAATAGGGGTCTCATGCCTCTTTAAAAGGACAGAACGGAGAGCATTTCAAGAGACAAATTGCTGTCCTTCTTGCTAGTGAGCCGAGAGTTAGCAATTTTCTTAGGTTTTCTTCCACTTTTGTAATCGGAGTGTCAACGGAGTAAATGAGCAACTGCCGCTCGATCTTCATCGTCCCGTTCCCCAGAATTCTTTTTGTATTTGGGGATCCTCAGTACATGATCTCTCAAGTGTACTCAATTTGTGGTGCCTTGCGCCAATAAGAAAAGACAACATTTCTTTTTCTTTTTTGTGTGTGTTCACAAAAATGACGACTCTGCTGGAGATTACCTTTTCCTCTGACGAAAAGGTGGTGACGCAATCCGATACCGATAAAGTGGAGAGCACTCAGAAGATGTTGATCGAAAAGTTCGATCAGCAGGCGTTCGAAGAGATGCTCTTGAGGGATGGCTCTACTCCCTCGAAATCAGTAAAGCGAAATAAGTCTCGCATGACTTGGCTTCCGAAGGCTCGCGGTGCATATCCTGCCAGTGTCGTAGAAGATATACAACCGAAGAACTCTGTTACGTGGGCGCATTGGCCTTCCACGTGGGCACATGGAGCTCCCCTGTGTGCGCATAGGTCTGCCATAAAGGTTCCTGATACGAAGAAGGCGCATATTGTTTCGGGCTCCACTAGCCCAGCGACTTCCCTCTTTTGCAATCAACAACAGAGTGTTCAACACTCGAGACTTGGCAATGGAAAACACTATGATGCCAAGAATCGAAGTATTCAATGCTCTGGACAAACTCAGCGAGGCTCCAAACAAAGAAGACAAAATTGGAAGAAAATATCACTCTTTTTTAAAGCATGCGCCCAGAACTATGAGTCCAAGGTTGTATGTAGGTGCATAACTCCGGCCAGAGGACTTCTGTCTTCAACAGGTTATGCGTCCAGGGCCATGCGCCCAAAGTTATGTGCTCAGGCTCTGATGACCCAAAGCTATGCGCCCACAGCTAGGTTCTTAAACTATGCGCCCAGTCTCTGGTGATCCATTCTATGCGCCGACATCCAAGAGTGCCAGACATGCTTCTATGACTTCAGGGAACCAAGCGCCTAAGGGCATGTTCCAGGGTCTATGCGTCCACAGCAAAATGACAGACCCCATCGCATATAGAACGGGGCTGTCTTCAAGGTCATCACAGAATTTAGGTGTGGGAGTTGCCTGTAATGTTCCTATTTTGAAATATGTATATGACCGTATTATTGTATTACGAGGATTTTAAAATTTGGTATTGTTAAATTTTATTATTAAATTATTGGAGGTGAATTTTTCCTATTATTAATGATTATTATTAATTTTCTTGTTCCAATTATACCCTCCCAAAATATCTAACCTAACTCCCTCTCTCCTCCCTCACATTTCCCACTCTCACACTCTTCCTCTCTCCTCCCTCTCTGTCTGCAGGAGAACACCCCCTCCCCCAATTCCTTTCTCTCTCTCTCAGCTCATCATCCCTCTCCCTCAACTCTCTCTCTCTCTCTCCCCTTCTCTCGAGCTCCCCTCACCCCCCCTCTCGGCCTCCTCCCATGGTTGCGGTCGCCCACCACTGTAGCCGCCGCCACTACTTCAGCCACTACCGCCATGGCGACCACCCCCATCGTCGCCGTCGCCTCCCTCGCCACCATCGCCCCCGTCTCCAGCCCTCACCACCGCCGCCATCACCCTCCAGCACCGCCACCGCCACTGCCATCAGTCACCTCCACCACCATCTCCATGGCCGGTCACCGCCACCCCCTCGCCGTGGCTGCTCCCTTCGACCGCCAGCACCACCGTCATCATCTCCGCCACCACTTCCTGCCGCCACCATCATCATCGTCGCCATCTCCATCCTCCCTCCGCCGCCGCGAGCCCCCTGCCGCCGCCGTCGACCCCAGCTCCGACGTCGGTAAGCCTCTCCTCCGACCTCCCCACTCCTTCTGTCTTCTCCTCCGCCCGGAGCTGCCGCGACCTGGCCGAGCTCCGAGCTCCTCCGCCCCTCTCTGTGTACTCCTCCGCCTTTTCCCCCCTTTTTCCTTTCCTGGCGACCATCATTGCCGTCGAGCCTCGCTGGCCGTGCCAGCCTCGAGTGGCAGGTCGCCCTTGGGCCCCGTGCTACTCGAGCAGTATGCAGCCTTGGGAGTCGCGCTCTCCTCGGGCCGCGCGCACGCTTGACTTGCGTGTTCCCTCGTTTCTCGTGCTTCTCGGGATGTGTGCCTCGATTTGTGTGCTATCCCATTTTTCGTGCACCTCGATCCACGTGCTGCCTTGGACAGCGGGACGCCTCGAGCCCCGTGCTGCCTCGGGCAACATGCTACCTCGGTTGGTACGTTATTTCGATCCTCGTGTCTCGGCCTTTGTGCCTTTCTCGTGACCCGTGCCACCTTGATTTACGTGCATGCACCGATTTGTGTGCCGTATCGCTTTACATGTCACATTGTATCTTGTGTTGCCTCGGTTTGCGTGCACGCACCGATTTGCGTGCCGCCTCAGTTGTGTGCCGTATTGGACTCTGCACCTTTTTGATTTGCGTACACACATCGATTTGTGTGCCGCATCGATTTACGTGCTCCTTGGACCTTGGTTCGTCTCGATTTACGTGCACGTTTATGTTTCTTATTCGTCTCGATATTCGAGTCATCTTGATTCTCGTGCGCATCTCGATATACGTGCGCGTCTAGATTTACGTGCCCGTATCGGTCTGTGTGTCTCGATTTCCGTGCCAGATCCCTGCGCTGCTTGCGGGACCCGTACGGTATAGTCTCGTGCCATTCTAAGTGATTTTGTTATTATTTTATTATTTAATTCTAATGATTGTTTATTGTGTGTTCTGAGGATCTCGATTGGCGTGCTAGCTTGGATTGCGACTGCCGAAGACTTGCTTACCTAGCCGAGCCCTCTAGGCAAGTATCCCTTGCTCATCGACGGCTCTTGCCCTCTCTCCTGGATTTTATTTCATTTAATTAATTTGTACTTGTAAATTTTATAACCATGATTAGTGTAGCCTAGTAGTAGATCCGCCATGATGATAACTTAGGATAGCTTGGTCCGATACCGGGATAGACCGTATCGGACAACTCGGATGGGTCATCCACACCTCCGAGGACACGAGCACGACTCACATGTATGGATTGTCCCTGTATTCTCCTTGTCCGACTCGCGGTCGGGTAACGGCTTGGCGAACTATTCTTGTGGCTGTGATTGCGCTTGGGTTAGAATTACGAGCATGTGCTGTGATGCGCCCTGCGAGGTGGTTATTTTATTATTATGCATGTTGGCTTGGCGCCCAGTACGCATTGTAGCGCTGCTGGAGGCCGAGACTTAGTGGTCTCGGGTTCGATTGATTTTCCAGTACGCATCGTAGTGCTGCTGGAGGCCGAGACTTAGTATTCTCGACTGTCGACTTATTTCCAGTACGCATCATAGTGCTGCTGGTAGCTGAGACTTAGTGTTCTCAGCCTGCAATTCTGCGATTCTGCGATTCTGCGGCGGGTTGCGCCGAGTGCTTTTAGCCCCAATTTGCTGGGAGCTCCCGTCCAGAATACAGAGGAGACTCTGCCGAATTCTTCCAAAATTCCCGATCGGGAATTTGGTTCGAAGGATTGGGCAGAACCATTCCTTTGGTTTGCTGGACTGGGCTTGTGCCTGTTCACCTTGGTATAGTATACCTGATCCTATTGCCTGCCAGGTAGACTCCAGACTAGATCAGTCGCCTAGCTCTTGATCTGTCTTGTCCGTCGGATAACGTAAGGAGAGCGGTCCCACTCGGGAGACAGTCTGTAACCCTGGTCCTTGTTTGGTTTAAGGGTTGTAGATTTTCTCCAGAGCGGTCCATATAATCCTTGCCACTTCCGGCGGCATTTATTACCGGACTCTTGTCCCCTGACCCTTCATCTTAGGGGTTGTCCTAGTCTGTCAGATAGAGCTGACAGCTGTCCTATGTATTGGGAGTTGTGACTTGTGGATATGACTGAGGATCGAGTATTATGGAGAGTACGATCTCGGGATATTAACTTGGTGGATCTATGTGGATTCTTAGATTTTGGTGATTTCAAATATTTTGTGGAACGAGGAGAATATCGAGGGTATTATTATATGATTTTTTTACTCGACTTCCCAACGCTCTAAAACCTGGTACCTTTGTGTATTCCGGTAGTTAGGGAACCTGGTTTGATTGCTGTGTCTTGGTAGTTGAGGGGCTTGTTTTCTAGTGGCTTGTGATCATTGACTTGGAGGATTCTTGTGAGTCAGAGGGCCTAGCATTGTTAGGGGAAATGAGCTTAGTATTTGGTGGTTGTCCTTATTGACGTGATATTCACTCCATCATGGATGGGAGACTCTTGCTAGATTGATCTGGTGGATGGACCGACTTGATGATTTGAGCTGTAGGTTCCCATGTGTACTTGACAGACTATTATAGTGGAGATTTTGATCTTGTACCCGACTTGATGTCCATGTCACAAAATGGGTATGTGACTTCTTGTGACTGATAGGTTTGACCTTGTTCCTGGTATTACACGATGACCTGGACCTGTCTTGATTCTTGATAGTAGCCCGTAGAGGTGCACTCCTGACTAGCACTTTGGACTTGACAGTAAACCTGGCATGTATACTCTTGATTCTTGATAGTGGCCCGTGGTGGCGCACTCCTGACTAGTACTCTTGACATGACATGTTTACTCTTGACCGCTGTTGCGACAGCCAGTCCTGACTTGCTAGGCATGACCCCGTCTTGACACCATGGTTGATTTCTCTTGATTGTGCTTGTATAAGCCACCAGTCCAGTCTTGTCTTGCATCATGTCTAGGACATGGATCCCTGAGTACCACGGTCAGGGATCCATAATGAAAATGACTTGGCTAATAACTAGATTAATTATGTAGTTCATGGGGACTTTCCAGTGACCTGTTGCTTGTCTGGCCCCGGCCCTATGTATCTATATATATACTAGGGATTTGTTGCTATCCGTCGAGATGAGCGCATTTCCAGCCCTCCGTCGAGTGTGGCACTTCTTTAGGACACATGTATCTTACTGCAGTGTGCCTGCTATATCTATCTTTTTCTTTTGTTGGGGCCATTCGGGTAGTAGCAAGCAGGAGCTGGACTTTGAAGTCTCATTGCATCTTGTTAGTAATTAGGCCTATGATAACCCTAGTTAGCTAATAATAGCAAGCCGCAGGCATTGTGTGGCCGCTTGTCCTTCTGTGTTGTTTGGCTTGTTGCCTGCTAGCCAGCTGATATTGATTTCCAGCTGGCAATACAGGTGTTAGTGGATGCTAGGGAGATTGTGATTGTGTTAGCTTCACTATACTTGTGGATTGTTATCGTGCGTTGGTACCGCACGATCCCTTACCTTTATTTACTATTTTTAGATATTATTCTTGTCATATTTTATCCTGCTGGTTTTCTTCGCCCGTCCTTGAGCCTTCCTTTCTGGTACTTACTGCGGTTGGCCTGACCAACCCTGGATTGTTCCCAGATTATCTGAGACCCACCCGGTGGATCTTCCAGACTTGACTTGGAGGGTGTGCTTCAGTTCCAGACCATGCTAGGAACTGTGGGAAGGTATACTTGTCTACACTATTATCCCGTACTGTAGATTCCTGATTTTCATATGAGTATTTCCTGTTTTCATATGATTACCTCTCTTGATATTGTTTCGTTGTGATTTACCTGTGGATATGAGATCGGATTTAGGCCATAGATTGATTGCATGCTAGGATACCCAACCAGACTGGACAGCCGTTATCACCGTATAGCGTATTCGTACCTTATACGGTGTAGCTGGCTTACGTCCACCCCCGTATTCCGGTACTGGAGCGTGACATGGTTTTAGTGGTAGCCCATACAGGTCTCGTTTTGAGATTTTGTTGGGTATCACATGATTATTGATCTCAGTCCACTATTCCTTGGTATTTCCACTTGTTACACTTGTCCTTCGCTTTCTTGAACCTGTGAACTGGTCCTCATCTCTACTTGGACCTATCTTGCTTGGCCATGTCTTATTCGTGTTATCTATCTCTGATCCTTGTTTGATAGATATGATCCTATAGTTGGTCATGTCGATCACCTTATTTGATGAGATCTTATCTCCATCATTGGGTTACATGATTATTTATCTTGGGTTCTGTACTCTCTACCGGTGTTTCGCCTTGTTTGATTTTCTGTTATCCATTTCGTGCGTTGACTTCGTGTTGACTTAGTATCCTTATTGCCTTCTTCGAGCGTTGGCTTGATCGCTGCAGCATGAAGATTTCATCAGGACTCTGAGATTGGATATTTTGACATTTGTTGAGCATGCAGTGGATTTTCTTGTATCATTTCAGCTCCTTTGATTCTGGACAGTTCCACAATCATGATTATTTCTTTCAGATTATATTTTGATTATAGATGTATTTTCTATATATCATGTTTTGACATGGATTTTGGTTTTGATGCATTTCCTAGGAATTTATCCGGGTTGTTGAATGTGTTTTTGGATGGATATTGCGATTTGACATGGATTATGAGTTATTATTTTGTAGAATTATCATGTTATATTGGTTAGATATTTTATGATTTTAGTGACTTGGACATTTGAGTTGTAGATTTGATTTATTTTGGGTATTTGTCAAGAGTAACTGGATGACCCTAGTATACCTTGATGGCGTGGTAACGAAAGTTGCAGCCGCTCGATTATAGTGTCATGGTGAATCTTTTGCAGCCATTCCAGATGGCATGGCAGAGAATGACCATGGCACACATTTTTCGAATATTAGGAAACTACGGTCATCGGTTCGAGACAGATATCCTGTATTTTACGATTTTATGCGGATTCTTATGCAGTTGGGATTTTACGTTTTTGGACATTATTTTCGATATTTTGTACTTGTTTTGATCTATGGGGCTATTTCGTGCATCCGAGATTTTTTGATTTTCGAGATTCTTTCGATGTTTTGGATTTACCTTGCGAGTTGATTTATTTAGCTAGACCTTGTTCTCCTTGATGTTTTCATATTGAGATTTTGTGCATTTCTTGTTATATTACTTGATTTCTGTAAGGTAGGTAGAGTTTTCATGGCAGATATATATGTACTAGTTTTGAAAACCCTACTTCTATAATTTTGAAATTTCGAGGACAAAATTTTTGTAAGGTGGGTAGGATGTAATATTCCTATTTTGAAATACGTATATGACCGTATTATTGTATTACGAGGATTTTAAAATTTGGTATTGTTAAAATTTTATTATTAAATTATTGGAGGTGAATTTTTCTTATTATTATTAATGATTATTATTAATTTTCTTGTTCCAATTATACCCTCCCAAAATATCTAACCTAACTCCCTCTCTCCTCCCTCACATTTCCTACTCTCACACTCTTCCTCTCTCCTCCCTCTCTGTCGGCAGGAGAACACCCCCCCCAATTCCTTTCTCTCTCTCTCAGCTCATCATCCCTCTCCCTCAACTCTCTCTCTCTCTCCCCTTCTCTCGAGCTCCCCTCACCCCCCCTCTCGGCCTCCTCCCATGGTTGCGGTCGCCCACCACTATAGCCGCCGCCACTACTTCAGCCACCACTGCCATGGCGACCACCCCCATCGTCGCCGTCGCCTCCCTCGCCACCATCGCCCCCGTCTCCAGCCCTCACCACCGCCGCCATCACCCTCCAGCACCGCCACTGCCATCAGTCACCTCCACCACCACTGCTTCCCTCCACCACCATCTCCATGGCCGGTCACCGCCACCCCCTCGCCGTGGCTGCTCCCTTCGGCCGCCAGCACCACCGTCATCATCTCCGCCACCACTTCCTGCCGCCACCATCATCATCGTCGCCATCTCCATCCTCCCTCCGCCGCCGCGAGCCCCCTGCCGCCGCCGTCGACCCCAGCTCCGACGCCGGTAAGCCTCTCCTCCGGCCTCCCCTCTCCTTCTGTCTTCTCCTCCGCCCGGAGCTGCCGCGACCTGGCCGAGCTCCGAGCTCCTCCGCCCCTCTCTGTGTACTCCTCCGCCTTTCCCCCCCTTTTTCCTTTCCTGGCGACCATCATCGTCGTCGAGCCTCGCTGGCCGCGCCAGCCTCGAGTGGCGGGTCGCCCTTGGGCCCCGCGCTACTCGAGCAGTGTGCAGTCTTGGGAGTCGCGCTCTCCTCGGGCCGCGCGCACGCTTGACTTACGTGTTCCCTCGTTTCTTGTGCTTCTCGGGATGTGTGCCTCGATTTGTGTGCTATCCCATTTTTTGTGCACCTCGATCCACGCGCTGCCTTAGGCAGCGGGACGCCTCGAGCCCCGCGCTGCCTCAGGCAACATGCTACCTTGGTTGGTACGTTGTTTCGATCCTCGTGTCTCGGCCTTTGTGCCTTCCTCGTGACCCGTACTGCCTCGATTTACGTGTATGCACCGATTTGCGTGCCGTATCGCTTTGCGTGTCACATTCTATCTTGTGTTGCCTCGGTTTGCGTGCACGTACCGATTTGCGTGCCGCCTCGGTTGTGTGCCGTATTGGACTCTGCACCTTTTCGATTTACGTGCACACATCGATTTGTGTGCCGCATCGATTTACGTGCTCCTTGGACCTTGGTTCGTCTCGATTTACGTGCACGTTTATGTTTCTCGTTCGTCTCGATATTCGAGTCATCTCGATTCTCGTACACGTCTCGATATACGTGCGTATCTCGATTTGCGTGCCCGTATCGGTCCGCGTGCCTCGGTTTCTGTGCCAGATCCCTGCGCTGCTTGCGGGACCCGTACGGTATAGCCTCGTGCCATTCTAAGTGATTTTGTCATTATTTTATTATTTAATTCTAATGATTGTTTATTGTGTGTTCTGAGGATCTCGATTGGCATGCTAGCTTGGATTGCGACTGCCGAAGACTTGCTTACCTAGCCGAGCCCTCTAGGCAAGTATCCCTTGCTCATCGACGGCTCTTGCCCTCTCTCCTGGATTTTATTTCATTTAATTAATTTGTACTTGTAAATTTTATAACCATGATTAGTGTAGCCTAGTAGTAGATCTGCCATGATGATAACTTAGGATAGCTTGGTCCGATACCAGTATAGACCGTATCGGACAACTCGGATGGATCATCCACACCTCCGAGGACACGAGCACGACTCACATGTATGGATTGTCCTTGTATGCCCCGTGTCCGACTCGCGGTCGGATAACGGCTTGGCGAACTATTCTTGTGGCTGTGATTGCGCTTGGGTTAGAATTACGAGCATGTGCTGTGATGCGCCCTGCGAGGTGGTTATTTTATTATTATGTATGTTGGCTTGGCGCCCAGTACGCATTGTAGCGCTGCTGGAGGCCGGGACTTAGTGGTCTCGGGTTCGATTGATTTTCCAGTACGCATCGTAGTGCTGCTGGAGGCCGAGACTTAGTGTTCTCGGCTATCGACTTGTTCCCAGTATGCATCATAGTGCTGCTGGTAGCTGAGACTTAGTGTTCTCAGCCTGCGATTCTGCAATTTTGCAGCGGGTTGCGCCGAGTGGTTTTAGTCCCAATTCGCTGGGAGCTCCTGTCCAGAATACAGAGGAGACTCTGTCGGATTCTTCCAAAATTCCCGATAGGGAATTTGGTTCGAAGGATTGGGCAGAACCATTCCTTTGGTTCGCTGGACTGGGCTCGTGCCTGTTCAACTTGGTATAGTATACCTGATCCCATTGCCTGCCAGGTAGACTCCAGACTAGATCAGTCGCCTAGCTCCTGATCTGTCTTGTCCGTCGGATAACGTAAGGAGAGCGGTCCCACTCGGGAGACGGTCTGCAACCCTGGTCCTTGTTTGGTTTAAGGGTTGTGGATTTGCTCCAGAGCGGTCCATGTAATCCTTGCCACTTCCGGCGGCATTTATTACCGGACTCTTGTCCCGTGACCCTTCATCTTAGGGGTTGTCCTAGTCTGTCAGATAGAGCTGACAGCTGTCCTATGTATTGGGAGTTGTGACTTGTGGATATGACTGAGGATCGAGTATTATGGAGAGTACGATCTCGGGATATTGACTTGGTGGATCTATGTGGATTCTTGGATTTTGGTGATTTTGAATATTTTGTGGAACGAGGAGAATATCGAGGGTATTATTATATGATTTTTTTACTCGACTTCCCAACGCCCTAAAACCTGGTACCTTTGTGTATTCCGGTAGTTGGGGAACCTGGTTTGATTGCTGTGTCTTGGTAGTTGAGGGGCTTATTTTCTAGTGGCTTGTGATCATTGACTTGGAGGATTCTTGTGAGTCAGAGGGCCTAGCATTGTTAGGGGAAATGAGCTTGGTATTTGGTGTTTGTCCTTATTGACGTGATATTCACTCCATCATGGATGGGAGACTCTTGCTAGATTGATCTGGTGGATGGACCGACTTGATGATTTGAGCTGTAGGTTCCCATGTGTACTTGACAGACTATTATAGTAGAGATTTTGATCTTGTACCCGACTTGATGTCCATGTCACGAATTGGGCATGTGACTCTTGTGACTGATAGGTTTGACCTTGTTCCTGGTATTACACGATGACCTGGACCTGTCTTGATTCTTGATAGTGGCCCGTAGAGGTGCACTCCTGACTAGCACTTTGGACTTGACAGTAAACCTGGCATGTATACTCTTGATTCTTGATAGTGGCCCGTGGTGGCGCACTCCTGACTAGTACTCTTGACATGACATGTTTAATCTTGACCCCTGTTGCGACAGCCAGTCCTGACTTGCTAGGCATGACCCCGTCTTGACACCATGGTTGATTTCTCTTGATTGTGCTTGTATAAGCCACCAGTCCAGTCTTGTCTTGCATCATGTCTAGGACATGGATCCCTGAGTACCACGGTCAGGGATCCATAATGAAAATGACTTGGCTAATAACTAGATTAATCATGTAGTTCATGGGGACTTCCCAGTGACCTGTTGCTTGTCTGGCCCCGGCCCTATGTATCTATATATATACTAGGGATTTGTTGCTATCCGTCGAGATGAGCACATTCCCAGCCCTCCGTCGAGTGTGGCACTTCTTTAGGGCACATGTATCTTACTGCAGTATGCCTGCTATATCTATCTTTTTCTTTTGCTGGGGCCATTCGGGTAGTAGCAAGCAGGAGCTGGACTTTGAAGTCTCATTGCATCTTGTTAGTAATTAGGCCTGTGATAACCCTAGTTAGCTAATAATAGCAAGCCGCAGGCATTGTGTGGCCGCTTGTCCTTCTGTGTTGTTTGGCTTGTTGCCTGCTAGCCAGCTGATATTGATTTCCAGCTGGCAATGCAGGTGTTAGTGGATGCTAGGGAGATTGTGATTGTGTTAGCTTCACTATACTTGTGGATTGTTATCGTACGTTGGTACCGCACGATCCCTTACCTTTATTTACTGTTTTTAGATGTTATTCTTGTCATATTTTATCCTGCTGGTTTTCTTTGCCCGTCCTTGAGCCTTCCTTTCTGGTACTTGCTGCGGTTGGCCTGACCAACCCTGGATTGTTCCCAGATTGTCTGAGACCGACCCGGTGGATCTTCCAGACTTGACTTGGAGGGTGTGCTTCAGTTCCAGACCATGCTAGGAACTGTGGGAAGGTATACTTGTCTACACTATTATCCCGTACTGTAGATTCCTAATTTTCATATGAGTATTTCTTGTTTTCATATGATTACCTCTCTTGATATTGTTTCGTTGTGATTTACCTGTGGATATGAGATCGGATTTAGGCCATAGATTGATTGCATGCTAGGATACCCAACCAGACTGGACAGCCGTCATCACCGTATAGCGTATTCGTACCTTATACGGTGTAGCTGGCCTACGTCCGCCCCCGTATTCCGGTACTGGGGCGTGACATTGCCCCTGCACGTGAACTAAGTCAAATGTGCCAACTTCTCTTACAAACCCATATGCAAAGCTCGGTGATGCATGTGACATGGGTTTTAAGATAAAACTCCCTTCCGTCGATTTACACGACATGATAAATCATAAGCGTAAAGCGAGGGAGGATACTGCAATTCATGGCGTACATCCGTGCACTAGTATTGTCATCAACTGTTGCTACTCCAAAGCAACGAAGGTGCCTCCGAGGCAGTCCGTGTTTTGACGACTGCAGCACTCTAATGATGAAATGCCGCTATATGTTTCATCTAATATGGATTCATGGGGTCCTCCTTACGGGTGCTCCAATCAAAGAAGGTGGACCACTAACCTAACTTTTTTCTCAGTTCTGTGAACAGAAGAAGAAGAAGAAGTCTGCCAACAAACAGCCATCAAGCTGTTACATCTGAAGGAGTCTATATGGGTACTCGGTCAAGGACGAGATTCTGTATAGATGACGAGGACTCCCAAGCTGGGGGTGATGATCCTTCAGCTAGGGCTAGTATTTCCTCAAAATCTGAAGCAGACGACCTTTACACCGGGGGTAGCCTTCCAGATGATGAGAATCTATTTGATTTCGATGGTGACTGTCTACCTCCCCTGCCTGAAGACGAGGGTCTTATCAACTCAAAAACAGACAGTATCAGCACCAGTTGTACTGTCTCCTCTATTTATAATCGCATTTTATCTGCGTACATGGAGGATGGAGAGAGACCTGAAGAAGCCAGTGATCAGACCAACAAACGGCTAGAGAGTCTTGAAACGACATTTGCCAATATCACTGATATGCTTACCAGTATCATGGCAGTCTAAACTGCTGGGTTTGTTCCTCCACCTTTGTCACGACCCGCACCCGCTTTTCGGATACGAGGCGTGTCCAAGCCAGTCTACGCCACAGAGTCGGTGGTAGAACGCTGTCAAGCCCGCAAGAAATAAATGCTCAAATATCACATTTGTTGCTCATTCATATTTCTAATTTATTACAACAACATTTATATTTAAAGGAAAATACAAGTTTTATATTTAATGAAAAATTACAACTGCTATCTATTTCTAGGTCGACCTCAGCATACCCAAGTCTTCCCAGTGCTAAGAGTGATCGCGGCTAAACCTGAAAAATGATGGTTTCCAGTTAGGAATAGAACAAGTACACAAACCGACGACAATGCAAAATACAATAGAATTAACAAGACATGAAAATAGCATATGAGAAATAAAAACTGGAAGATAACTGATGTCATAGCACGATAGAGAAGTAAACAAGGAAAAACTAATAAAAGACATCTATCTAGGTGGTGTAAAATATCCGTTTTGACATGTGGACGGCTAGGAGGTAAATCAGGCACACTGCACGTGTCGTGCGCAGCGGCTAGCATTCACGAGAGACAATGGGATAGTTCTGGGTAGTCCACATGTTTACTAAGATATTTCCCCTCCCGACTACTCCGTGTGACGAGCGTGTCAACAAGCAGCAAGATATATGTATAGACATGAAATGAAAAGACTACTATGAATCGGAAAGCAATCAGAAAGTGCACTTGCCTGAGGTCCTTAGCTGGAGAAACCAATATTAATATACCACTCAATGAGCCACAATCAGTCAACACATGTAGAAGTCTTCGAATGCTGAAATAAACAGTACCAACATTCTCAGAATAGTCAAATTAGCTAGGATTGCCTGTCCTTAAGTCCAATTCTAGACACAGGGGCAAAACGGCAATTTCAGGTAAAAATGGTGACCGCCGTTGGACCCGCTTTGCACTGAAAAGCGTGCCAGAGTCAACGGTCTCTAAAGTCATCAAATTACATGTCTATGGATCCAGTTTTTCGATGCGAACCCAACCGTATGTCCAGAGTTGGATTCCGGCGGGCCGTGCACAAAATCGCCCGTTGAGTGGGACGTGGGGCCCGCAAAACGACGTACGATTCAACTGTCTCAGAATCGGACCAAACTTGGCATACAGGACCAGAAAAATGATACGGTCCTGCTGGGGCAAGTTTCATCTCGATCTGACGAGGTGCACAAAGTAATTGAGAAATTTGTAAAGTGCACGATACGGTAAATTTTGACGGATACGCATCAAATTCGTCGCGCACACGCAACCAATTTGAATTTCGTCAAAGCCCACACGACCACGAAGCTGTTACGCAGCTTTTGATGCTTTCGGTTCGCGACCACGTCGCCCGGAATGGCGGGACGCAGGTCGTGTGGAACAATTTTCTAGTTTTTAAAACAGGTTTTCGGGAAACTTTGGGATTGGATTTCTCGACACGTAGTCGATGGAATTAAATTCCGTAAAAAGGGATTCGATGCCCTATAGGTTGTCTAAGGCTGTCTTCAAGCAAAATTTCTAATCTAGTATTATATTGATCGGAAATGATATCCAAACATGGATGGTTGGACTGCTATAAACTCTGTTTTGGAACAGATTTGTGTCAATCTTTGGGCTCGGTTCGTGACGCGTGTCGTAGAACATAAATCGAACTAATACGATCGAAATGAAGGTGGTTACGTTAGATGCATACCGGAGAAAATGGCTCGATTATTAGTCGAGCGTGCGCGAAGAAAACGTACAGCAAAATTGCCTCGGCGGACTGCATTTACTGCTGTCGTCTTTCCTGTTTCGTGCGGCCGACCGCCACCCCGAAGGAGGCGCGCAGGCGGCGCATGCGCGCACGTGCGGGGGTTGGGGGCGCGCGCAGGTTGGTGGCGCTGTCACGGTGAGTTGGGCTAGGGTTTCGCTCGTTCGAGCTCTCCCTCTAGGTTATTTATCTGTGTATACGCTTCCGGGTTCACGGGGGAGAAACTTATGCTCGGGTCTGGGCATTTACTTGGGCTGGGGTCGAAATAGCTGATGTGGGGGAAATATTTCGGTTTAGCTTGTTAAGGGCTAGGTTCGAGCTCTCCCTCTCGGTTATTTATCTGAGTGGTAGGGCCTGGCTTTACTGCCACTGCCTCTCATTCCTTTTTCATATTCTATTTCTTATTCTTATTTTCTATTTTCTAATACATATTTATATTTATATATATATATATATACATATAACCACATAAATACGCAAGTATATGTATACGTACATATATACCCGCATATACATATATATAATATATGTATAAATACACATATACATATATATATATATATATATATATATATATTTTTTTTTGTATATACATATACATATATATATATATATATATATATATATATATATATATTATATATATATATATATATATATATATATATATATATATATATATATACCTATATATATTTTATATATATATATATATATATTATATATATATATATATATATATATATATATATATATATATATATATATATATATATATATATATATATATATATATATACATGCACAATACCTATATATATTTTATATATATATATATATATTTTTTTTTTTTTTTTACCTATATATATATATATATATATAATATATATATATATATATATATATATATATATATATATACCTATATATATTTTATATATATATATATATATAGATATATATATATATATATATAATATATATATATATATATATATATATTATTTATATATACATACCCTTATATATATCCATTTATTAACATATATATATATATATATATATATATATATATATATATATATATATATATATATATATATATATATAAAATATATATATATATATATATATATATATATATATATATATATATTTACTTATATAATAAATCTATCTTATACACACGCATATACGTATATATATATTTATACATAAATACACCTACACTCAATACATATATATATATATATATATATATATATATATATATATATATATATATATATATATATATAAATATATATATATATATATATATATATATATATATATATATATACACAAACACATACACATATATTATTCTTTTGATAAAGAATAAATTAATAATAACTAAAAATAATAACTAGTTTATAATTAATAACCACAATAGTAACATTTTATAACCTCAATAAAATAATAACGTAATTCAATAAGCCAATAATTAATTATTTAAAAATCGAAATCACTATTTAAATACAATGAATAATAATAAAATATTTCCATATTTCCGGGAAGGGAAGCTACAAATCTACCCACCTTAAAAATAATTTCGTCCTCGAAATTCTAATTCATAACTATTCTTAAAAATTCAAAAAGGAAGTCCACTATTACCTTAATCTCCGAAATTTTAATTCCTCAAAACATTTTATAGTTGTCTCTAGCTATTTTATAATTTCGAATACTTGGGGACTTCTATCCACCTTTGGTCACACTACTCCTCAAAACACGGTCACAAAAAAATCTTATAATCTTCTAACTAGTGGCTAATAACTCTTCCAAAAATATCTAGGACATATGGTATCTATAATCTGTCATATCCATCAAGCAACCCAAAATTTAACAAGCAACCAATTCACACTGGTAACCAAAATATATTGACAAATTCTAGTACGCATGACCATTCATCTTCTAAAATAGGCAGGACAGGAAGATAAGGGAGAATAATCAAGAGCAACTATGAAGTTTCAAAAGCGGTTGAGAGTTTTCCAATGATGCAGGTAGAAGGAAGTTTACGAACCATTGTCTTATTTGCTAGATTGGGTTACTCTAGTCCAGTCACTTGCTAAATTGAAGAAGTCCTCGTTTCTTGGAGGGTCCTACAATCCATGCAAAACGAAAATTTTGTTCCCAAAATTTCTAAACAAGGTTCCACAATAGAACAGAATTTGGGAAATCTGGGTTGTGGTCTTACTGGATTCTTTATTTGGACATCAGTTGTTGGTTGGATGAACATTGGGTTTCAATCTATATGGATTGGACAAGACCACAATGGTAAAACAATTTCTACTAGGTTAGGATACCCTATAATAGGTTTTCACCCAAGTGGTTGAGCTAATTGCTAGTCAGGTTGGTTAGCTAGGTCCCTAAAGCTCAAAATGTGCCTTCAGTGACTTTGTGTTTAAGGAGCACATAAGACCTCAATTGGGTGGCACACTAGTGGTATGTGCATAGTGTGCTTCGAGTAGATCACATCCATATATTGGGTCGAAGGAATTGAGTCAGGGCTGAGGTTCTAATGGGAGTCGAAAAGTATACCGGTACTATGGTAAGGGTTATAGCTAGTCCTCTTAACCTGAAAGTCGTAGCACAAAAATAGATTACAAGGGGACGGGTTTGTGTGGGACATGATATACCCAGATGAAGGTAGACTCGTCTAGATCTTGCATATAAAATTTGTGGGATGGTAACAACTGGCCTCGTGCTCCGAATATTAATGACACGGCCGGGGACACAAAAATGATATAAATGAAAAGTGGGAGTCCAAGGGCACTAGTCATCATCCTAATGGAAGTTATTCTAATCACTCGGTAATCCTGGTATACCCTAAAATTTTCAGAAGGCTTACAGTCTACCCACCTTAGAAGCTAGGCTATGGTTTTAGGAATAATGAGGTTAAAGCGTTCCCAAAATTTGAATACTGTACCTCTACTCTGGTCAATAAAGAACAAGGCACATCGTAACGGAATACGGTAGATATAGGTCAAGTCAATGGTCGTTCATCATTAAATAGAAAATGAGTACATGTGCAATGACACATGTTCGATAAAATAGAATGACCTACTCGTCCACAGTATACATGCGTTGTCGCCGGGGTAACCAACTCTAAGGCACATCATATGAAAAGATTCCTAACAACTGAGTCGTGAATTTCTATTGGGGTCAAACCTGCCAAACTATTGTCACAAGGGTCCTAGTTGAAGCAAACATCAAACAACTGATTAGAGGTTCACAACATTTGGTCTCTGGAGAATAGGTAGCCTCCTAGGTTGGTATTTGGTCAAGGGAAAAGATCCTAATCATTCTCGGACTCCAATGACTAGAAGATCATGATAGTAGGTTTTAGGGTCGCAGAGAGGAGAACGAATAACTCAAGGCAAAGTTCCCGTCACAGGGCTGGCCGATGGTAGCTACACTTGCGTATACAACTATCATAGCCATGGGAATACTCTGTATCCATCTATCAATTACGAGCTTTCGTCTTTCTAATCGGTGAAAGACAAAATAATAAGAGTTCAAGAGGGATGTCACTGAATACGATTACGTGATTCAAAGGCGAATGTATAATTTAAGAGGAATTGTCAAAGCAGTCGCGGATGAGAGCCTGGAGGCATCTACATCTCAATCCACGTAGGGTAATTAGATGAAGAGCGAACCAAGTGTATCATGGTTGATCAAACCGTAATACAATAATTCTGATTAGACAATATGTTAGCGGGCGTCCCCAATAAACATATGTCTTGAATCAAGCTCGATAAAGAGCAAGCTTGCAAAACTAGGCTGTAATAGCAGCATTGGTGAAGATTAGTCAAAATATAAGTAGGCGATAATTATGGAAAGGAGGAATAAGTAGTTTGAGTTTTGAGAAAATCAAAACCTTATCTGGCTTATATAGGCATCCTACTATCTTCTATCCATAAGGTCTTGGTCGACTAATGGGTTAAAGACTTCTAAATTCTATATTTTAAGTAAACCTATTAGTGTCAGTCAATTACCTGTCAATAGATCACAAGGACCACGAAATGCTAGGTTGGGAGGCATGCTACTCAACTTACAGAACTTACACTAGTATTGGTTTTGGATTTTAGGGCCATACAGGGCAGTCCCTGTCCTCTATAGCATCCTAAACTTATAATCACGTCTGAAATCATTTCACCGGGAATTATGACTCGCCTGTATACTCTGGCTGTGACAAACCCTTGGTTCCGTGATTCAATTGTGATAGGCTATCGGTACTATACCTTACATTGACACAAGGGTATCTTAAGATCTAAAGAGGTCAACTAGGACATAGTTTTAGCAATGATCCATAACCTACAATTCTTCGAAGGGATTTCAATTCTATGGGTTGTGCCTCGCCAGTGCGCTGTTGGCTGTAGTGAACCCACATTTTCCACTCTCAAATAATTGACGACAGTGCGCTGCTGTCTAAACTTTATCGGTTAACTAATATTCCTCTAACTATAACCATAAAATCCATGAGCTTCTAGAGATTCAAACAAGTTGACTAAAATAGAGCGTAGGTATTTGTCCTATCAGTCACTACATTTTAAAATAACAGACTTAACATGGAGAAAATAATTAAAGACGAAAGAAATACAAACATTCTAGTATCTATTTCATATGTATTTCTATGGTTGAGGGAAAATCTCAAATCAATCTACATCGAGATTCGCACACTAATTACAGAATCGAAAATTATAAACTAAATCCATACAGTAAAAGAGAATTTAAAACAGACAATTCTAACTTATGATATACGATTTACATCTAATACAGCAAAAGAAAATTTAAACAGTTTATTAAAATCGAAGTCTTAATTCTAGGTAAGCCTAACTAATCAAGCAAATAGTATAGCCGCATTGTGTCACATTGTCATATCAAAAGAGATAGTGTGCCTATAAAGATCTGGCAAGCAATCTAAATTTAACAATTCTATATCTAAATTGCATGGCCTATCTAATAATCTTAATTACCTAACGGTCAACTTGAACAAGGGACTCCTAGTCCTAGTTATTCTCCTAAATTATTTTAATCCTAATTGTGAATGAACATTTCCTGGTCGCAGGCTCGCAATAGTACGACTAACATACTATCACGAGTTTACAATCTTTTGTGAAATCTGACCTGTATGGGCCACCACAAAAACTTGTCACGACCCGTACCCGCTTTTCGGATACGAGGTGTGTCCAAGCCAGCCTACGTCGTATAGTCGACGGTAGAACGCTGTCAAGCCCGCAAGAAATAAATGCTCAAATATCACATTTGTTGCTCATTCACATTTCTAATTTATTACAACAGTTACAACATTTATATTTAAAAGAAAATACAAGTTTTATAATTAATAAAATATTACAACTGCTATCTATTTTTAGGTCGACCTCAGCATACCCAAGTCTTCCCAGTGCTAAGAGTGATCATGGCTAAACCTGAAAAATGATGGTTTCCAGTCAGGAATGGAACAAGTACACAAACTGACGGCAATGCAAAACACATTCGAATTAACAAGACATGAAAATAGCATATGAGAAATAAAAACTGGAAGATAACTGATGTCATAGCACGATAGAGAGGTAAACAAGGAAAAACTAATAAAAGACATCTATCTAGGTGGTGTGAAATATTAGTTTCGACATGTGGACGACTAGGGCATAAATCAGGCACACTGCACGTGTCGTGCGCAGCGGCTAGCATTCACGAGAGACAATAGGATAGTTCTGGGTAGTCCACATGTTTACTAAGATATTTCCCCTTTCGACTACTCCGTGTGACGTGAGTGTCAACAAGCAGCAAGATATATGTATAGACATGAAATGAAAAGACTACTATGAATCGAAAAGCAATCAGAAAGTGCACTTGCCTGAGGTCCTTAGTTGGAGAAACCAATATTAATATACCACTCAATGAGCCACAATCAGTCAACACATGTAGAAGTCTCCGGATGCTGAAATAAACAGTACCAACGTTCTTAGAATAGTAAATTAGCTAGGATTGCCTGTCCTTAAGTCCAATTCTGGACACAGGGGCAAAACGGTAATTTCGGGCAAAAATGGTGTCCTCCGTTGGACCCGCTTTGCACCGAAAAGTGTGCCAGAGTCAACGGTCTCTAAAGTCGTCAAACTACATGTCTACAGATCCAGTTTTTTGATACGAACCCAACCGTATGTCAAGAGTTGGATTCCGATGGGCCTTGCACAAAATCGCCCGTTGAGTGGGACCGTGGGGCCCGCAAAACGACGTACGATTCAACTGTCTCAGAATCGGGCCAAACTTGGCATACAGGACCATAAAAATGATACGGTCCTGCTGGCGCAAGTTTCGTCTCGATCTGACGAGTGGGCACAAAGTAATTGAGAAATTTGCAAAGTGCACGATACGGTAATTTCGACGGATACGCATCAAATTCGTCGCACACATGCGACCAATTTGAATTCCGTCAAAGCCCACACGATCACGAAGCCGTTACGCAGCTTTCGATGCTTTCGGTTCGCGACCATGTCGCCCGGAATGGAGGGACGCACGTCGTGTGGAACAATTTTCTAGTTTTTAAAACAGGTTTTTGGAAAACTTTGGGATTTGATTTTTCGACACGTAGTCGATGGAATCAAATTTCGTAAAAAGGGATTCGAAGTACTATAGGTTGTCTAGGGCTGTCTTCAAGCAAAATTTCTAATCTGGTATTATATTGATCGAAACGATCTCCAAATATGGATGGTTGGACTGCTATAAACTCTGTTTTGGAACAGATTTGTGTCAATCTTTGGGCTCGGTTTGTGACGCGTGTCGTGCAAAGTAAATTGAACTAATACGATCGAAATGAAGGTGGTCAGGTTAGAAGCATACCGGAGAAAACGGCTCGATGATTAGTCGAGCGTGCACGAAGAAAACACGCAGTAAAATCGCCTCGGCGGACTGCATTTACTGTTGTCGTCCTTCCTGTTTCGTGTGGCCGACCGCCGCCCCGACGGTGGCGTGCAGGCGGCGCGCGCGCGCACGTACGGGGGTTGGGGGCGGGCGCAGGTTGTCGGCGCTGTCGCGGTGAGTTGGGCTAGGGTTTCACTCGTTCGAGCTCTCCCTCTCGGTTATTTATCTGTGTATACGCTTCCGGGTTCACGGAGGAGAAACTTATGCTCGGGTCTGGGCATTTGCTTGGGCTG